>JAWHQI010003121.1:0-13267 GCA_033032865.1 Dactylorhiza incarnata | reverse complement strand
CCCCCCCCCCCCCCCCCCCCCCCCCCCCCCCCCCCCCCCCCCCCCCCCCCCCCCCCCCCCCCCCCCCCCCCCCCCCCCCCCCCCCCCCCCCCCCCCGCGAAAAAGTACTCCGAAGGGGTATTTTTGTGCATGAATGTTATGAAATGTGAACTTCAGGGAGGTAAATGTTATGTTTTGTAACATTGGGGGAGTTTTTTGTAATTTCAATAATAAGAGGGGTGCAATCTGTAATTTTGCAAACTTAGAGGGGAGGTCCTGGTAAATGCCCCTATATATATCCTTTGATACATATATCAAAAATTCATTTGATGCTTGGATTATTTAACACAGTAAACATTCACAATCATATCAGTAACAAATTCTGCAGTCAGCACTTTCTTCTCTTCACTTCTCAACCTGTCCAGTATATAATGGACTACAGAACACCTCAAACATTTTAGCCAGAAGTGTATGTATGCACATGCGGTAATAGTGGTGTAGAATACTTATACTTAACAAGTCGGTGAACGTAATAGTTGTTCAAATGCTTTATGAGATCTAATATTGCATTACTGCATAGTAGAAAAAACATGATTTCCTGTGAGGTGTTGCTCTAGCATGCTATGGGATTGATTATCTTTGAAGAAGAGTTGACGGTATCTCCTTGCTTCCCTGTTTGCATGACATCAGAGCGGCGGAAAGAACAATCTGCTCAGTTTTACTACCAAAAGAGACATTGTCAGGAACACGTAACGTTCACAAGATCGTGGCTGTGGTTTGACAACACTCGAGGACACTATTTGGTGATGCAAATGGTGTTCGTCTGTCTCTTCCCGTGTCAATTTTTTTCTATCAACACTGGTCATTTTCTTCAAGTGAACGTCCAGAGTAGAATGTCGATAACATTCAGTACGAATGTACCTTTGACAACTAAGAACTGTGCTGTCCAAGTGATCTGGTTCTTTCGGTGCCCTCAGTAAGGAGTTCCACAATTGTTTTCCAAAGGCAACTGTGTGGCATGTTCCAACGATTTGAGATTTTTTTTCCTGGGGTCTTTTCTGCAGCTTTTCTCTTGCTTTTGAGGGCAGCATAACTGCAGTAGTCTCTTTTGTTTCTATAATAAGCGCGTACAAGAATTCAGGAAGTTCCGACTCCTCAACTCACTGCCAGCAAGTTAAGAGGTAAGGAGAATTTTCTTTTATGTCATGCTTATGAGCCTAAAGGGAAAGGGAAAGAGTGATCATCTGACCATGGATCCTCCAGGGATTACCCAAGCGGTTAAAGACCGACACATGTCTGATGCCAATATTGTGAACCTTATGCGGGATAGTATAGAGACTCTGTTGTTTGATTTGGTCTCTCAACAGTTCGCAGTCAAGCAACTATGAAACAATTTTAATATGCTTTACTCAGGTAATGACAATGCAAGGTGTATTTAAGAGGTTTCTCATTCTTGGAATAGCTGTGCTATATGGGCTCGCTCAGTTTCTAAATTCTTTGGGGATTTCTCTTGGTTTAATGAAGAGTTGAATGCTCTTCTTCCAATTGACGATGTTAGGCATAATGAAACAAAGACAACTCCTCAAATCTTAGGGGATGTCACCATGACTACCCTATCAAAAGCATAGGCAAGGGTGAGGTGAGCCATGGGTGATATTATTGGATCAATGTTTCTACTTTAGGAGGCACCTTGCTACAAGGTAATTCAGCTATGTTTACGTAATCAACCAAGAAGAGGAAGTCATCGTAAAGACCATAGGCCTACCAATAGAGTAGAAATACAAAGTAATACCCAAGGAGGAAGAAGTTGACCACGTGTTTTATTACTGTGACCCCTTCAGCATGTGATGGCTAAATATTGGAAGCATCGTGGAAAGCCTCCTGGCAAGAGGGTAAATGCTAGTATAGCTGATTATGTTAACACCATACTGAGTGACAATCAGCAAGGAGTCACTATTTCTAAGGATAATTACAAGATGTCATTGAAGTTACAGTGTACTTCCCAACCTTCACCTTCGTCTTCTTCTTTACTAGGTCCAATTTTGGGAAGACTTAAATGCAATTTTGGGAAGACTTAAATGACTCGCAAAATTGATAGAAAAATTTGTAAGGATTGCAAAGTCATACCAAGAGAACGTTTGACAACACAACACGGGCTAGTGATGTTGGATGTGCAAATTAAATATATTAAATTTAAGAGGACAAAAATACTGCCAAAAATTCGATGATGGAACTTAAGAAGAAAAAACATGTTGCTTTCAAGCCAGCTGTTATGGAACAACCAATTGATGATCCTAATATTGATCTAAGTGTCACATAAGAAGTTATGTCTTCACATTTAAGGATAATTGGAAAGAACGTACTTGAAGAGTTAAAAGGTTGTGTGCCCCCGCATAAAAAATCTTGGTGGTGGAAAAAGGAAGTGCAAGACAAAGTGAGGGTAAAAAGGGCTAGCTATAAAACACTCGACACTTGTAGGAACGATGAATACTTGACAATGTATAAAGTCGTCAAGAAAGAATCTAAAAGACAGTAAGTAAAACAAAAAATCAAGCTTACGAAGAATTTTACAAGTGGCTAGATACCATAGATGGAAAACGTGATATATATAAAATTGCTTGAGTTAGAGACACTTTAGAAAAGAAGGGTTTTAGGTTGAGCAAAGCAAATATGTAGTATATGGAGCTTAAATTAGCAGTGCAAGAAGGACGGATGACTTCGTTATTAAGTTGAGTGATCAAGACATTTCCCGCAGTGAGTGCTTTAAATATCTTGGATCGATAGTTCAAAAAGATGGAGGTGTTAATAAAGATGTGATACATAGAATCCAAGCAGGTTGGTTGAAGTGAAGAGGAGCATCTGGGATCTTATGTGATTGTAAAGTACTATTAAAACTTAAAGGCAAGTTTTACAGTATTGCAACTAAACCAACGATGCTCTGCGATTCTGATTGTTGGGCAGTGAATTATGTACATAAGCAAAAAAAGGGAGTTGCGGAGAAGAGAATGCTTAGATGGATGTGTGGACACACGAGACTGGATAAAATTAGAAAGGAATATATCAGGGATAAGATAGGAGTGGCAACAATTGTAGAGAAGATGCGAGAAGCTCGATTAAGATGGTTCATACACGTACAAAGAAAACCATTAGAGGCACCTGTTAGGCGTTGTGAGAGTTTAGCCACTAGGCATGTTACACGGGGGAGAGGTATACCAAAAAAGACTTGGAATGAAACAATAAGGAAAGGCATGATGTACTTAGGCATTAGTGAGATTATGACTAAAGATAGGGTGCAATGGCGACAAAGGATCCATATAGTCGGCCCCACTATGATGGGATAAAGGCTTGAGTGTTGTTGATGCAATCACTATAGTAATTAAATAAAGTAATTTTATCTTATAATAGCTAGCCTCCCTCTGTTTGTTACCAAGGGTACGGGGTTCGATGTGTGTGGTGCTGGAACCTTAATAGGCGCGGGGCTCGGACAAGTAGTTTGTCCAACGCGATGTGAGGAAACGTTGATAGGGAGCATCGACAAGTTCACTAGAAGAGGAGGCGGATGTTGGTTGATCGGATGGGCGTGCTAGATGTGTGCTCTAATGTTGAGATCAGGACGTTGGCTGCGAGATGTGCACAGGAAGTCGGGGAACGTCGATGATAGGTCGACACTCCTCGTGGGATGTCAATGTCGACACCACGAGCGCTGGACAACGATCTTCTCTGGATGCCGACTGGATTTGAACATTCTTTGGACATATGCTCTGATGCTGGGAACAGACGGTGCGGGTAATCGAGTCGGATATCCTCGGAGTTAGCCAGTAGGGGCTTCGAATGGATTTGAACTACAACTGTAGAAGTTGAGCGTGGATTCGAGGAACCTCGCTCTGACTTCAAGTTGTTATGGGCAACCCATAGGACGCTGGTCGCTTCGCCGGAGGGTGATCGGAGGTGAAGATGGCGAAGGAGGATGCTATGGAGCCGGAACAGCGACTGCTTAAGCGAGGTGTGCGCGGAGAGAGAGAGAGAGAGAGAGAGAGAGAGAGAGAGAGAGAAGAGAGAGAGAGAGAGAGAGAGAGAGAGGTACCACAATCTCTTAATAAGACAAGAGAGATTCTAATTCTTTGATACCTTAATGTTGGATCTACAACATGTTCCAACACTTAATTCCAACATCACAACTAATATAAAATATCTAATCCTCAAATACATAATAAACAAACACAATCAAATTAAGTCAAATTCTCCGTAATTCTAACGTAAAAAGAAACTAAAATATGGAGTATATTTTGTTACTACAATAAAAAAACACCGTCAGTTGTATTATGAGTCATAATCTTTTCTTTTCTAAAAGACCCGAGGCCAACTTTTGTTTACTTTAAAAAATAGATTACTATCACAATATGCATAACGATCTATCAAGTCAAAGCGTGTCCGCATAGTAGTAGGTTTACCCGTCGAGTATTAGGAACGTCCCAGTACCGAAAACATACCCAGAATGGGTACGCCGCCTTCAGGGAAGTATAGATGCTTCAGAAGTGCTTAACCACCACTCTAACACCTGATTTCCACCATTTTGAGGAGATGATTCTTCGTCCTCCCCTCGATCACATATGTTGATTTCTCTTGGATCTGTTGGTTAGATCATGAGCTTTGTTAGATCTAGGGTTTACCACTTGGTACGAGAGAGCCCTAGTTTCATATGAGAAAGCCCTAGTTTCCAAGGGGGCGAGTCTGACATAAAGGAACGAGTTGATGAGTTGAATGGTGAGCAATCGGAGGAAGTGAGGTCCAAGAGCCACAAAGGCAATGCTCGCACAAAGGCACCATGTAGAGAAATCAACATGGAGCAAGCAGAGGACGCAAAGTCTGTCTGCCAAGGGGGGTGAAGCTCATATTGAGGATTGACTTGATGGTGAGCCAAAGCAGTTGTGGAGAACAACTAAGAGGATTTACTGAGGAGTCTCTGGTTGATGCTAAATTAGTTGTGGAGGTGCCATTTCTAGATGAAGTCCATGATGAAGCTCAAGCAACAAGGGATTCTTGGAGGAAAGATCTACTTGGTGACATGAGGCAAGGCTTGATTAACACATGTATTGCCAACCACCAAGAAGAAGACACACTTATATGCCAAATTACAGAAGAGCCGCCCAACATGCACAAGTGGAGAAGGGCAAATGTACGAACAATGTTGTAACTTGATGCATGGTTGCGACAAGGGCGTCACAAGAATGAGTGTAGAAGAATGTCATGGGATGTTAGTTCATGGTGCAACTGTAACCATCAATACGCATGCATACAATATGATGAGCCACATGGTAGTGTGACAAGACTTCGAAGGAGTCGAAGGCTTGGGTGTGGGAGCCCTTGGCACAAGTATGGCTTTATACTCAAGACATGAATGCGCAAGGAGAGCATGACGAGAATAAAGTATCGCACACCAAGATTACCGCATGTGCATCGTGGGATCTCAAATTTATGGCAGCAACCATATGGCGCAACATGGACAACATGGATGGCACAAAGTGGAAGGCTAGGTGTTGAGCATGGACAACATTGGTGTTATAGGACACAATGGAGTACGCCTTGGGGTTTAAAGCGAGTACAACACTTATGGTGCTTATATTTAGAGAGATGTCATCAAGGACACAATAGATGGCAAGCATCTTGGGTGTCACGAAGATGGAATGGACCCGGGCCAAGACTTGGCAGAGAATTTGCGCGACAAGGGTATCACATATGCTAGCAAATAAAGAGGTCATGACATGCTCGCAATAGCCTTGATATGTGGTGTAAGGCCTTAGTGCAAAGGCTTAACTGTGCGATGGAGGTTTGTAGCAAAAGATGGAAACATGGGTGGAGCCACAAGACAACAAGGAGAAAAGAACAATAGTCTGAAGACATGATGTGCAAGCTTGGTGTTTGGATGTCAAATGATGAATCCAGACGATATGGATTGCACCAAGTAGAGGATCACGTTATAAGACATATGAGTATGTCTTGCATTAAGGTCATACATGTGCAAAAGGGGTTAGCACTGTGTGCAGGACTTAAGTTTGGGCTAAATATTACATGACGCAGAAGATTGCAGAAGTCTCCGAAAGACTGGAGAGAAACCTTGAAGATGACGAAAGATTCTAAAATGATATGGAGTCTTCTAGAAGATTCTAAAATTAACAATGTTCTAGAATATTGTGGAATTGTGTAGAAATTTCTAGAATATTCTAGAAGGGTGTAGAATCTAGAATATTTTAGAAGAGTGTGAAACCTTCTAAATAGCTCTGAGTGTGTGTAGATGTACCTAAAATGGTGTGGAATTTTGTAGAAGTTGAGAGTAATCTAGAATAGTCTAGCGTACTCTTGAATGTTGTAATAGTGTGGAGGCTTGTACGTAGTTATGAGAGGAGTGTAGAATCATTTAGAAGAGTAAAGATTTTCTAGAGTCTTCCCTTGATTGGAGGGAAAACTCATTGTAGGTTATAAAAAGGAGATGTGTGTTCATTTGAGCAAAGGAATTCTGGAATCAATCCAAGCATTGAAGCAATTCAAAGCTCTTTATAACTCTCTTGCTCTCTCGTTCCAAGTTCTCTCTTACTCTTCTTGCATAACTATTGTTTAAGAAGGCTGACTTATCTAGCTGCGAAGGAGCGTGAAAAGGAGCTAAGGATGCATGCAACATTGTCAATGGGGCAAATCCGTGACATAAAGCCATCTATTCCCACCGTGGAAATGCCGTTGAAACATTTCAGCTGAGACAGAAGATATTCCTCTTGCGAAAAGATGAAATCCTCGTTTAGTTTACTACTTGAGTTTACTCAACTCTACCATGAGTATATCACTTTGATTCGCTCATTTTCGTATCTGCATAGAACGAAGTTTTGGTCAGAGCTCGAGAAGAACACAAACGAGTCTGAGCTTATAATGACTCCATCGTGACTTTGATCAGATCAGCGTTCAGATACTCGGGCGCTCATCTACCATCTCTGTCAAAAGTTTAAAGCTTTGTGCAACATAAGTTTGATTGGCGACAGACTTGACTCCCAGACTCTATTCAAAAAGGATTTGTTAGTGCTGCTACAATATGGTTCAAGAAGTCAGACAACACGCACTACAAGATATAGACTTTACAACGACGTTTTTATTGCGACGTTTTTTAAAGCGTCACCGTTAGTTTTCAATTTAGCGACGATTTTTTTCAAAAACGTTACCAATACAAAATTTTAGCATTGCCCACGTTTTTCATACAAAACGTCAACATACATGTTTATCTTTTGTGACGATTATTTTAAAATGTCACCAAAATATAAGATCTTCAATCAATATTTGTCATCAAACAACTTAGAAGATATTCCGTCAAGGGGATATGAGTGATATAATGATTATTTATCAAATTATTTATCAAATTATTTATGGCTAATAAGCAAGTATTAGCTACGGTTGCCTATAATTCGTGGCAAAAAAAGAAAGCATTAGTCATTGTTTGGTTGATTCGTGGCGAATAAGTTTGTATTAGACACAGTTACCTAATACGTGACTAATATTTTAGCCCCGCTTTTTAAATAATATATGCAATTATTAACTGCAACCCATAAATGACTATCCGCACACTAAAATTATTATAAAACACATTAAAATTTCTCCCTCGGTTTTCTATACTCGCAAACCATAGGTTCTCCCTTCGTGAAACTGATCAACTTTGCGTCCTAGCCGCTCTAAACACCAAAGGTCCCATCCTTATCGCACTTGTGTCGAAGGTTGCCATTCGTGTTGTCCAACCGACGAATATATATATATATATGACTTTTTAATTCCATGCTTTTTATAACCATCACAGAAATCATGTCCGTTTATCTCAAAATACAATCATGATGCTGGACTGCAAATAACAAATCTATGGAAACTCTCCTCCCCCCTTAGCTCTGAACTCCCGAGCCCCCCCTCACGCTAAAACCAGAGAGAGAGAGAGAGAGAGAGAGAGAGGAGAGGGGGGGAGAGAGTGCGGCCGGCGTAGAGAGAGAAAAAACATAATTTTTTAAGTATATACGTATATTTTCTTACAAAATAAATATCATAACATTGATGTATATTTTTTTACGGCCATTCGAGTAATCATATGTATATGTTGCGAGCGCAGCCTGTAGACGCATCGAGCACGGGCGAAGCCCGCCTTGATGCAGCCGAAGGCCGCCCGACAGCATCGCGTTGGGGGCGGGCAAAGCCCGGCGCCGTTGCCGGCCGGGTACTGTCGCGCTTGGCCGTAGGGGAGGGGCCCCGTGTCGGGCACTCGTGTGTGTGTATATGTATATACTATCTTTATACTATGAGGGAACAAGAAAAGGGTTTGGTGTAACATTTGCTTCGCCTAAAATGCCCTTCAATAATTCCTCTTTAATTTAAAATAAGTGGTTTTAAGGTCATTTCATATTTCCCGCCAGCTCTTCCCATAAAAAAAAGTAAAACTTGTCAAAATTTCACGGTTTCCAAAGGTGGCTCCTCCCGATGCCAAAGAGGCGCCTCCCGATTTCTTCACATCAGCACACCTCGCCTTCCTTCTGCATCTCCTCACCCTACTCCGCTCTTCAACTTCTCCGACAAATTCTTCCTCCAACCAGAGATCGATCGAGCTTCTTTTCAATTTCGACGGCGGAATCCACACTCGCCGACGCACTTCTTTTCTTTCCAAAACCGCCGCTCAGATCTCGCCTCTCCCGAAGCCTAAGCCGATGTTTCTTCCTTCTCGGCAAAATCAGGTACTCTCTAAACATAACGCGTGTTCTCCTTTCCAACAGAACCGTATGCAACAGTTACCCCTTCTCCTGAGGTGATTCAGAGCAGCCAGCGAAATGCCCTGCACGGTCAAGCAATCTCCACATCTTCAACTCTCGTCCAGGTTTGTATTTTTTTCTTGCTTATTCAATTTCTTTTTGTGCTCTCTGTTTCTTCTCGGGGTATAGTTCTAGTCCTCTATCCTAGGGTCTCACTGTTTGCGAGGTTAGCTCTTCCATCGATTCCCTCGGCCTACTTCCTCCTCCTTGCAGCAACCATCAACATCGTTTACTGCGATCTGCATCCACTGCCGTCATCGACCTACTTCAGCATCGATGTACTCCGCCTCGATCGACCTTGCTTATTTTTCAATTCTTATCATTTAGATAGATGTTATCTTTGTGTGCACAAAAAAATTGTAGAAAGATTTAGCAGGACAAATTTTTATATTTAGAAGACTTCAAATATAAAGTAATGGTGGCAAGGTATATTTAAGATTAACTATTTGTGTGCTGATGTTTTCATATATGTAGGTTCGTTCTACTATTGATGATATTATTGGTAAAGATATGCTCTCCATTTGTTTATCATCATTTACATTTGTCATAATTTTAATTATTCTATTCAAAAAGAATTTTATTGCATTAATCTTTTGAAGAATATCAAAGATTGTAATGAAAAGCTTGCATTGGATTTATATTGCTGTGAATGGTTTTCATTATTTCTGATATATTTGATAAACAATCAAGTTTTAACACAGTTTCCTATGGATGTTGCTTCAGTGAACAACATGCACGTACTCCTCTTCTCCTCAAACTCATTTTCCCTTAACATAGTCATGACTAACCCAAATATAAATTCTCGGTTTCAGGTACTCATAATTTCAGGTTTCAGCCCCGAACAAAAACTGCAGGTTTTAGCCCTAAACCCCTACTCTATCAAATATTTAATAGTTCTTTGAAATTTTGATGGCCACTTCCAGTTATCTTTGATGCAATTTATAAACAAAATCAAGCATTCCTGATTTGTGTCTTTTTCATTATAGCTTTAAGGGTAATGCTCAAATAAAACTACAAACATACTACTTTCACCAATGTTAATAAGATTTTGACCCTCCAGATAAATCTCAATATGAATAAGGTAATACTTAAATGTGATAGAGTTTGGATGTCCTAAATCTTAATATATTTGTTCTCGGTATTAGTCTATCCTTGACATTGATTTATCTTATGTCATTATTTTCTTATCCCCTTTATATTTTTGCAATGGAAATTAAAATAAATTGCTTGCAAATTCATTTTTTATTTTGTTGTCTTCTTCAGAGAAAGGAATACTTCTCCCACACCAAAATCTAAGAAAATTTTTATGACTTCACTGTACCTTAAATTCTCTGAGATTGCTCCTGTTATGTAGGATTTTTATAACATGGTTTCTTTTTCCCCCATTCTGCTTCTATATAATTTCACCCGCGGAGTTCATTGTGTTGTATTAGGCTTAATTTCAACCTCACCATTCATTTTCCTGAAGCTTTTATTTTCCTGAAGCAGACCATTCAGTTCCCTGAAGGGTACCATTCATTTTCCTGAAGCTCTTAGAACTTTTATTACAATATAGATTTTCTTCATCTTTCTCAAGTTCATCGCCTTCATCCTCCACTTCATCGTCATCAGCTTTTGCGTTTCTCGATTTGTTAAAATTTTCACAGATTTAATTCAAGATA
Organism: Dactylorhiza incarnata; assembly: GCA_033032865.1. NCBI lineage: Eukaryota > Viridiplantae > Streptophyta > Magnoliopsida > Asparagales > Orchidaceae > Dactylorhiza > Dactylorhiza incarnata. The sequence goes on along the minus strand of JAWHQI010003121.1, from coordinate 2,805 downwards.
ACTTATCACTAAACCAAAGCGCTCGATGGACCTGCAGATCAAAATAGAAGTGTGAGCATCCATATTAAGACCAGCAAGGCAACAATCGATGGACTTGCAGATCAATTTTTTTAATTGCAAAAATTTCTAAGAATAAAAAAAACACTCATTTGGTGCAAAAACACTTAGAATTTATAAAGTGGGGGTGTGCCAAAGAAAAAAATCAACCACTAGACATCAATATATGATCTTTCAGAAATGTTTTTGAATTTCATACTTTGGGCTATTGGATCCAATATCAGGCTACGTTTTTGTAAATAACATGACAATTAAATGTTAGCCAGTGCACTTCAATTTGTATTATATTGATTCAACTATTTATTAGTTTTTTGTATGTTTTTGGTCCTCATAACATTAGGAAATATTATGTTTTCTGATATATGTGTTTGTTCCATGGAAGATAAGTATCATGGTGTAGTTTTTATCCTAGAGGGGTTAATAGAGATTATTTCTGAACACATGTGCAAACAAAATATAATTAGAAATTAAAAATTTACCTCAAAACATCTCTTAGGTAATATATCAAACAAATTGAAAGCATGTAAAATTAGTTTTACTATGCTAAAACATATATCTATCAGTGTCCTTAGAAGCTCCTTGATATATTGAATTTTTTCTTTTACCAAATTCTTAGTGCTGATACTACTATACATGTAATGCTTTTTAACATATTTTTTGCATTTTTGGATGCAGGTAGTAGCTTGATTTTCATGTTAGTGGATATTATCTAAAGAAGAGAGGAGAAGACATCAGTTTACTATCAAATATGTACAAGAATGTGCATTTATATATTTTTCTTCTTTGTAGATACTTTTTCATGTATTTAATTTAATTAGAGATAGAAGTACTATTAGTCTGTATTGAGGGTTTGGGCCATCTCCCACCCTTTTTTTATTAATAAAATAATGAATATTTAACACATTTCTCTTTGCTATTGAGCATTTTATTTATTTTTGTGTTTGAATGTCTAAATTGAAATAAATACAAAGTAAATGTTTAGTGGAGTTTTAATTAGTATTTACATTATTTGAGAAGTATTATCACAATTTGTTTTCATTTTTTCTAAATAACTTTGCGACGTTTTTTGGAAAAAAATGTTGTTGTACAGTTTTGGCTTTGCTGACATTGGCTAAGAAACGTTGTGGTAGGATGAACATTTTTCGTGACGTTTTTGGAAAAGTGTCACGATAGAGCAACTACTTATCATGATGTTTTTTTAGAAAAGTGTCGTGGTAGAACAACTGCCAATCATGACGTTGGTTTGTAAAAAATGTCGCGGTAGAGTAACTGGCAATCACAACGTTTTTTTTTTGAAAGCGTCGCAAAGAGCTACGACGACATGCGCAATCGCGACGATTTGGTGACGTTTTTATAAACGTCACAAAACTATCGCGACGCTTTAAAATCGTCACTAAAGCATAAAAAAATGTCGCCGTAAAGCAACTTTGTTGTAGTGACGCGACTCTAAATAAAAATCTACAGACAAGAACCACCTTATTTGTGATTATTTAAAAAGGGATCTCACACCTGAGATACGTGTTACAGGCTCCATGGATTTCCACCACAGCGAGGGGGATCTGTACCACATGGTGGCTGTGGGTATGGATAATCTCAGGGTAAACGTGATTCTAGGGCTTTGTTCATGTACTTTTCAGGTGACTCCCACTCAACTACATCCCTGAGTCTTTGGTGTGTGTCGTGTTGGTCGATATATTCGAAAAAAACGGATGTCGGTCTATACTTTACAAACGGAAATAATCCTCTTTTTTTTAGAAAAAAAATATTATTTTGCCCTAAAAACGATATATCGGCAGCATGTCGGACATGTCAGAGGACATTAAAATAATGGTCAGGAGAAAACTACTCAATCCTCTTACAGGTTTACACTTGAAACGAAAGGGGATAAACACACAGGCCCATGTTATGGGCCTACTCGGAGTGGCCGGAGGCGGAGATGACGGTGGAGGGAGATACAACGGAGTCGGAACAGCAGCTGGCTAAGCGGGACGTGCTCGAGAGAGAGAGAGAGAGCTTCCAAGATCAATTAAGTTAGGGAAATAGACTTTTCTTCATTGATAAAAGATCTCAAGCATACATATGCCTTTATATAGGATTACAAGAGGACATGAATGTAATTATGACACATACGACTAAAAATGATATGACACGACATAAAGACATAATATAATAACGATATAACACGATATGACATATGTTAGACTCGATATAAATAAAGATACGACACTTAACAATACATAATAAGACGAGGTAAGAAATACATAATACGACTCGATCATAATGGGGTGCGACGCCCATAACATCTCCACCGCCCATTAAATTGAGCTTGTCCTCAGCTCAAACGAGGCTTGCAGTGCTTGATTGTCTGACACTTTGATTTCCCGCCAAAACAACTTCCGGTATTACGTTGTGGCAGCGGAGGCTGCATCGAGCGACAAGAAGTCCCTGATATTAGGCAAGATGGCAATGGACGGATGGAATAAGGGTGTCCGACGGGTGCGGACAGTCGAAGATGGTGGTAGCTTGGGCTTACAAAGAGCTGCGGCGATCAGGAATGGCAGCGCTGACTTAAGGTTGGTCGACTGAAGAAATGGATCGGAGGAGCCAACAGAGAAGGTGGTCATAGGAGAGGCGGCGAGGTGGTGGTCGAGCAGAGGCCATCAAAAGAGGCGGCGAGGTGGTGACGATAGCGTGAGCTGGGGAGGCGTGGAATGAGAGTAATTGTTTACTTTGGCGGGTGGCGATCAT
>JAWHQI010003120.1:0-13284 GCA_033032865.1 Dactylorhiza incarnata | reverse complement strand
CCAAGACCCCCCCCCCCCCCCCCCCCCCCCCCCCCCCCCCCCCCCCCCCCCCCCCCCCCCCCCCCCCCCCCCCCCCCCCCCCCCCCCCGTCCCACCCCCTGAAGCCCCCCCCCCGACCCCCCCCCCCCCCCCCCCCCCCCCCCCCCCCCCCCCCACCCACCCCCCCCCCCCCCCCCCCCCCAACCCCCCCCCCCCCCCCCCCCCCCCCCCCCCCCCCCCCCCCCCCCCCCCCCCCCCCCCCCCCCCCCCCCCCCCCCCCCCCCCCCCCCCCCACCCCCCCCCCCCCCCCCCCCCCCCCCCCCCCCCCCCCCCCCGCCCCCCCCCCACGCCCCCCCCCCCCCACCCCCCCCCCCCCCCCCCCCCCCCCCCCCCCCCCCCCCCCCCCCCCCCCCCCCCCCCCCCCCCCCCCCCCCCCCACCCCCCCCCCCCCCACCCCCCCCCCCCCCCCCCCCCGCCCCCCCCCCCCCCCCCCCCCCCCCCCCCCCCCCCCACCCCCCCCCCCCCCCCCCCCCCCCCCCCCCCCCCCCCCCCCCCCCCCACCCACCCCCCCCACCCACCCCCCCCCCCCCCCCCCCCCCCCCCCCCCCCCCCCCCCCCCCCCCCCCCCCCCCCCCCCTCCCCCCCCCCCCCCCCCCACCCCCCCCCCCCCCCCCCCCCCCCCCCCCCCCCCCCCCCCCCCCCCCCCCCCCCCCCAGCCCCCCCCCCCCCCCCCCCCCCCCCCCCCCCCCCCCCCCCCCCCCCCCCCCCCCCCCCCCCCCCCCCCCCCCCCCCCCCCCCCCCCCCCCCCCCCCCCCCCCCCACCCCCCCCCCCCCCCCCCCCCCCACCCCCCCCCCCCCCCCCCCCCCCCCCCCCCCAACCCCCCCCCCCCCCCCCCCCCCCACCCCCCCCCCCCCCCCCCCCCCCCCCCCCCCCCCCCCCCCCCCCCCCCCCCCCCCCCCCCCCCCCCCCCCCCCCCCCCCCCCCCCCCCCCCCCCCCCCCCCCCCCCCAAAAAAAAAAAAATTTAAAACGGGAAGCAACACCCCTAAAAAGGAGGAGTGTTGTAGTCCCGGCCGCACCCCAAAAGGGGGGCGGTTTCGACCGCACCCCCAAAAGGGATGCGGTTTCCGCCGCACCCCCAAGGGGGTGCGGTTTCCGCCGGTCGGAATGGGATCGGGTGTTTTTCACGTCTCACTGTAGTGCCTGGTTTGTCTTGATTGGAGATTGATGATCAAGAAGGAAAAGTCTACTTGAAACATCAACATCCTCTCTTGCTTTTCTGAGAAAAGAAACTTTGCTCCGCCTGAGCTGAGCCTTTTCTTTCTATAAGCTCCCCGACCTTCTAGGCTTATCCCCTATGAGAACCATATTGAGTTTGCCTATCAGCTACATTCCTTGCTATGACTACGCTTAAGAAAAGCCTTCCTTTGTTTCGTCTTTGCTTACTTACCATTCTTACAACCTTAGACTTGAGACCTTGGGGGTGCGGGCCTTGACGCACCCCCATAAGGGGTGCGGATTAGGGTTGCGGACTTGGCAGCACCACCATGGGGTGCGTCTTTGGCCGCACCCCACTATGGGGGGTGTGGTTTTAGCCGCGCCCTTATATGGGGTGTGCGCCTAACCGCATCCCCTTAGTGGGTGAGCACCTAACCGCACCCCTTAGTGGGGTGCGACTATGTGGCTTCGGCCGCACCCTGCGATGGCGGGGTGCGGCCTTGCTGCTACTTGCATAGGTGACGCAGCGCGATATTTGTGGTTGTTTCTCCTTATTTCCCCACCCCTTTGGTCATGGGGTTAAGCATGACTCCACTACCTCCACTTTCCCATGGTGGAGCGTGTGGTTAAACGCACCCCCCAAATTTTGTATAAATTTATGGGTTCATATATATATACTATTTATAAAGAAATATGAGATGACTTTGTAACTCCATGCTTTTTAAAACCATCAAACAAATTATGTACATTCGATCACAGATCTAATCCTGATGCTGGACTGCAAATGTCATTTCGAAGCAAATCCCTCTCCATCTCCTTTCTCACGCTGAATTCCCGAGCCCCATGGCTAAAACCGAAGAGAGAGAGAGAGAGAGAGAGAGAGAGAGAGAGAGAGAGGAGAGGGGGATAGCGGAGAGGGAGAGAGAAAAAAAATCTTTTTAACTATAACGTATATTTTTTTACAAAATAAATATTGTAATATTGATGTATATTTTTTACGGTCATTTCAAGTACTCATATGTATAAGTTGTGGGCGCAGCCCGCAGACGCATCAAGCACGAGCGAAGCCCATGCGGAGGTGGGCGAATCCTGCCTGGATGTGGCCGAAGGCCGCCGACAGCATCGCACCAGGGGCGGGCGAAGCCCGCCGTCGCCGGATGGGTACTGTCGCGCTTGGTCGTGGGGGCGGAGCCCCGTGTCGGGCACTCGTGTGTGTGTGGATATATATATATATATCTTTAACTATTACATACAAGAAGTGTGTTTGGTACAACATTCAAAATTGTCAAATATAGCCTCATTCTTTTACTCCAACGACTTAGCATATATTATGAAAAAATGGAAATTCATATAATATAATGGCTATTTGTGTAATTACACTATATCCCTAATAAAAATAACGATGGAAATTCATAAAATCGAAAAGCTTTTTAGTAGACCTCCTACACCTACTATGGTAGATATTCATTGGACTCTTTAGACCTACTTTAAAATGATTTTTTGTTAGATATAAATGTTTTTGAAAAAAACAATTATAAAATATTAATTAAAAATTTTTGCGGTCATTTTGAGTACTCATATAGTTGGGAAAAACCCTTTCTGATTTAACTTAACAAATTACTTAAAAGTGATTTTATATCTCTTATGATTAAATTACCCATTGTATAGTGAGGGTAATCTGGCCATTAGATGTCTTGGGATATCACACTAAACCTAGAGTGTCAAGACCAGATCAAAGGAAGCAAAATTGAGCTAAGTTAACATTTATGTCGAATAAAATTCGACGTAACATCGAGTCTATATCGACGCTGCTCTGACTAGAAGTCCAAGTGGTTCAACCCTTCTGTCAAAGTAACTCAAGTCGACGTTACGTCGAATAGATATCGACGTAGAGGTCAGGGACTTGTCGGAGTAACTGGAAAAGTCGATGCAGCTTCTACTTCAACTTGACGCAGAAGAGTTATCTGTCGAAGCCATCTAAAGTCGACGCAACGTCGACTTCATCTCAATGCAGAAGAAGAAGTTTAGAACCAGATAGATCAATTCAACGGACACGTCGATAAGATGTCGACGCAACGTCGACTAGCAGAGTTTAAACAGAGCATAGATGAAATCGAAGCTGCTTCTACAAGAACTCAAAGTTACGTCGATAAGAGAGGAAATGAACTCGACGCTACGTCGAATACAGTCTGTAAAAGTTAAACTTTTCAGCTGTCATATTGTCTCCTTCTTTAATGCTCTTTTATATTTCAGGCAATTATTAAGCCATTGGGAACAGTCTTGAAGGATGGGGCCATGAAAGAAGGATCAAAATGACAGCTGAAAAGTTAAACTTTTACAGACTGTATTCGACGTAGCGTCGAGTTCATTTCCTCTCTAATCATCGCAACTTCGAGTTCTTGTAGAAGCAGCTTTGATTTCATCTCTGCTCTATTTGAACTCTGCTAGTCGACATTGCGTCGACATCTTATCGACGTGTGTCCATCGAGTTGATCTGCCTGGTTCTGAACTTCTTCTTCTGCATCGAGATGAAGTCGACGTTGCGTCGACTTTAGATGGCTTCGACAGATAACCACTTCTGCGTCGAGTTGAAGTAGAAGTTATGTCGACTTCTCCAGTTACTCTGACAATTCCCTGACCTCTACGTCGATATCTATTCGACGTAACGTCGACTTGAGTTACTTCGACAGAAGGGTTGAACCACTTGGACTTCTAGTCAGAGCAGCGTCGATATGGACTCGATGTTACGTCAAATTCTATTCGACGTAAATGTTAACTTAGCCCAATTTTGCTTCCCTAGATCTGGTCCTGACACACCTAGGTTGAGTGTGACATCCTAAGACATCTAATAACCAGATTACCCTCACTATACAATGGGTAATTTAATCCTAAGAGATAAAATCACTTTTAAGTAATTTATTAAGTTAAATCAGAAGGGGTTTTCCCAACAATCTCCCCTATATTTATCTTAACAAATTTTACAGATTTGAGTAAAGTGATTTTATACATTTATTTGCACAATCAAACATACATGCAAGATAACATAGATACAGAAAGAAAACAACTGAGATTATAGACAACAGATTTCCATATCAGGAGATCATGTAGCATTGTTTTTCCCACCAAATGTAATTCACGAAAACCAATAATTCATCTGGTACCTGAAGTTCAGAGATCCTTCTCAGGAGTTCTTCTCTTTCTTGAGAATACTTTTGAGGAGGCTTTCTTGAGGCAAACTTCAGTGGCTCATCATTTTTTCAGTAGTGTCTTTGGGAAGCTCCCCCTGACTTTGTGCATTTGTTCCAGCTTCCTGGGCAACATCCTCTGCTATCTGAACAACTTCATCTAATGAATCTTTATCTTGAATCTCATCTGAGCTGCAGCTGTGCTTACAGCAGCCATCTCTACATCTAGGTCCCTCTGGACATCTGTTGCATCTATTTCTTTATCATCCAATATTGTTGGAGTAAACTCTCCCTAATCTGCAGGCCTTCCTGGGCATCATCATCCAACCTTTCTGGATGCTCCCCCTGAGACTATGCACCCTGAAAGGTAGTTACTTTGACAGGAGCAAGCTCATTATCAGCATTGCCCTAATCTTGTCCATTTATAACAGGAGGATATATTTCTTCCTCTAGTATGTTCTCCCCCTTCTTGACCTTGGTGGCCATTGAGGTTAAGAACTCCTTTGACACCATGGAGGAAGATATAAACTCTTTGAGGCTCTGAAATGATTTTTGAAAATTTAATAACTCACCCTCAATCTGTGAGTATTTTCTGTCAAACTTTCTAGCCTGAGAGGCCACTTGATCAACAAATGTGGAGGAAGCAATGGCCACAGCCTTGGAGATAATTTTCTCAAGATCAATTGTGGTTGGATAAGATGTAGATGGAGGAGGTGATGGAGGAACATCTTCTTGGATGGGAGAGAGAGAATGATACACCTCAGGTGAGAAGTGAATTGATGAAGGTGGAGGTGGAGTAGGTTAATAATCTGGAACTGTAGTGGATGGAGGTAGATGGGTTTGCAGAGGAGATGGCTCAGGTAATGAGTTGGATTGGAACTATGTTGTTGTTGTTGTTGTTGTTGCAGTTGTTGAGATGGGGTGTCTTCCTGAGGGTGATCCCTTTTTGAGTCTAGTGGAGGAGGATAAATTTGAGCTTGACCAGGCTTTGAGATTTGCCTGGTCCATTGGAAAAGATTCCTATTTTAATCCTTTTTCCAGGAGGAATGGGCACTCCTTTTGACTTGCAGATATTTGGATAATGCTTGAAGAGCACTTAGCTCATTATCCTCATATAGGCATTCTCCCTGTGAGAGTACTTATGCTCGATCATCTTTAGTAGGCATCTTCCCCAATGGATCTTCTTCTTCAGAACAAGAGATCCCATAATCTGCAGTTGTTGCTTTGGAACAGCATCATGTGCAGAGATCTTACACAATAATACTTTTCCTACTATATCTGCAGGAATCTGTATTCTTCTCCAAGATCCATTTTCTTCAGATTGATAGACTTGTCCTTCTAAAACTTCATCAGTTCTAGGGACCTCTTACTCTCTCCCCTGATAGTTCAGCTGACTCATCCCCTGTCTGAAGATCATATGTTTAGTTTAGCAATTCCTCTGATATCAATACATCTATGTCATATATTTTTCCTTTGAGAGAGTCGTCCTCTCCTATCTGAACATTGTATTTGAACTATGTTAGCTCCATGTCCAGGATTTTGCATCTTGTTGAAATGAGCTTGGTTAGGCCTGCCTCCTGGAACAAGCCAAGAATGGCTTTGAAACTTTCTATTGCTGCACTGAATGACTCAACGTCTACATCAAATCCTGAGTTCACCTTTGGTGGAGCAATTTGATTTTGGATACCTGCAAAGACACAGAAAGCAAGAGAGAAAGAGGCACGGGAGAGCTGGAGAGCAAGAGAGCAAGAGAAAGAGAATTCGAAAGCGCAAATTTTCGACGCAGTAATTGCTTAAAAGCAGATGAATCGCCGCTACTTAGGGTTTATGTCGACGCACCGCTCGATATTACTTATTATTTGGCGCACAAAGTTGTGTCAATATTCTTCTAAAAGCAATTTTGTGTGCGTTGATATATCGACGTTGCATCTATTAGTACTCGATGTAGCTTCGAGGCTATTCAGAGACCCTACGTCGACGTAGTCCTGTCGACGTTACGTCGATTTCCCATCGACGTGACTTCGAATTTAATTAGCAATTATTAAGTCGACGTATGCGTCAATAAGAACTTGATGCTGCGTCGAATTCTATTCGAATTATCTGCTCTATGTGCTTCTCGACGTTGGTGTCTAGTAGAAGTCAATGGTACGTCGACTTCTATTCGACGCACCTCTTAATAAACATATCTAATTCTTTAGAAAATTTTGTTGTTTTTTCCAGCAATTTTATTATTGAAAATAGGTCATAATATGATGTAATAGGTATTATGGAGGATTCAAGATAGAAAATACTCCCTTGACTGACCTTTGTTCTTATTCATGACCTACATCATTCTTCCCACTCAATTTTCTCCTGAGTGGGACTCTTCCTAACCCTGTACAAGTAATTCAAACATTAGAAGGAACCCAGGTTACCTTGAGCCCTTTACTTTTACCATTGTAGGGTTCAATGAAAGAATAGGAGGGTCTTTCATGATACCCTTTGGGATGATAAGGAATGGTTCTCCTAAACCTATTATTTTGAAACATGAAGTGAGTATAAAATGTATCAGAATATAACAAATCAGAAGTGTGTTTTATTATCCTAGGTCTTGATTTACCCTTTTGATTATGGTTATTGAACTTCCCTATGTTGTTTTTACCTGATGAATTTTCTTTCTTATTCAGATGTATTTTATTGGAATTATTATCTATCTTATCTGAATAGCTACCAGCCTTACCCTTGGTTGATTTGCTCTTCTCACTGGGTTGATAATCACTAGGTCTAACAAATGACACCAGATTTTTCCAGGCATGCTTGCTAGGTGGTTCTGTGCTTGTGGAGGGGTCTGCTCCCAACCCTAGGTGATTAAATCTCATAGAGAGATTTTATGTGATATCCTTGAGCTTCTGACTCCTCCCATTGAGTGATTCCTCAAAGGCCTTTGCCTTTGCTAGCTCTTCTTTTAATTGTATGTTCTCTTCCTAAGTTCAACTAGTTCTAACTCTTTATTATTGATTCCATTTGTTAGATTTGATTCCTTAGGTAGATTTCATTATTCTTAAGATTCTCTAATTCAGTTTTAGCTGTGTTTAATTCTTTTCCTACCCTAAGATGTTCAATGCAGAAATCTTTAAAATAAGTTTTGAAATCATCAGAAGGGAAGTCAAATTCATCAAAAAAACGGATACCTGGTCATCTTCATCATCTGATGCCATACCAAGTGCCATCATGCAGGCTGCTACTTCTTCTTCTTCATCATCACTCTCAGATGATGATGAGCTCTCTTCCACTTCTGAATCACTCCAGGTTTCAGCAATGAAACCCTTTGCTTTCTTCTTGTCCTTCCCTTTGAAGGACTTCTTCTTCTTCTTCACCTCTTAGTGTTGCTCTTGTTCATTTGCTCTTGAGGGCACTGATAAGGTCATATTTATCAAATTATAATTGAGAATCCAATTTGAATTTGCCTCAATTTAAAGTCTAAACCCATTATTTCATACTCATTCCCATCATAATAGTTATTTCCTCATATTAAATGAAGTTTTACCTTAAACTTATGCATCCAGGTGTATTCAGGTTGAAGAATGAAGATCCTAAGGAAAAATGGCTTCGACACGACTAGGCACACGGCCAGACACACGGGCGTGTCAAGACACACGGCTTCCTACACGGCTTGGTGCAATCCCGTGTTCAGAGAATTTAGACAACAAAAATGACAGAGAAAGTCACGGCTAGGCACACGGCTGAAGACACGGTCGTGTCATAGGAAAGCTTAACAACATACACGGCCTCATACACGGCCATGTGCATGGACGTGTCCAGCAGCACGACTACCATTTCTTATGTAACTGCTCCCGCTCTTTCTACACGGCCGTGTGCAAGGCCGTGTCCGTCTATTTTCTTCTCTTTTTCAACACACACTATAAAAGAAAGAAAGGGGGCTGATGAGAGGAGTTTTTGGAAGGGCTGGAGTTTTCTGAAGTTTGAAGATTGGGAAGGAAGAATAGCAAAGGGGATTTGTGTATGTTTCTTTATTTTAATTTTGTATTTGAATTTAATATTTGTTTAGAGAATATGATGCGGAACTAATCTCTCTTTAGCGTTTGGATGTAAGAACCATATGTTGATGTTTTAATTGTTTTGAATGATCTCTTCTTTTATCTCTCAACCTTATGTTAATTTGTTCATGCAATTTAATTGTGTAGAATTATATTTTTCCGGAATTGTAATTCTCGTATGATTTCATCCTTTGAGATTGAGAAATCCTTAGCATGTTAAGACCTTGTATGAATGAAAGGAATAGATTGCAATTTTAGAGATAGATTGCGATATTCTTCTGTGTTTTAAGATAAAAGTTATTCGTGTTCAAAGCAAGTGAAGGAGTTTTGATTTAGGAGAAATCCTAATCATTCAACTTACCTTAGTATTAACTTGTTCGAGAGAGAAGTTAATTATTTATGTATCTTCTCGGTTGACTAGGTTTTGAGAGTTTGAAGTAGGGTCGTCAAGAATCTATTGTCTCATCTATGTGTTCTCTACATCCGAACGCTATCCTTTAATCATCAAGTCTTTCTTTCGCAATTTACCATTTTTATTAAATAGATAACTAAGTTTAAATTTTGTTTCTACAAAAGCAAAACAATCTTAAATCGCTTGGTAGATAATTGAAGAGAAGTGAGTACGAGTAATTGAAAAAACCCTTGGGAATATGACATAAGATAGGGATATCTTATTTATTATAATTGATAGGTTCGCTTGCCATGGAAATTTATTAAGTGAAGTTACGCAACCATCAAGTTTTGGCGCCGTTGCCGGGGAGTTCAATTTTCGATATTCTGAAAACTTGGATTTTATTAATCTACCTTTATTATTAGTGTTATTCACATTATATATATATATATTTTTTTTTTTTTGTTTTGTTTTTGTTCATTTCACTTGATCTTCTTTTGTAGTACTCTAGTTTATGACCAGGAAACGGAACACTGCCCTTGTGCAATATCAGTCGGAACCACAACGATTACGTTGACAATCACAATCGACTAATTCAGAAGCCAGTGCAAATTCAGATAATCAGTCGGTGGAGGAGACATCAGTTCTACATACAAGCAAATCTAACACCATGGCAGATAATCAGGATGAAGCGAATCAGCAACGAACCATAGCAGATTATGCACGTCCCGATACAACTGGAACTGGATCCAGTATTACTCGACCAGTTGTAGAAGCAAATAATTTTGAACTCAAACCGGGATTATTCAGATGGTTCAGCAGTACGTTCAGTTTGATGGACTCCAAGATGAGGACCCTAATATGCATATATCGAATTTCTTGGAGATCTGTGACACTTTAAAGATCAATGGAGCAACCAATGATGCCATTAGATTGAGACTGTTCCCATTTTCCTTGAGGCATAAAGCAAAGCAATGGTTGAACTCTCTACCAAGGGGGTCAATCACAACCTGGGATACATTGGTTGAAAAGTTTCTACTGAAGTATTTCCCGCCATCAAAGTCTGCTAAGCTTAGAAATGACATCAACACCTACTGCCAGATGGAAACAGAAACGCTATATGACACCTGGGAATGCTACAAAGAGTTATTGCGCCGTCTACCTCATCATGCAATACCTGTCTGGCAGCAAATCCAAACATTTTACAATGGCCTGAATCAAGTTACAAGGCAATTGTTAGATTCTGCCGCAGGAGGAGCATTGAACAATAAAACCCCCGATGCAGCAACAGAGTTGATAGAAGGATGGCCATGAACAATATCCAGTGGAGCGCACCTCGAGCCAAACCAAATAAAACCGCCGGGGTGTATGATATTGATGTTGTAACCGCATTGGCAATACAAGTAGATAAACTACATCAAAAGATGGACAATCTCTCGCTTGCCCAAGCACCTCCTACGACGGTACAATGGGATCCGACAAGCGACGGCTCTACGGAACATGAACAAGTGGATTATTTGGGCAATGCAAATAGACCCCCATTCAACCCCGCAAACAACCCATATAGTGCAACTTATAATCCAGGATGGAGAAATCACCCGAATTTCTCATGGGGAGGACAAGGTCCTAAGCAACCCAATGCCATGCAACCGGGATTTCAACATCAACAACAACAACCGCCAGTTGAACAACGGAAGTCGCCAGTTGAGGAGGTCTTAGCAAGGTTCATGCAGATAGCCGAAACGTCTTTTCGAAATCAAGAGAGTTCAATTCGAAATTTGGAAAACCAAGTTGGGCAATTGGCGAAACTCTTCTCCGAGCGTGTGATGAGTCCTGATCATATACACATTTATGGACTCATCCGGGCCGTTATTTAGTCATTTCTCCGCACTTTAGCCTTGCTTTAGTTTATATTTGATAATTCATGCTAGGTGCACATCTTGGCCCACTTTGGTGTGATTTTCGTGCTTTTTGTCTTTAGTAGTATTCTTGTGCTGTTAGGTGCCACTTTCAGTGGCTAGATCTGTGGTTGTGCGGGAATAGGAGTCGTGCAAGTGCTCCCGGTGCAATTCTGCACAGGAACACTGCGCCGATCACCGGTTCTATGCATCAGTGGTGCGACCACTGGTCGTGCGCCACTGATCGTGTGCACTTAACCCTTTTTCACGAGTTCTGTTTGGTGCAGTGCGCACGACCATCAACGACAGTGCGCACGACCACGGTCGTGCGCCACTGCTCGTGCGCACTTACCATTTAATTTCCGAGTTCTGTTTGTTGTAGTGCGCACGACCATCGACTCCAGTGCGCACGACCACCGGTCGTGCGCGACTGGTCGTGCGAACATTTTATTTATAATTTCGTATCTTGCAGGTTCCACCCAGGCAGTGCGCACGATCACAGGATTCTAGTGCGCACGACCACTGGTCGTGCGCCAATGACCGTGCGCGCTGTTCAATTCAGCGCCTATATAATGACCTGATCGCGAATTAGGTCGGGATAACGCATTTGGACTCCGTTCCTTTCGCCGTTTTCGCCATTTTCAGAGGGTTTTCATCCCCTAGGCCTCCTCCATCATCCAAGGGGTTGCAAGAAGGGATCTTACACTCATTTTGATCGCTAAGGAAGAAGTTCTTCGCACTAGACGTGGCCGGATGGTAAATCGCTGGAGAAGACGGGTCCATTGGGAGGTGTGACAGCCTCCTCTACCCGGACGCAGTTGGGACCGAGCTAGGCGCGGATTGACAAACCGGTGCTCCTACCGTGAATCTACAACGAGACTCCGGATTCGGTCGTATTTCTTGCCTTTTTCTTCTACTTGTGTGGTTATATTTGTTGTAATCTCTTTATTTAGATGATGAATGCTATGAACCATGTGTATTATTGCTTATTTCATGATTTTGGAATTATCTAGTTCATTTGTGTTATTGAGGTGCGCCCTATTCCATCTCCCACTCCACCACCGTGACCGGTGCCGCACTAGCAATTGCTTGTGGCGTGCTATTGTTGACGAGGTGCTTGCGACCCTCATTCCGCTTGCCTTCTCGCCCATCCGCCCTTTCGACGCAGTGCGCTCAAGGCTGCTCAGTCTCCATCTCGCCAATCGAAGCATTGCATAGCGGCATTGCATAGGAGTAGGCGTAGTATTTTATTTTATTATTCGCAAACCAAACCAACCATCCATTGTAACACCGACCAAGGACTTCGATCTCAAGTCCTTCCTCGATATTAAATTCCACCTTACTGTGTTCCTCAAGAGACCGACACTCGGGGATTTTCCCCATTTTTATTACTTGCGCGACCGGTGCACTTGCCGAAAATATCGCATCAAGTTTTTGGCGCCGTTGCCGGGGAACACAGTCGTGTGAGTTTTCTGGAGAGGGAGAATCTGAGAGAGAAGCCCTCCCATTTGTCTATCGCATCTTTATTTTATTTCTGTTCTCCTTATTCCATTTTCTTGTTTTATAGTAGGCTGCTTTAGTAAATTTTTGTTAGGTGTAGTATTTCGCACAATAGTGTTCTTCTTTTTGAATCGTTTTATCTTCACACTATGTGGGCACATCTCAATTTTCGTTGCCGTTGGTGTGGAGCTACCTCCCACTCTAGTGATGAATGCCCTACGGAGAATAGTAGGCATAATTCTTATAGCCCAACATAGGAGCACCGACTTCGTCTGGTACTCCATATGGTGCGCGTAAGTCTTATGGCTACTCTGCTGAGCCTTTACCGTCGTACTTCTTTTCGGCTCCAGCTCCCGCTGTGCCAAAGAAGCCCGCAAGGCAGTGCCGGTTTTGTGAGAGCACTGATCATGTCCTGAAGGACTGTGCGAGTATCTTCGCCAATTGGACGAAGATGACGAGCCGGATATCCGGATCGTCCCAACTCCTAACTCTGGCGGCACACCTTCAACATCCGGTTATGTGTCTTTGTCACCTTCGCATCTTGAAGGGTATGGCATGGACACGGTCACCGGATGTGCGGCTGATCTATGCAGCGACATTGCTGAGCCTATTCACCATGTGCCTCCACCACTTCTGTGGATTCGATTCTTTCCCCTGTTGTGCGTGCTATACTCATCTCCGATGACATTGTTGATGATGTGTCGCGGGATGAGGCTGGCGATTTATGTGTTATGCCTGCCCCTATGGAGGAGGACAACCTACTAGGTGAAGAGGAGTTTTCCTCAACACCGGTGGAGGAAGTCCAAACCTTGGGCATGGCCACTGTCGATCCGCTGAACTTTGCGGCATTGATGACAATGCCAACATTATTTTACTTCCCCATCCTGCTGGGAGTGAGACCGGGACCACTCCCCCGATTTCTGATTATTTTTGTCCTTCTTCTCTTTTATTTCTTGATCCCCTTTCTCTATCTGAGCCTGTGCAGGTTGAGTCTTCACAGGTACCTCAGGAGGACTTGGAGCATGATGCTCAAGTCAATGATGAGTGTATCCTCATATGCGAGGAGGTTGATCCCCC
>JAWHQI010003119.1:5000-10000 GCA_033032865.1 Dactylorhiza incarnata | reverse complement strand
GGGGGGGGGGGGAGGGGGGGGGGGGGGGGGGGGGGGGGGGGGGGGGGGGGGGGGGGGGGGGGGGGGGGGGGGGGGGGGGGGGGGGGGGGGGGGGGGGGGGGGGGGGGGTGGGGGGGGGGGGGGGGGGGGGGGGGGAGGGGGGGGGGGGGGGGGGGGGGGGGGGGGGGGGGGGGGGGGGGGGGGGGGGGGGGGGGGGGGGTGGGGGGGGGGGGGGGGGGGGGGGGGGGGGGGGGGGGGGGGGGTGGGGGGGGGGGGGGGGGGGGGGGGGGGGGGGGGGGGGGGGGGGGGGGGGGGGGGGGGGGGGGGGGGGGGGGGGGGGGGGGGGGGGGGGGGGGGGGGGGGGGGGGGGGGGGGGGGGGGGGGGGGGGGGGGGGGGGGGGGGGGGGGGGGGGGGGGGGGGGGGGGGGGGGGGGGGGGGGGGGGGGGGGGGGGGGGGGGGGGGGGGGGGGGGGGGGGGGGGGGGGGGGGGGGGGGGGGGGGGGGGGGGGGGGGGGGGGGGTGGGGGGGGGGGGGGGGGGGGGGGGGGGGGGGGGGGGGGGGGGGGGGGGGGGGGGGGGGGGGGGGGGGGGGGGGGGGGGGGGGGGGGGGGGGGGGGGGGGGGGGGGGGGGGGGGGGGGGGGGGGGGGGGGGGGGGGGGGGGGGGGGTGGGGGGGGGGGGGGGGGGGGGGGGGGGGGGGGGGGGGGGGGGGGGGGGGGGGGGGGGGGGGGAGGGGGGGGGGGGGGGGGGGGGGGGGGGGGGGGGGGGGGGGGGGGGGGGGGGGGGGGGGGGGGGGGGGGGGGGGGGGGGGGGGGGGGGGGGGGGGGGGGGGGGGGGGGGGGGGGGGGGGGGGGGAGGGGGGGGGGTGGGGGGGGGGGGGGGGGGGGGGGGGGGGGGGGGGGGGGGGGGGGGGGGGGGGGGGGGGGGGGGGGGGGGGGGGGGGGGGGGGGTGGGGGGGGGAGGGGGGGGGGGGGGGGGGGGGGGGGGGGGGGGGGGGGGGGGGGGGGGGGGGGGGGGGGGGGGGGGGGGGGGGGGGGGGGGGGGGGGGGGGGGGGGGGGGGGGGGGGGGGGGGGGGGGGGGGGGGGGGGGGGGGGGGGGGAGGGGGGGGGGGGGGGGGGGGGGGGGGGGGGGGGGGGGGGGGGGGGGGGGGGGGGGGGGGGGGGGGGGGGGGGGGGGGGGGGGGGGGGGGGGGGGGGGGGGGGAGGGGGGGGGGGGGGGGGGGGGGGGGGGGGGGGGGGGGGGGGGGGGGGGGGGGGGGGGGGGGCGGGGGGGGGGGGGGGGGGGGGGGGGGGGGGGGGGGGGGGGGGGGGGGGGGGGGGGGGGGGGGGGGGGGGGGAGGGGGGGGGGGGGGGGGGGGGGGGGGGGGGGGGGGGGGGGGGGGGGGGGGGGGGGGGGGGGGGGGGGGGGGGGGGGGGGGGGGGGGGGGGGGGGGGGAGGGGGGGGGGGGGGGGGGGGGGGGGGGGGGGGGGGGGGGGGGGGGGGGGGGGGGGGGGGGGGGGTGGGGGGGGGGGGGGGGGGGGGGGGGGGGGGGGGGGGGGGGGGGGGGGGGGGGGGGGGGGGGGGGGGGGGGGGGGGGGGGGGGGGGGGGGGGGGGGGGGGGGGGGGGGGGGGAGGGGGGGGGGGGGGGGGGGGGGGGGGGGGGGGGGGGGCTGGGGGGGGGGGGGGGGGGGGGGGGGGGGGGGGGGGGGGGGGGGGGGGGGGGGGGGGGGGGGGGGGGGGGGGGGGGGGGGGGGGGGGGGGGGGGGGGGGGGGGGGGGGGGGGGGGGGGGGGGGGGGGGGGGGGGGGGGGGGGGGGGGGGGGGGGGGGGGGGGGGGGGGGGGGGGGGGGGGGGGGGGGGGGGGGGGGGGGGGGGGGGGGGGGGGGGTGGGGGGGGGGGGGGGGGGGGGGGCGGGGGGGGGGGGGGGGGGGGGGGGGGGGGGGGGGGGGGGGGGGGGGGGGGGGGGGGGGGGGGGGGGGGGGGGGGGGGGGGGGGGGTGGGGGGGGGGGTGGGGGGGGGGGGGGTGGGGGGGGGGGGGGGGGGGGGGGGGGGGGGGGGGGGGGGGGGGGGGGGGGGGCGGGGGGGGGGGGGGGGGGGGGGGGGGGGGGGGGGGGGGGGGGGGGGGGGGGGGGGGGGGGGGGGGGGGGGGGGGGGGGGGGGGGGGGGGGGGGGGGGGGGGGGGGGGTGGGGGGGGGGGGGGGGGGGGGGGGGGGGGGGGGGGGGGGGGGGGGGGGGGGGGGGGGGGGGGGGGGGGGGGGGGGGGGGGGGGGGCGGGGGGGGGGGGGGGGGGGGGGGGGGGGGGGGGGGGGGGGGGGGGGGGGGGGGGGGGGGGGGGGGGGGGGGGGGGGGGGGGGGGGGGGGGGGGGGGGGGGGGGGGGGGGGGGGGGGGGGGGGGGGGGGGGGGGGGGGGGGGGGGGGGGGGGAGGGGGGGGGGGGGGGGGGGGGGGGGGGGGGGGGGGGGGGGGGGGGGGGGGGGGGGGGGGGGGGGGGGGGGGGGGGGGGGGGGGGGGGGGGGGGGGGGGGGGGGGGGGGGGGGGGGGGGGGGGGGGGGGGGGGGGGGGGGGGGGGGGGGGGGGGGGGGGGGGGGGGGGGGGGGGGGGGGGGGGGGGGGGTGGGGGGGGGGGGGGGGGGGGGGGGGGGGGGGGGGGGGGGGGGGGGGGGGGGGGGGGGGGGGGGGGGGGGGGGGGGGGGGGGGGGGGGGGGGGGGGGGGGGGGGGGGGGGGGGGGGGGGGGGGGGGGGGGGGGGGGGGGGGGGGGGGGGGGGGGGGGGGGGGGGGGGGGGGGGGGGGGTGGGGGGGGGGGGGGGGGGGGGGGGGGGGGGGGGGGGGGGGGGGGGGGGGGGGGGGGGGGGGGGGGGGGGGGGTGGGGGGGGGGGGGGGGGGGGGGGGGGGGGGGGGGGAGGGGGGGGGGGGGGGGGGGGGGGGGGGGGGGGGGGGGGGGGGGGGGGGGGGGGGGGGGGGGGGGGGGGGGGGGGTGGGGGGGGGGGGGGGGGGGGGGGGGGGGGGGGGGGGGGGGGGGGGGGGGGGGGGGGGGGGGGGGGGGGGGGGGGGGGGGGGGGGGGGGGGGGGGGGGGGGGGGGGGGGGGGGGGGGGGGGGGGGGGGGGGGGGGGGGGGGGGGGGGAGGGGGGGTGGGGGGGGGGGGGGGGGGGGGGGGGGGGGGGGGGGGGGGGGGGGGGGGGGGGGGGGGGGGGGGGGGGGGGGGGGGGGGGGGGGGGGGGGGGGGGGGGGGGGGAGGGGGGGGGGGGGGGGGGGGGGGGGGGGGGGGGGGGGGGGGGGGGGGGGGGGGGGGGGGGGGGGGGGGGGGGGGGGGGGGGGGGGGGGGGGGGGGGGGGGTGGGGGGGGGGGGGGGGGGGGGGGGGGGGGGGGGGGGGGGGGGGGGGGGGGGGGGGGGGGGGGGGGGGGGGGGGGGGGGGGGGGGGGGGGGGGGGGGGGGGGGGGGGGGGGGGGGGGGGGGGGGGGGGGGGGGGGGGGGGGGGGGGGGGGGGGGCGGGGGGGGGGGGGGGGGGGGGGGGGGGGGGGGGGGTGGGGGGGGGGGGGGGGGGGGGGGGGGGGGGGGGGGGGGGGGGGGGGGGGGGGGGGGGGGGGGGGGGGGGGGGGGGGGAGGGGGGGGGGGGGGGGGGGGGGGGGGGGGGGGGGGGGGGGGGGGGGGGGGGGGGGGGGGGGGGGGGGGGGGGGGGGGGGGGGGGGGGGGGGATGGGGGGGGGGGGGGGGGGGGGGGGGGGGGGGGGGGGGGGGGGGGGGGGGGGGGGGGGGGGGGGGTGGGGGGGGGGGGGGGGGGGGGGGGGGGGGGGGGCGGGGGGTGGGGGGGGGGGGGGGGGGGGGGGGGGGGGTGGGGGGGGGGGGGGGGGGGGGGGGGGGGGGGGGGGGGGGGGGGGGGGGGGGGGGGGGGGGGGGGGGGGGGGGGGGGGGGGGGGGGGGGGGGGGGGGGGGGGGGGGGGGGGGGGGGGGGGGGGTGGGGGGGGGGGGGGGGGCGGGGGGGGGGGGGGGGGGGGGGGGGGGGGGGGGGGGGGGGGGGGGGGGGGGGGGGGGGGGGGGGGGGGGGGGGGGGGGGGGGGGGGGGGGGGGGGGGGGGGGGGGGGGGGGGGGGGGGGGGGGGGGGGGGGGGGGGGGGGGGGGGGGGGGGGGGGGGGGGGGGGGGGGGGGGGGGGGGGGGGGGGGGGGGGGGGGGGGGGGGGGGGGGGGGGGGGGGGGGGGGGGGGGGGGGGGGGGGGGGGGGGGGGGGGGGGGGGGGGGCGGGGGGGGGTGGGGGGGGGGGGGGGGGGGGGGGGGGGGGGGGGGGGGGGGGGGGGGGGGGGGGGGGGGGGGGGGTGGGGGGGGGGGGGGGGGGGGGGGGGGGGGGGGGGGGGGGGGGGGGGGGTGGGGGGGGGGGGGGGGGGGGGGGGGGGGGGGGGGGGGTGGGGGGGGGGGGGGGGGGGGGGGGGGGGGGGGGGGGGGGGGGGGTGGGGGGGGGGGGGGGGGGGGGGGGGGGGGGGGGGGGGGGGGGGGGGGGGGGGGGGGGGGGGGGGGGGGGGGGGGGGGGGGGGGGGGGGGGGGGGGGGGGGGGGGGGGGGGGGGGGGGGGGGGTGGGGGGGGGGGGGGGGGGGGGGGGGGGGGGGGGGGGGGGGGGGGGGGGGGTGGGGGGGGGGGGGGGGGGGGGGGTGGGGGGGGGGGGGGGGGGGGGGGGGGGGGGGGGGGGGGGGGGGGGGGGGGGGGGGGGGGGGGGGGGGGGGGGGGGGGGGGGGGTGGGGGGGGGGGGGGGGGGGGGGGGGGGGGTGGGGGGGGGGGGGGGGGGGGGGGGGGGGGGGGGGGGGGGGGGGGGGGGGGGGGGGGGGGGGGGGGGGGGGGGGGGGGGGGGGGGGGGGGGGGGGGGGGGGGGGGGGGGGGTGGGGGGGGGGGGGGGGGGGGGGGGGGGGGGGGGGGGGGGGGGGGGGGGGGGGGGGGGGGGGGGGGGGGGGGGGGGGGGGGGGGGGGGGGGGGGGGGGGGGGGGGGGGGGGGGGGGGGGGGGGGGGGGGGGGGGGGGGGGGGGGGGGGGGGGGGGGGGGGGGGGGTGGGGGGGGGGGGGGG
>JAWHQI010003118.1:0-13339 GCA_033032865.1 Dactylorhiza incarnata | reverse complement strand
ATACTTAGTATATACATATATATATATATATAGTATATATATATATTATATATATATAGTATGTTTGCCCAGAAAGCCCGCGACCTCCTCTCATGGCACTTTTTTCCCGGTCTCAGCGGTCTCCGTTTGTGTGACCGCCCGGATCGCCAGCTGCCTTCTCAACCAAGAGTTGCTAAGGGTCAAGCGGTCAGAGCAGTGCGAGACCGCCAGATTGAGCGGTCTACTTGTTTTTCTTATTTTTGTTATCAGCACCCCTTCTCCCTGCCCTGGCTCTCCTGTATCCCGGGCAGCCCGTAGTTTTTAGTTCTGCCCGTTTGGGCAGCCTCCTCGTCTATAAATAGAGGGGTAGGGGTACCAGGAAAAGGACTTTTTGCTCCGGGGCTTCAGCTTACAACCTGTGTAAGCGGTCTCATTTTTTCGTGATCGCCTTTTTGTGATCGTTTTCCTTTTGTTCTCAGCATCTTCTGTCTCAGTAACCTACACTTCGCAGTTTTCTCCCACCCCCTTTAGTGTGAATTTTGGAGGTACCATTTTTGGCACCAACAGAACGAACACGCAACCTTCAGATTCGAAGTGTTAGGTGAACTTCAGACTTTCAAGATGGCTGATCGCCGTAGAGGTCGTCCTTTGCGGTCTCCCAGTGTTCCCCCTTCCGATCACAATCCGTTAGAAGCGATGGAGCGCCGCTTCGAGCTTCGCGTTGAGCAGGCTCTCCGCGAGGCCGCCCGAGCCAGGCAGGACGCTGCCGCTGTTCAGCAAGAGATCGCGCGGTCTCAGCAAGAGGCCGCTCGAGATCGGCAGGAAGTTGTTCGGACTCAGCAGGAGTCCGCGAAGCAGATCGAGGCCATGAACCAAGTTCTGGCCGCGATCTCCCAGAAGATCCTTCCTCAATCCCCTCAGGTCGCGACCCCTGACCGCATGGCAAGCGGTCACCCTAGCGATCATCCCATTTTTCAGCCCGCAGCTCCTCAGCGATCTCAGCATGAGGAGTTCGCCGCCCGTCGTAATTCTTTTCGAGCCGCAGCCCAGGGGCCTCCGGTTCAGGCTTTGAATTTTGAAGAAGGGTTTGCTTACCCTCAAGATCCTCCAGCTCCTTTTCTTCCTCCAGGACCTTCTGTGTTTGGGGAGCCTTCCCCCTTTACTGATGAGATTCGTCGGGATCCAATTCCTCATGGATTCAGAGAACCCCGTCTTCCTGTATATACAGGAGAGACCGACCCGATGTGTCATCTCCAAGCTTTCGAATCTGCTGTTGCCCTCAGGACCATTTCAGATGGAGTGAGGTGCAAGCTGATGGTTACCTCCTTCGATGGGTCAGCCATGGAATGGTTCTACAAGCTGCCAAGTCAATCTGTCCCAAGCTTTGCCGCCTTGAGGCAAGAGCTCCTCCTGAGGTTCGCCACCGCAAAGAAAAGGAAGAGTGGTCCTGCGACCCTCTTCAAAATTAAGCAAGGAGACAACGAGACTGCAGCGCATTTCGTTGATCGCTTTCAGAAGGAAATCTTGGGAGTCAGAGACATGGATCCCGAGCTCTATATGGTGGCTTTGATCAGCGGCCTGCAGGAGGGTCCTCTGAAGTTCAAAGTCACAACCAAGGAACCTAGCTCCTATCAGGAGCTGATCAGCATTGCCAATCGCTACATAGAAGGGGAGATCAACAACCCCACCTATGTTAGCAATCTGACCAACAGAGCCACTCAGAAAGGCTCTGCAGGATTCTATCCTGCGGCATCTTCCTCGAAACCTCGGCAAGAGCTTCCACCTCCGGCCCCGAGAGGTAAGAATTACCGAAACAACCGCTTCAATCGAGGTAATCAATCTTTCCCACCTCAAAATTCATTTCTTCAAACTCCCGCTACTCCTGCTCCGCAAGTCACCCCCATCCACCAGATCCAGTATGCTCAACCTCCTATTCTACCCGTTCCTTCATTTTACAATGAATCCCAAGAGTCCTTCACAGACTTTGGTGTTCCCATGAATGAAGTGCTTCAAATCCTTCAGAAGCAGCCCTTTTTTAAGAGGCCAGCTCCGCTGAATTCTGATCCGAAAACCAGAAACCCTACTCTCTACTGTGAGTATCATAGAGATAGGGGTCATTTGACAGAGGATTGCAGAGCTCTCCGCCTATTTTTAGAGAAACTATTAAAGGAGGGAAAGCTCCGCGATCTCATTCAAAAGAATGATTCTGCCAAAGCTTCAACCTCCAAGGCCAAGGAGGTAGCAGAAGTTCACTGGGAGTGCGAGGAAGTAGATGATGTTGGTCATCTGGGCAACATCGGTTTTCCCAACGAGTGCGTGGACGCTAATGATGAAGGTGCCTTGGGCAACCTATTCTGCATCCATGGGGGTGCAGGGCCGGAGTCCTCGAGAAAAGCAAGTCTGAAGAGGGTTTACCAGTCAGAGGTTGCTGCTACCTCTTCGGCTCCGGTTCGAGGGACGGTCACTTTTGGAGATGAAGATCTTCCTCAGACCGCGAATCCCTTTGATGATGCAGTCGTCATCAAAGCTGTAATCGAAAATTATACGGTGGAAAAAATTCTAATAGATACAGGAAGTTCAGTTTATGTGCTCTTCAAACCCGCCTTCGAGGCGTTGAAGACAGGTAAAACTCTCCTTTCAACTGAAGGCCCCCTCTATGGTTTTTCAGGAGAAAAGAAAGAAGTGGAAGGACTCGTCACCCTTTCTGTGGTTCTGGGAGGGATAGTGAAGTTGGTCAAATTCATAGTCGTTGACGCTCCCAGTAGCTACAACGCCATCTTTGGAAGACCCTTCCTAAATGCCTATCAAGCCATCGTCTCTACCTACCATCAAGCGGTGAAGTTCGCCTTGAATGGCAAACAACACCGAATCAGGAGCGACCCAAGGAAGGCCAGGGAATGCTATGTGAAAACGGTCAACATGATCGTATCCTCTCCTCAAGAAATCATGATGGCTGAATTAATCGAAGCTCCTGAACAAGTTCCAGTTGCAGAAGAAATTGAGGAGGATGCAAGAGATGGAGTTCGTTTGGAACCCGCCCAAGCAACCCAGAAGGTCCAAATCAGCGAGGAAGATGAGGGCAAGGGTCTCTCCATTAACGCTGAATTATCTGAAGCTGACAAGGGTCAGCTCATTTCTTGTCTTCTGCAAAATTTAGATATCTTCGCTTGGTCGGCAGACGACATGCCTGGAGTGAGTCCAGATGTTGCTTGCCATCACCTCAACATCAGCCCAAATGTCATCCCAATCCAGCAGAGGAAGAGGACTGTTGCAACCACTCTGGCTCAACCTATCCGTGAGGAAGTGGAGAAGCTCCTGAAGGCGAAGTTCATCCAACCGATCCAATATCCTGAGTGGGTGTCAAACGTTGTAATGGTAACAAAGCCAGGTGGAAAGTGGAGGATGTGTGTCGACTTTACTAAACTCAATAAAGCTTGCCCCAAGGATTGCTATCCCTTGCCTCAGATAGATTCTTTAGTGGATTCTGCGGTAGGTTATTCTTTTATGAGTTTTTTAGATGCTTTTTCAGGTTATCACCAAATCAGGATGCATAAACCCGATATACCGCACACTTCGTTTATCACAAATGATGGTTGCTTCTGTTATCTCGTGATGCCTTTTGGGTTGAAAAATGCTGGAGCAACTTACCAAAAAATGATGGATACAGTTTTCAAAAATCAGAAGGCAAGAAACCTTGAGGTATATGTCGATGACCTCTTGGTGAAAAGCAAATCTTTCTCCTCTCATCTCAAAGATCTCTCTGAAACTTTTGCAACCCTACGAGCCTTCAATATGAGGTTGAATCCATTGAAGTGTGTTTTCGGAGCAAACAGAGGTAAATTTTTGGGTCACCTCCTCACCCCAGAAGGGCTAGAACCAAATCCAGACAAGGTAAAAGCTATCTTGGAAATGCCACCTCCCAGAACCCCAAAAGAAGTTCAACAGTTGGGAGGGAGAATGGCAGGCTTGAGTCGATTCATCTCCCGGTCAGGGGATAAAAGTGCACCGTTTTTTAAGACTCTCCGGGGAGGAGCCAGGTTCGAATGGACTCAAGAGTGTGATAATGCTTTCAATCAGCTTAAAAAGCAGTTGACTTCAATTCCTCTGCTCCAAAGTCCGCGAGGAGGAGGAAGATCTTTTTCTTTATTTGGGAGTAGGCATCGATGCTAGTAAGCTCTGTTTTGGTCCGAGAAGAGAAAAAGAAACAATTTCCAGTTTACTATGTAAGTCGAATTCTGAAGAGTGCGGAGACTCGCTACCCGATCCTAGAGAAGCTAGCTTTGATGCTTGTAATTTCAGCAAGAAGATTAAGACCGTATTTCCAAGCTCATTCGATTTTAGTCGTCACTGATCTTCCATTGAAGGGTGTCTTGGAGAAGCCGGAGCATTCAGGCAGATTGGCAAAGTGGGCAATTGAGCTCAGTGAGTTTGACATATCTTATGTTCCAAGAATCGCAATCAAAGCTCAAGTCTTAGCAGACTTCATGGTGGATGCTAAAGAAGTTGAATCGCAGAAGGGGGTCGGAGTACCCCTTGCCTGGAAAATCTTCGTGGATGGAGCCTCAGGGAAAAATTCTTCCGGGGCAGGAGTTATCTTAATCAACCCAAATGGAGTAAGGCTGAATCAAGCACTGAAGTTCTATTTTCAAGTGACAAACAATCAAGCGGAATATGAGGCTTTGCTAGCCGGTCTCAAGTTTGCCAGAGAACTGGGGATTGATGATGTCGAAGTTTTCACAGATTCTTTGGTAATGGCTTCTCAAGTAAATGGGACTTTCGAGACTAAAGATAGTATCTTGAAGCAGTATTTGACTCTGGTAAAAATTGAGGTTGGGAAGTTCAAAAGCTTCACTATCAATCATATCCCAAGGGGTGAGAACGTGGAAGCGGATGAGTTGGCAAAATTTGGGCTTCTTTCAGGGGGAACAACTTCGGAGTTGTTTCGCCCGGCAATTGAGGAAGGAGAGGTCATGGAGATTGATCAGCATCAGTCTTGGATAGATCCGTTTGTTCTTTATCTTTCAACTGGAGAGCTCCATTCTTCAATAAAGGATAGGAAAAGGTTTAAACGGAAAGCGGCTAACTATTATCTTGTTACAGGAGTGCTTTATAGGAGAACTTTCCTTTCACCACTAGCACGGTGTGTTTCGGAGGAGGAGATTCCAACGGTCCTTCAGGAGGTCCATTCTGGAGAATGTGGAAGTCACTCTGGAGCCAGGACATTGGAAAAAAGAATTCTGAGGCAAGGCTACTTTTGGCCCCAGATGAGGAAGGATGCGGAGAAATTTGCTAAGAAATAGTGTAAAATGCCAGAAGTTTGCTCCTCTCCAAAATCAGCCGGCTCAACAGCTTAAGTCAATAGCAACTCCATGGCCATTTGCAGTTTGGGGAATGGATTTGATTGGGCCTTTTCCTATGGCAAGCGGGCAACGTCGATATATAATAGTTATGATCGACTACTTCAGCAAGTGGACAGAAGCAAAGGCATTGGCCAAAATTACCACTCAAGCCGTGAAAAACTTTATTTGGGGAGAGATAGTATGTCGACACGGGATTCCAATGGCAATCATCACGGATAATGGTTCTCAATTCAACAATTCAACTCTTATTAGTTTCTGCAAGCAAATTGGCATTGAGCTACGTTTCGCTTCCGTACACCATCCTAGAAGCAATGGGCAGGTAGAGGCCGCCAACAAACTCATCATAAATCTCTTGAAAAAGAAGGTAGAAAACGTTAGGGGCAACTGGGCTAGAACAACTACCTTCCGTCTTATGGGCCTTGAGAACAACTCCGAGTTCTGCTACTGGGGAAACTCCGTTCAAATTATCACACGGTTCCGAAGCCCTTATTCCGGTAGAATTTGAAGTGAAAAGCCCAAGAGTATTATTGGCACAACAAAATCAAATCGAGTGGATGGAAGGAAATGATGAAGAGTTAAAATGCAGCCTTGATTTAATTGAGGAATTAAGAGACACTGCAATCATCAGACAGGAAGAGGTGAAAAGAAGAATGGCAAGGTTGTTCAATAAAAATGTAAGAACCAAAGAATTCGCTGTTGGAGATCTAGTCTTGAAGAAAGTAGATACAGCGGCAAGAGCTGGTTCAGTTGGAAAGCTTAATCCAAATTGGGCAGGGCCGTTCGTGGTAAAGAATGTGCTTAAAAATGGTGCTTACCATCTCCAAACTTATGAAGGGGAAGAGTTGCCTCATTCCTGGAGCGGAGATGATCTTAAGCTTTTCTTCTCTTAAAATGTTCGTATCTAATTCACTCATTCTTTGTTCCTAACTCTTTTCTTTTCCTAAATATCACGCAGGTATCACCAAAGCATTCGCAATATAAGTAATGGATGACAAGTCTTAAAAATAAGTTGATCTTTGAAGAGCCAAAAAACCTGTCAAGTGAGATATCGACGGATCCTACTATCTTCCCCCTTGACTTGTTAGCTCGACGTGTAATTCTGCCAGGACCACAGATGTCGGGGAGATTTCGAATCTGTGTAGCAGTAGCTCGCCAAGCTCGAGCGGTGGAAGTTTAGGATACCGGGTCCTTGCTGACATCTGGCACACCTAAGCGTTTCAAGGAGGTCTAGGTGGCTGGCTCAGCTCTGTCATGCATCAAAAAGGACATTGTTACAATCTTAATGATCTTTCAGGGAAAGCAATGTCGGTGTAGCCTCCGCGGCATGACCACACCTGCCCTACCGATCATTTCGATTTGTAACTCTCGAATACTCGTTGAAGCGTGGTTAGGTAAGGGGCGGCAAGAAACATCTATGACCGTCACCTGAACCTTGGATTGGCAAATGTGAAACAAACTCAGCAATCCTTTAAGAAAGGAAGTATCGGTATAGCCTCCGCGGCATGACCACACCATCCCTTTGGGTCATTTTCAAGATCCATTCCTCTATTTTTATCATAGAGGACTTATTCATTCCTTTGTATTGGGATCGGGCGGTCAGCAGTTTATGAGACCGCATGTTCTTCTATCTTCAAAGGGTGATGTCAGTTTATAAATCGCCGGGCATGACTTTTTCAGGGTAATTGAGGCCGCTATTCAGAAAGCTCTCGTGACAACTTGACAGAGCTCGACCCGGTCTTAATGAGATCAAGATTCTAGTATTCTCGTTATTCTAGTATTCCCTGTTTCCCATCGAGTTGGGTTTCCTTCAAAAAAGGCCGGTCTGGATATAATGTGATCGCTGATCTGGAGATTTATGAAGCTCTTTTTATAATCTTGGTTATCAAGGGGCCATCAAATGGATTTCCTGTCGTTTGAGCGCCGATCACTCTGAGTCTAATATGTTCAAATCATCTTCTTGTAGTTTCCTCATATTGCGATCTATTGATCTGGTTATCTCGAGGTCGCAGAGTAGTTCCTGTTTATGCAGAATAGTTTCTTTTAAAGTCTTTGGTGTTTTTTCCAAGAGATCGCTACTTGGAGTTTTTTAATGATAAAAATAAAAATTATGATAAACTCAAGGCATTGAGATCGAATGCCGATTTTAAATTCAGAAGAACAAATAAAGTATATGCATCAAGAACAAACTTATTCATCTAGGCAAAATCCAACAGATCAAATTTTTATATATATTCTGGAATGTCAATTACAACAAGACCGCTCGGTCTCCAAAAAGGAAAAAGGGATTATAATTCACTCTCTCTTTGATCTTTTGGAAGACCGCTCGCTTGAAGAAGAAGAATCGGTTTCTGCAGAAGGTTCTTCTAGACTATTCCCAGGAATTCTAGATCCAGAGCTCGAGCTCGAACTGGAATCTAGACCAAGGGTATAGCGGCTTCCGCTCTCTTCGTCTTCAATCACTACATTTTTCTCTTGACCTGCGGTCTCATCAGCAGCATCAGCAGATCCTTCAGCAGCATCTGCGGTCTCTTCAGCGGTCACAGATTGTTCTTCAATTCTTTGCGCCGCGTCAGGGAAGAGATCGGCAAATGTGACGTCCTTGTACTCTTCAGTAAAACCACCGCGGTTACGAACCTCATCCAGCACCTGGTCAGCGGTCTCTTTTATATGGTGCATCAAAGCCCTCTGGAAAGCAGGATTCTCGGGGTCGTAAGCCGTTTTTTTCAGATTGCTGCAAAAGAGATATATGTTAGACCGCACGATCACAGGTAACATTCATGAAACATAAGAAAAATTCTCACTCTTCTTTCTTCTTGCAAGGCAGTTATTTCGTCCAGAGCGCTGCAAAGAGACCGCCCCATATGATGATTCAAGATTGTACTTCTAGCAGTCACTTGAGCGCAAAGGTCGGGAAGCGCATCGGTCTCAATATTTAATATCTCATTTGTGTTCTTTCTCCCGTACAAAGCCGAAGTGACCGCGTATGCGTGACGGGTCACCTTCCCGCTCCACGAGGGTAAATCAGTGGACACCTTCACAGAATTTCCTGAGGCCGCCCATCTGAGGAGAGGCTTTCCTTTGATATCCTTCATTTTTCTTTTAAAACCCATCAAGGGAAAAACTTGCTCGGCGGTCTCAGAAGTTACGCCGAACACGTCGGCCTCACGCTTCAGCCTCCTCTCCCTCTGAGTAAGAACTTCTGCTGCTGGGGAGATAGGGTCAAGCGCAGGGACCGCAAAGCTCGCTAAAAAGTAAAAGGTTTTAAAAAGCATTCAAAAGACATAAAAAGAAATTATTCGAGACCGCAAGAAAAAACTCACTTTCAGCAGGGGCGATCTCGGCGATCTCAGGCCAGATCGCTAGATAATAAACAAGATCGATCCTTTTACCCGCCAAAAAGGCCAGAATCTTCAGCTCTTCCTCTGAGACCGCCTTTATTTTCTTAAAAATGCTGTCAGGTCGCGGAGAGGGTGAGCTCCTGAGACCGCCAAGGTCACCTTCAAAAACAAGGAATCTTTCTGTCCAGAAAGAAATTTTATTAGGAAGGTTCAGAATCTTAATTCCATCTGCTGAAAAATACATCAATCCTTTAAATTCTTCTTTCTTTCTGCCTTCTTTCAAAATCTTTGCGGTGAAGGTTGCACGGAACAAATTCATTGTGAATTTCACTCTTTCCGATCTCAAATAATTGATGAAGACGTTAACCAGACCGATGGAGTTCGGAGCCAGCTGGGCGAGCACGAAGCCATAATATTCCAAAATCTCTAACCACTCCCAGGGGAGTGGAATCCTCAGCCCATTGTCAAAATGATCGATGGGAATGATAAACTTTTTCTCCTCGACAAAGTTTAGCCTTTCTTGCTCAGTTGGCGGTCTCACAACCACCTGAGTTTGGATCATATATTTCTTTATAAATTCAATATACTCATCCTTTGATAAACGTCCTTGTTTGTGATCGGCGTTCAGGAAGATAGTAGCAGAAGAAGCACGAGCGGACACCATATTTAGTAATCGCTGAGACCGGAGCTTGTAGCGCAATCAAGAAGGCATAAAATGAATGTTATGGAGGTAGCTATTTATAGAAGACGAAGGGTCATTTCGTAATCATTACCTCTTGCAGATCGCCCAGAAGAAAAAGGTTCAGACCGCTCGACCTGTGCAAAGTCACGCAAAAGCATGCTATGACTGGCGATCTCAATCAAATAAAGCGCAGCAGCAATACAGGCAGTCCAAGCATAAAGACCAAGATTATATGAATCAAAGACCGCACAAAGCATAAAATAAAAAGGTCACAAAAACAGATGGAACATTAATAGTAAAAATATTACAAGGCAAAATGTTTAGAATTCAGAGACCGCTCGGTCTCAAAACAAATAATCATCTCCTAGAAGGCCTATTTCTTCCTACATGAGCAGCGACATCTTGCATATCATTCACTGCGGCCATAACTGACACCAAACTGTGATTGGCCAGCATCGCAGACCGGTGGATCTTCGACATCTCCTTGTCCACCTGCTCCATAGGAATCAGCACAATCTCAGGTTGCGGTCTCTCCGATGGATGATCGCCAGAGGTACCCGGTCGCATCATTATCTTTCCGTGGCCGCTCCTCAGCCTCTCATTTTCCGCAGACAGCGCCGCAGCTTTTCCCTTATAGTACTCAGTCTCTTTTTCGGCTTTCTTAAGAGCTCGAGCGATCTCTTCAACTCTCAGATCGCATTCTTCACGAATCCTCTTCTCATTAGTACGCAGTTTTTCTTCAAGACCGCGAATCTGATCGTTCTGAGTTCGCTCTCTCATCAACATAGAGCGAACATCCTCAAACATCGGGTTAAGGATGTTGGTTAACTGAGGGGAGATCTCAATGTGCTGAGGAAGCTCTCCCTCCTCGATCTCAACATTTTCATTATCTGCGGTCATAAGAGATGGGTTACTTCAATCATGAGCATACAGTCAAATAAGCTTTTTTAAATAAACAGAAAAGTACTTGGAAAGAAGTTAAGACCGCAGTCACGTAAAGCTCTTCTGGTATCTTTAGTGACCGCGGGATCTGCGGTCAGAGAAAGACGATCTGATCCCCTTAAGCGCTCCAGATCCATTCTTTCCAAATCTCTTTTCTGCGATTTTTCCCCCTCTTTTCTTCTCCTTTTTAATTCTTCATTACTTAAAGAGGATGTCATCGGTCTCAATAAAAACGATCCCATGTTTTCTTTCAGGAGAAGCAGAGCGAACTATAGGTAATGAAAGGAACTCGACCGGCTGAGGAATCATTTTATACTTACCAGATCGCAAAATCGAGACCGCCGCCGCACGATCCGCTGCAGCCTTGTTCAAACGATCTCCCTGAAGAGAATCAGTTGGGAGACCGCTAGAAAGTGCAGCCTTCTCCTTGGCGATCTGCAATCTCTCCGAGATCTCCTCCTCAGTATTTTTATTCACTGCGGTCTGCAAGACCGCAGCCTTTTCCCTCTCTTCAACGACCAGGGCCGCTTTTTCCTCAGCAATCCTGACCGTTTCCTTCTTCCTCTCCTCAGCGATTAGAGCTGCCTTCTCCTCGGCAGCCCTGAACGCCTCTTTCTCCCGTTCCTCCTCGGCGGTCTTAGCCGCTTCCTTTTTCTTTTCTTCCTCTTCTTTCTCCTTTTTTCCTCTTTTCTCCCTTTCCTTATCCTTCCTTTTCTTCTCATCAGCCTTTTTCTTCTGCATCTCTTCTTTCTCCTTCTTCTTCTTGTCTTCCTCCCTCGCCTTGATCGCTCTGTCAGCGATCTCCTTCTCCCTATCAGCGATCTCCTTCTCAACAGCAGCATTTCTAAGAGCAGAAGCTTCAAGGGGATCCGACACCTGCAGCGATGAAAAAGACGAATTATTAGAAGAAGTTTCATCAAGATAGGCGATTAATTCGGAATCATCCTCCCTTGATAAAACTGAGATCGCAGGAAGGAAGGAGGGATCGCCCTTAACGTTTACCTTGGAAGTTTCCACAATGACCTCCGGATCGGTAGATTCAGACAGTGTGATCGCCTCCGGGGCGATCACGTCTTCTTTTTCTTCTTCATTTTTTCTGCTTCTTTTATAAGTTAAACTGGAAGGGCTTGAATCTTTTCTCTTCTTGTTCTCAGCAACTTCCACGCGGTCAGCAATCTTCTGCCTTAGAGATTCTGCTTCGGCATGTTTTTGACGCAGACCGGCCAGAATGGTTTCTGTAGAAGCGGTCTCGGGTGGCTTGGAAGCTGTTTGATCAAGCATTTCCAGGGTTTTCTGACAATCAAAGGAAATGGAAAAGTCAGATAATTTCAACACAGGATCCGAAGAAGCTTTAGATGGCTCAGAGATAACAGAGACCGGCGCAACTGAACTCTCCGGAAGTTCAGATTTCTTCGGAGATCGGGCGGTCCCCTTTGAAGCGCTCGCTTTCGTCAAGATCTTTGGCGCTTTCTTCCCTTTCTTTGAGCTAACATTTTCTTTTTTCCCAGGAGAGTTTACTTTTGATGGAAGAGTTTTTAAGAGGTCAAGCATGGTCATCTTAGCAGGAGATCGCGCCTGCCAACTTTTCAGTGACCGCTTGAGGATTGGGTTTTCACAATATCTCGGAATATGAAGATATCAGCCGGTATTTATAGATCAAGATGCATTTATGACGGCCGCGGTCTCCACGGTCAGAGTTAACATTTTCGAAGTTCCAGGCGCAACTTAAAAATGTGCGGGGATTATGTTTGCCCAGAAAGCCCGCGACCTCCTCTCATGGCACTTTTTTCCCGGTCTCAGCGGTCTCCGTTTGTGTGACCGCCCGGATCGCCAGCTGCCTTCTCAACCAAGAGTTTCTAAGGGTCAAGCGGTCAGAGCAGTGCGAGACCGCCAGATTGAGCGGTCTACTTGTTTTTCTTATTTTTGTTATCAGCACCCCTTCTCCCTGCCCTGGCTCTCCTGTATCCCGGGCAGCCCGTAGTTTTTAGTTCTGCCCAGTTTGGGCAGCCTCCTCGTCTATAAATAGAGGGGTAGGGGTACCAGGAAAAGGACTTTTTGCTCCGGGGCTTCAGCTTACAACCTGTGTAAGCGGTCTCATTTTTTCGTGATCGCCTTTTTGTGATCGTTTTCCTTTTGTCTCAGCATCTTCTGTCTCAGTAACCTACACTTCGCAGTTTTCTCCCACCCCCTTTAGTGTGAATTTTGGAGGTACCATTTTTGGCACCAACATAAGTATATATAAGTATATATATAAGTATATAGGTATATATATATACATATATATACATATACATATACATATATTTAGATATATATGTATATATATATAAACTTAATATTACATATATACATATATATATACATATTTTTATACATATATACATATATATACATATTTATATATACATATATATATATACTTATATACATATATATATATATTATAACATATATATATATATATATATATATATTTATACATATATACATATATATATACAATATATATATATACTTATATATATACATCTATATTATATATACATATTATACATATATACCTATATCTGTATATATATATTTAAGTATATATAATGTAAAGTATATATATATATATATGTTATATACTATATATATATATACTAATACTATATAATATATATAGTATATAGGTATATATACATATATATATACATATATATACATAATATATACTATATATATATATGTCTATATATAATTATATATATATAGTTATATATAATTATATATAGTATAAGTATATATACATATATATACATATATATACTATAATATATATATATAATATATATATAATATATATATGTATATATATTTATATATACTTATATATATATAAGTATATATCTATATATATGTATATATATGAAGTATATAAGTATATATATAAGTATTATATAAGTATATATATATGTATATTTGTATATATATGTATATATACCTATATACTAATATATTACTATAGTATTAGTATATATAGATATAAGTATATACAT
>JAWHQI010003117.1:0-13401 GCA_033032865.1 Dactylorhiza incarnata | reverse complement strand
TAAATATATATCTATATATATGTATATATATATACTTAATATATATATACTTATATATATTATATATAATTATATATATATATATATTAATATATATATATATATATATATACATACATGTATATATCCTATATAATATATATATAAATATATACCTATATTTATACAACATATATCTACACTTTCATGTTGAACACTTTTCCTAAAAATGTCATATAGGATGTCTATTTTCTGAAGGCGCGGCACCGGGCAGAACAATTGCGAATCGCATAGTTTAGGTAATATACGCAGAACACGCGCCTTTTGAAAATAGACGTCCTATATACATTTTAGGAAAAGTGTTCAACATCAAGTTGTAGATCTCGACGAGATCTACAACTTTCATGTTGAACACTTTCCTAAAAATGTCATATAAGATGTCTATTTTCTGAAGGCGCGGCACCGGGCAGAACAATTGCGAATCGCATAGTTTAGGTAATATACGCAGAACACGCGCCTTTTAAAATTAGACGTCCTATATGACATTTTTAGGAAAAGTGTTCAACATAAAGTTGTAGATCTCGTACGAGATCTACAACTTTCATGTTGAACACTTTTCCTAAAAATGTCATATAGGATGTCTATTTTCTGAAGGCGCGGACACCGGGCAGAACAATTGCGAATCGCATAGTTTAGGTAATATACGCAGAACACGCGCCTTTTAGAAAATAGACGTCCTATATGACATTTTAGGAAAAGTGTTCAACATCAAAGTTGTAGATCTCGACGAGATCTACAACTTTCATGTTGAACACTTTTCCTAAAAATGTCATATAGGATGTCTATTTTCTGAAGGCGCGGCACCGGGCAGAACAATTGCGAATCGCATAGTTTAGGTAATATACGCAGAACACGCGCCTTTTGAAAATAGACGTCTATATGACATTTTTAGGAAAAGTGTTCGACATGAAAGTTGTAGATCTCGTTGAGATCTACAACTTTAATGTGAACACTTTTCCTAAAAATGTCATATAGAATGTCTATTTTCTGAAGGCGCGGCACCGGGCAGAACAATTGCGAATCGCATAGTTTAGGTAATATACGCAGAACACGCGCCTTTTGAAAATAGACGTCCTATATGACATTTTTAGGAAAAGTGTTCAACATCAAAGTTGTAGATCTCGTCGAGATCTACAACTTTCATGTTGAACACTTTTCCTAAAAATGTCATATAGGATGTCTATTTTCTGAAGGCGCGGCACCGGGCAGAACAATTGCGAATCGCATAGTTTAGGTAATATACGCAGAACACGCGCCTTTTGAAAATAGACGTCCTATATGACATTTTTAGGAAAAGTGTTCAACATCAAAGTTGTAGATCTCGACGAGATCTACAACTTTCATGTTGAACACTTTTCCTAAAAATGTCATATAGGATGTCTATTTTCTGAAGGCGCGGCACCGGGCAGAACAATTGCGAATCGCATAGTTTAGGTAATATACGCAGAACACGCGCCTTTTGAAAATAGACGTCCTATATTACATTTTAAGGAAAAGTGTTCAACATCGAAAGTTGTAGATCTCGACGAGATCTACAACTTTCATGTTGAACACTTTTCCTAAAAATGTCATATAGGATGTCTATTTTCTGAAAGGCGCGGCACCGGGCAGAACAATTGCGAATCGCATAGTTTAGGTAATATACGCAGAACACGCGCCTTTTGAAAATAGACGTCCTATATTACCTTTTTAGGAAAAGTGTTCAACATCAATGTTGTATATCTCGACGAGATCTACAACTTTCATGTTGAACACTTTTCCTAAAAATGTCATATAGGATGACTATTTTCTGAAGGCGCGGCACCGGGGAGAAAAATTGCGAATCGCATAACTTAGGTAATATACGCAGAACACGCGCCTTTTGAAAATAGACGTCCTATATGACATTTTTAGGAAAAGTGTTCAACATCAAAGTTGTAGATCTCGACGAGATCTACAACTTTCATGCAGAACACTTTCCTAAAAATGTCATAAAGGATGTCTATTTTCTGAAGGCGCGGCACCGGGCAGAACAATTGTGAATCGCATAGTTTAGGTAATATACGCAGAACACGCGCCTTTTGAAAATAAACGTCCTATATAACATTTTAAGGAAAAGTGTTCAACATCGAAGTTGTAGATCTCGACGAGATCTACAACTTTCATGTTGAACACGTTTCCTAAAAATGTCATATAAGATGTCTATTTTCTGAAGGCGCGGCACCGGGCAGAACAATTGCGAATCGCATAGTTTAGGTAATATACGCAGAACACGCGCCTTTTGAAAATAGACGTCCTATATTACATTTTAGGAAAAGTGTTCAACATCAAAGTTGTAGATCTCGACGAGATCTACAACTTTCATGTTGAACACTTTTCCTAAAAATGTCATATAGGATGTCTATTTTCTGAAGGCGCGGCACCGGGGAGAACAATTGCGAATCGCATAATTTAGGTAATATACGCAGAACACGCGCTTTTTGTACATATATACATATATATTACATATATACATATATCTATATATACTAATTATATGTATATACTTATATGCATATATATATATATATATTTATACATATATACATATATATATACTTATATATATATGTATATATATATATGCTTATAATATACTTATATATATACATATGTATATATACTAATATATATATATGTATATATAAATATATATATAGTATAAGTATATATATGTATATATATATATTTGTATATATATACTTAATATATATACATATATATATATAAATATATATATACTTATATATATATATATTTATATGTATATATATATGTATATATATAGATATATATATATACTTATATATATACTTCATATATATATGTATATATATGTATATATATATATGTATATATATATATTTATATGAAGTATATATATACATATTGATATAAACTTATATATATACTTATACTATATATATAAGTATATAGGTATATATACATATTTATGTATATATATATGTATAAATATATATATATATACATATATATGTATATATACTGAATATATATATACATATATACATATATATATACTTATATATACTTAATATATGTATACTTATATATATACATATATATATACATATATATATGTATATATATATATGTATATTAGTATAATTAGTATATATACATATATACATATATATATACACGTATATATATGTATATATATAGTATGTATAT
The DNA here is from genome assembly GCA_033032865.1 of Dactylorhiza incarnata. Classification (NCBI taxonomy): domain Eukaryota; kingdom Viridiplantae; phylum Streptophyta; class Magnoliopsida; order Asparagales; family Orchidaceae; genus Dactylorhiza; species Dactylorhiza incarnata. Next base: position 10,149 of record JAWHQI010003117.1, on the reverse strand, counting down.
ATATACATATATATATATACCTATATACTTATATCCATATATATATACTTAATATATATATATATACATATATATACATATATACATATATATATATATACTTATATATATATACTTATATATATGTATATATATATAAATATATATATATATATGTATATATTTATATATATATATACTTAATATATATATATATATTATATATATATGTATAGATTATATTCTTAATATATATATATATATATATATATAAGTATATATATATACTATACATATATACTATATATTATATTATACTATATACATATATATATACATATATATATACTTCTATATATATATATACTTAATATATATATAATATATATATACATATAATATATATAATATATATATGTATATATACATATGTATATAGATAAGTATATGATAAGCATATATATATGAAGTATCTAGTTGCCTACCTAAATCACCTAGGGGGGTGAATAGGTGATCTCTACGTCTTTTGCGGAATTAAAGATAAACGTAAAGCACAGCACATAAAATTAATCACAGCCACAGATAACACCAGGAATTTATAGTGGTTCCCCGTACTTGGGTACTCCACTTGCCGGCCTCGCCAATCTAGCACCACCGCTAGAAATGACTACTTCACTAAATCTCGGATCAAGAACGATCCTACTGTCTCGGAGTCCAAACTCCTACAAACTCAGAGAGAACTTCTCTTACAACTCGAAAACTTCTCCTACAACTCGGAGAACAACCTCTCCTACAACTCGGAGATAACAACTCCTACAACTCGGAGAAAACAACTCCTACAAAAGATTGAAAAGGGGTTTGAACAATACTAAACCAAATCTGAATAACAGAGGGGTTTTCTTCCTTCTTCTTGAAAGGCTTTTGAGAACGATGAGGAAGAACAACGATCCTTCAAATCTGTCTTTGGCAATCCGAAACGATCCAATAGAGATTGTAGAACCTGAGTATGGATCAATCGAACCCTTCTTGAAAGAAATCGACAACTCCAAAGAGAAGAACGATCTCCAATCGTAGGCGACGGCGAGCGGCGCTTTTCACGTCTTTTCGATTCGGGAGAGAATTTAGGTCATGAACAATTCTCAAAAGAATAATTATTATTTTTTTAAAATCTTAAGAGAGAGGGCCTTTTATAGGAGAAGGTCTAATTAGAATATTTAGGCCTTAAGCTAGAAAAGGAGTCACGTCAAACAGACGGAAGACAGAAGTCGGCAAAAAAAAGATTGAAGGAACGAGAAACAGATTTCTCGAGAGAAAGGAGACTTCTCGAGAAATCACGGCTGGATCTCGAAAAAGAAAGAGCTTTCAAATAAATTGACAGAACTTCGCGAGAAAAAAAAGAGGATTTCTCGAGAACATGGAACTTCTCGAGAAATAAGACAAAATAAACTTTTCGGAAGAAACAAGAACTTCTCGAGAAATCGAATCAACTTCTCGAGAGGAAAGATTTTCTCGGAAAATATCAGCAAAGATTTCTCGAGAAAATCAAAGGATTTTCCGAGAGACTACAGACTTCTCGAGAGATAAAGATGGCTTCTCGAGAAATCTGGATTTCCTTCGAAGACAAAAGCTGAAAAGAACTTCTCGAGAAAATCAAAGGGATTTTTCGAGAGCTCTTCATATTTCTCGAGACAAACACTTAGCTTTTCGAGAAATACACAAGGAACAAATTCTTTAAATTAACTCTGAGAACAGCTACACCTTCAAGACCTTAGCTTCCTTTGTCTTGATCATGAAGTGCATCCCAATAGAGAGATCACATATTAGTCAACACCATATCTCATACAATGAAGAATTACATTGTAAGAGACTGTGCTCATTGACCCACTATGACCTGACATTGGTTTACACTTTGCAATGTGAACCTGCAAGACAAAACTAGAGAAGCATATCAAATACATAAGCAATTCAATCTTGGTTCATAGTTGACTTTCTACAAATCAAGGTTATTGTGGATACAATACCCAACAATCTCCCCTATTTGTAGAAGTCAGAACCCTTCTTACCAAGATGAATTGCAACAAAATAATACACAATATGATATACAAGGAATTAAATAGAGACAGATAGGAAGCATCAAAAACTAAATCTATACAAGAAATATAATCATCACATCACAATCCAAACTATATATAGATTTCAGATTGTCTTATGATTTAATGTTCACAAAAGCATATGACAAAAGAATTTGATGATCTTCATCCTCTGGCATTGTCTCTTCTTTTCTGTTCCTGTCTTTTGAAGTATGCAAAAGGTTTAGGATGGTACTTTGGAGGAGCTGGAGGAGCTGTAGGATCATTGAACTTATATATCCTGTAATGCAATCTCCTTTGGTCTTGCTGGTTGATAAAGTTTCCATCAGAAGAGCTGTAATAGTCTTGAACTTGCATACCACCTTCTTCAACTAATCTGAGTGAATCAAGAATGATAGCCTTTGAAATAGGACTCCAAACCTTGGATAATTCACAGGATCAGAGCAGCAGCTTTGCCAGAGCCTGCTGAACTAGATTCAGGAACTGATCTCTTAGCAGAAGGTCCTTCACCATATTTTCTTTCCTTGATCCTTGCTTAGAAGAAGCAACTTCTACATCAGAAGACACATCTTGTCTTGGAGAGAACTGAGGAGGCTCAAACTGAGGAGGGGGAACAGCAGGGTCAATGCCCAAGTCTGGAAAGATCACTGTGAAGCCAAGGGTAGATCTTTGAGTGAATTCTTTGACATCAGCTACCTGCTTCTGGACCCTGAGACAGTTGATCAAACTTCTCACTCATATGATTATGAAATGCAAACAAATTTTCATCAATAGAACCTATCAACTTGTCCTCCCCCTTCTGAATTCTACAGGAGAGTTTGGAGAACAGATTTTGAACAATCCTACCTCATCAACAATTTTGAAGCAGTGTTCATCAGCCTTGATATACATAGATTCTTGAGTCTTTCTGACCTCAATAATCTGCTCTAACACTTTACCAACACCCTCAATGGTGTGATCAATAGCTTTTCCACCCTGAATGACAATTTTCTTGAGTTCTTCTGAACTATCTTGGAAGGCTTTCAGCTTTCTATCCATAGCTTTCTCTATGTCTGATATCCTGGCATGCACTTCCTTGAAGGATAAATCTATCTTGGCACTCTGCCTTTGGAGTAACATTTCAATTTGACCTAGCAAGGCTGATCAGCAAAGAGAGAACTGGAATAGGAGCTGGCTGACTGGTTCAGGAATTCTTCAAGAACAACTGTACTTTTCTCTGGAAGAAAAGACAGATTCACAACCTCATCTACTTGAACTACAGGCTGTCCCTGTGCTTCTGTATCCATTCCCATATAGGACTCTTGCTCCCCCTCAGTATTTGCTGGGGAGAAGGAATATGTGAACAGAAACATCACAGCATCATGATGGAATTCAAAATCTGCACCTGAACCTGCATGGTGATCACTGGAGTTCTGCTCATCATCAACTACAGTGTTCTGAATGTCAAGAAGAACATCTGCTATGTTAGCATCAACAGTCTTTTGCAACATCATGAGGAGGGGAGGAGAAGAAGTCACTTATCTGAGGTAGGGGAAAAATACCACATCAGGAGGAGGAATCTCTGATCCTGGAGGAACTGATCTGATGGGAAATTATCTGATGTAAGAGGAGGAAGTAAATCTGCTGCTGGAGTGACATGCTGCTGACCTGGAGATGGAAGATGACTTGGAGATGGAGGAGCTAGATGCTGTGCTGAAGAGTCGAGGAGGAGATGAATACACATCCTGCTGACCAGAAGGCTCCCCTGGGAAAAGACCACCTTCAGAAGCTTAGTTATCCTGATGTTCCACTTTTTGAGAGTGAAACATCCAACCTTTTCAAGTGATGAATGATAGTCCCTTTGGACATATCAAAGACTTGAGAGTCAAATTGATTCAGATAAAGAGTTATAATCCTTGCAAAATTAGGACTAGAAATGCTCTCTTTGATCTTTTTGAACATTATGTCTGCCCAGCTACATTTCTTTCCACAAATTACTGCTGTGACTAAACTGAATACATCTACTGAGACATATCCCAGGCTTTTAGTATTTCCCAGCAGCACCTTGGAGATGATGTCCACCAAAAGTTTCCAACATCATTCATCTGCTGTCTTCGTAGTGTCTTTGCTTTTTTAAGCCTACAAAAGTTACTGCCTTGACCCAATCATCATCATCAAGGATGTCCTTGTGCTACTAGGGGCAACTTCAGAAGTTTGGAAATTGACTTAGGAGTCATTTTAACTTTTTGAGAACCAATAGAGGATTTCAATTTCCGACCACTTTTATTTACTGTAGCATTGGAGAAGAACTCCTCTACCTCTGTAAAAAGAATTTTGCAAGGGGTCTCGGCCAGAAAAGACAGACCAGCGCCTTCGAGCATGCAGAACACGTTCTTGAAATCATCTGAAACTGAAACAAGGCCTTCTCGCACTAGCTCGCTTCCCACACCGACCTTGGACTTGGAATGCGGCCCCATGATCGATTGGATTGGAAGAAACGAAAGCGAGAGAGAGAAGAAATCGTGAGACAGTCGACTGGATTTTGCGTGAGAGGAAGATGAAGCGTCGGCTTTTCCGAGAAGGAGAAGAAGAAACTCGCGTGAAAATTAATTTGTTTCGATTGTCTATTTATAGTTTGTTTGATGTGACAATTATTTGAGATTTATTTATAGATAAAGAAAATAAACGCGCGATACCTGACCTTTCGTATTCCAGAAAATAAAGACTAGAAATCTGAAATTGAAGCAATTCTCGAGAGATATAATGATTTCGCCGAGAACAATTCTAATTCGCGAGAAGTAACTTGATTTCTCGAGGGATTACCCATTTCTCGAGAAGTAGGTACGTGAGAAGGACTTGATTTCTCGAGGGATTACCCATTTCTCGAGAAGTGCAGGTACATTGCGAGAAGTCTTCATTTCTCGAAAAATTCTATGTCATTTCTCGAGAAATTCTGGAAAGACTTAGAAATTTTTACCTCTTTCTTTCTGAAGGACAGATTCCTGCTTTCATAGATATATAACTTTAGAAACTTTATTCTTTTTGCTTTAAGCATTACTCTAAGTTGAGCATTCCAAGTTCCGTCTTGAAGAAAGAGAACTTAGTCTCATCCAGCGGCTTCGTGAATATATCTGCAACTTGCTTATCCGTGGGGACATAACTCAGATTGATGTCACCTTTCTCCACATGCTCCCGGATAAAGTGATATCGTAGCTCGATGTGCTTTGTCCGACTGTGAGAGACTGGATTATTGCGATAGCAATGCATGGAAGAGTCGAAAACATTGGAATATTCTTGATCTTCATATTGTAGTCTTGAAGTTGATTCCTTATCCATAGAAGTTGTGCGCAACAACTGCCTGCAGAAATATATTCTGACTCGGCGGTTTGAAATTGCAACACAATTCTGCTTCTTGCTACTCCAGGAATAAAGTCGTCTTCCGAGAAATTGGCATGTTTCGGAAGTGCTTTTCCTGTCGTCTCTGCTACCTGCAAAATCTGCATCTGAATAGCCTATTAGTTCACTATCATTACTTCTTGGGTACCATAAGCCAAGATTTGGTGTGCCTTTAAGGTATCTCAAGATTCGCTTTGCAGCAGTGTAATGAGATTCCTTAGAGTTCACCTGATATCTAGCACATACACATGTAGAAAACATTATGTCAGGTCTACTGGCAGTAAGGTAGAGCAAAGAGCCAATTATGCTTCTGTATTTAGGTTCATCAAAAGGTTCCCTTTCTCGTCCTTGTTCAGAGACATAGCTGAGCTCATTGGAGTCCTCATGGAGGTTGCACTCTCCATTCCGAATTTCTTAATTAAACTCCTGGTGAACTTCGTCTGAGAGATGAAAATTCCATCTTCCGATTGTTTCACTGAAGTCCTAAGAAATACTTCAGCTCACCCATACTGCTCATTTCAAACTTCCCCTGCATAAGTTTTGAAAACTTCTTGCAAAGGTTGTCATCGGTTGAGCCAAAAATAATGTCATCAACATAGATTTGCACTAGCAAAATCTGCCTTTTACTTCCCTAAGAAATAATGTCTTATCTATCTTTCCTCTTGTGAACTTGTTCTCAAGAAGAAAGTTAGACAGTGTCTCATACCAAGCTCGAGGAGCTTGTTTTAAACCATATAAAGCTTTTTGTAATAAATAAACATGATTGGGATGATCAGGATTAACAAAACCTGGGGGTTGTTCAACGTATACTCCTCTTTAATGTCTCCGTTTAGGAAAGCGGACTTGACATCCATTTGATATACGGTGAAACCCTTGAAAGCAGCATAAGCAAGAAAAGAGTTGATCGCTTCGAGCCTTGCTACCGGTGCATAGTTTGATCGAAGTCGATTCCTTCTTCTTGTCTGTAGCCTTTAGCTACAAGTCTTGCTTTATTCTTGATGATTGTTCCATCTTCATCCAATTGTTTCTGTACACCCACTTGTTCCAATTATGTCTTATCCTTAGGCTTTGGAACAAGTGTCCAGACTTTGCAACGCTTGAATTGGTTTAATTCTTCTTCCATTGCAATAATCCAGTGTGGGTCTTCATTTGCTTCTTGAAATTCTTGGTTCTACCTGAGAAAGAAAGCTCAAATGCAAATTTTCGTTAGTAGTACCTCTTCTGTTCTAATGCCTTCATGAGGATCTCCTATGATTTGATCAATAGGGTGATCCCTCATGTGTCTGAATTCAAGATTCCTCGCATCGCTTGGAACAACGGGAACTACTTCTTCTTCAACTGGAACAAATTCTTCCACTGGAGTTGGCTCTTCATCAAGGTGAATTTCCTCTTCAGCTAAGGTTAGAGGAGAGATTTTGACGAAGGTTGAGTGTCGTCTTTAACTGGCTTATGCAAGTGTGTATCTTGCAAATTTGAACCTGCAACTTCAATAGAAGAACTAGAAGAGCTGCTTTGAAGCATGCTCGTCTCATCAAATACAACATTAATAGACTCTTCTACAACCAGAGTTTTCTTATTAAAAATACGATAAGCTTTACTATGACTGCTATAGCCTACGAAAATACCTTCAAAACTCTTTTCACTAAACTTAGTTTGTAATGCTTTCCATTGTTTAGCACAAAGCATTTACTGCCAAGATTCGAAAATAAGAAATGGTTGGTTTCTTGCCCTTTAGAAGTTCATAAGGAGTCTTTTCATGGTTTTGTTTATGAGCGCTCGGTTTGCACATGGCATGCAGTATTGACAGCTTCAGCCCAGAAATATTCAGGTAGTGAAGAGTCACTCAACATGGTTCTGCAAGCCTCAATAAGTGTTCTATTTCTCTCAGCTACTCCATTTTGCTGTGGAGTTCGAGGAGAGGAAAACTCATGAAAGATACCAAGGCTTTCACAGAATTCTGTCATGGCTCCAGATTCAAATTCTGTACCATGGTCACTTCTGATTTTGACCACTGAACAGTAAATTCATTCTGGACTTGCCTGACAAAATTAGTGAAAGTGTCGAAAGTATCTGACTTGTGTTTTAGAAAGAATACCCATGCAAAAACGTGAGTAATCACCACAACAACCAATGTAAAAGACTTTCCTCCTAAGCTTCTAATTGCAACGGACCAAACAAGTCCATATGAAGCAGGTATAAACACCTGTTAGAATCTTTGCCAATAATGCTCTTAAAGGTAGCTCTTGTTTGCTGCCTTTTACACATGCATGACAAGGTCTATCTTTAATGCACTTAACATCTGGTGCATCTGCACTAAGTTTTGAGAAAACAATTTATTAATAGTTTGAGATTATATGTGCTAATCTCTTGTGCCATTGGTCAACAAGAGATGCACTATCTTTGGCTAATAGACACACTGGTGTAGAAGAAGATAAACAAAGAAAGTTTAAGCAAAAGATATTCTTACAGCGAGTCCCTGATAAAATCGTTTCAGAATTCTCTGCCGACTTATCAGACACTTATCTTTACGAAATCGACTATGTATCCTTTATCGCAGAGTTGACTTATACTTATCAGATTGTGTTCTAATCCTTCCACATAAGCCACATCGGAAAAAGATACATTTCCATTAGAAATCATACCATAGCCTTTAGTTATTCCTCTGTCTGAACGCCAAAAATAACTTTTGGACCGTTTGCAACTGGAGTGAAGTTTTGCAAAAGGCTTCTTGTCCCGGTCATATGCCGAGAGCATCCACTGTCCAAGTACCAGATAGGATTCTTGTTGGCCTTTGACATACCTGCAAAAACAGATCATTTCGCCTTAGGAACCCAAACAGATTTGGGTCCTTGGCCTTGTAGTTGAGATCCACATTGAATGTTAACATTGCGAGTGGTCTTCCTTGCAATGTTAATTGTGTCTATAAGCTAAGAAACATTGAACCAACAATCCACGGCAAAGTGACCAATTTTACCGCAGCACCAACAGTGAATCTGTTGTACCTTCTTTTTACACTTTCCTGCTTAACTTTTTGAACGTTAGCTCTTGCAGGAGCAGCCCTTTTGATGAGGATGCCTCATGGGGGCAACACAACACAAGGTGGTATTGCCTTTTCGGCTTTGGTGCAACAGCATTCACTTTTGGTGCTTTCTTAGCACTCGGACCATGAACAAATGGACCGTACCCTTTCCGATTAATCTCTTGATAAGTGCTGGAAAGCACTATCACCAAAGTTTCGGGGAGGAGCCCATTCCTTATGATCATTCACAGATGAAAAAGGAATTGGTCGTGTGAAATGACCATAGGAACTCTCCAAATCATAAGCATTCGTAGGAAATATAACTCTCTGAATGCTACAGCTCTTGATGAGCTTTCCCTTTTCTTTGGCGGTAGCTTCTTAGCAACCAAGCCATTCTTCTTAGCAATTGTATTTTTGAAGAATTGCTAGTGCTTGCTTCATGTCCTATACCGCTTCTTTAGCGTTAGTGGTAAAAGTACCAATAATCGGCAGAAAAGTTTTAGGTTGAGAGAATGTTTCAACCAACTTCTTCTCAGCCGCAAGCTGTTCTTCCAAGACTTTTATCGAATTGTCTCTCAAGGCAAGAGTCTCTTCCGAGCTTTTGATCTTGTCTTTCAAGGCTTGGACTTATCTTTGAGAGAAGAAAGTTCTTCAACTTCTTTTCTCAAGTTAGATTCCACCTCTTGAGAGCCATGATCTCCTTACCCTGAGTTTGACAACCTTTCGGCACTTGTCAAAGCTTTGGAGCATTTTGGTATATTGAGACATGAGCTCAGATTCATGTCTGAGAGGTTATCCTTTTGTTCAGCCGAAGCATAATCAGAACAGATAGGATAGTGTGATCATTACCTTTCCGGTGTACGGGGGTGCTTCTTCATCATCAGACAGAGCCATCAGACGAAGTAAGCTTCTTCTTCATCACTTGACTCACGAGTCACTGTCGCTCAGAGTTTGGCTTTTTAGCGACGAAGTTCTATCTGATTCTTCTTTCCATGAGTGGATTTCTTCTCTTTTCTTCCACTTCTTTTTCTTATAGGGACACTCAGCAATCATGTGCCCTGGCTTATTACAACAGTAGCAAATAATGTCAGAAGAAATATGTTTGTTCTGTTTGGATTTATACTGTCATTATTGCTTGATCCCTTCCTGTGATATTCGCCATCACGACGAGAATATTTATGATTCGAGGAAGACGGTTTGTTGTTCATGTGCCTCGCTTGTCAGCAGTTTCTAAAATGACGGGAGATTAAGAGAACTCCCCATCAGACAGTTCGGAACAGGAGGAGCTGGCTTCCGATCTTCTTCAATATCAGATCCTTTTCTCTGATCGGTATCACTGCTTTGCTCTTCTTGAATCTCTGCCTTCAAAGCTAAGGTTCTTTCTTTGCTTGAAGCCGATTTACATCCTCTTCAGACTTTCGGATGTTCATTTGTAATTCATGAGACAACAGCTCCCGAACAGATTTGAGGTTCTAGAACTTGGCAGCTTCCAAACTCTCTAATAGCAACAATTTGCTATCCAGTCTTTCGTTAGGGAACGCAAGAATTTGTCATTTAGTTCACCGTTTGTGAACTCCCTGTCGTTAGTTCCTCAAACCATTGACTATCTTGAAGAATCTTTCGTAGCATCAGCAATGCACTCCTTTATTCTGCTTGAACGCCTCGTACTCTGATTAAGTAGAGACC
>JAWHQI010003116.1:0-13497 GCA_033032865.1 Dactylorhiza incarnata | reverse complement strand
GCGCGACATGATCGCCAATCTGAAGGACAGTCCCCTGCATCTGGTTCATATTATGATTAAGGCGTTGATCATGCTATGAATCCGCGCGGCGTCTCTCTCTGTTCGATTCAAAAGTGCGCCTCCGAAGTGAAACGAGGGTTGCGGACTATCAGTTACTATTTAGTTGAGGAATTCAGACCGCTAGCAGCGGTCGAGGCCAGACTTCGCCCGTCGCGGCAAATGCACTCCTGCGACGGGCTTTCCTTTTATTGAAAAGTATCGGTTACAAATGTGAAAGAACAGAAGCCGGCCGGTCAACAGTTTGCGAGACCTGAAACTCGAGACCGGAGCTCAGACAAGCGAGCTCTTGGATTCGAGAGTGTGCGTGTCTTGGGAACAGTGCCGCCCCCTATTTATAGGCTTGGGGGCCTGCCCGATCGGGCAGGGATAAATAACCTCCTGCCCGGGTACAGGAGAAACGGGCAGGCGGTGACGGGATACACAAAGAAGAGAAAGAAAGAGGCCGCGCGATCTGACGGCCTGCCTTCCCGATCTGTCTTGCTTACGGCTGAGGACGCCGGGACCAAGTCAATAATGCAGACCGCGCGGTTTGGAGATTGAGGCGCGGTCTGCCTTCTGGTCATGACTTAGCCGATCTTCAAGAGGTAACTTGGATAGCCTTCGATCTGGAGCCCCGGCCTGTTCTTCGGGGCTGGAACTTCGAGTTTCTATGGGACAACCCGCGCGGCCTTCTGGCTGAGACCGCGGATGAACTCTTTGCCTTAGCTCTTTGATGATCTTATCCCTTTGGGGGCGATCCGGAAATGACACCAGCCGCCCGGCCTGGCCCTTCTTGAACAGAGAACCACTGATCCCGGGAGCTCAGCGGCTGACCCAGAGCTCGCGCGGTCTGGTAATAATCCAACCCGATAAACGGTTTCCGGGCAAACATAATCCCCGCATATTTTCAAATCTCAGAGAATTTCGAAAATATTAGCTTTGACCGGGAGACCGCATCCGACCTGCCTTGAATTCTATAAGAGAGCCAGAGAATTCATTCTGCATTGCCCTTTTCTGCGAAATCACGGGATATTACTTGCCAGTTGCGGTTAGAATTTTTAAGACCGGTAATTCTCTAGCCATGGACTTCCTGGACGCTGTGCTAGACCGCGTGGATCCCAGCGGGGACCAAAGAGGGCGGAGGATAAGAAGCGTGAATCGCCGGAAAAAATTGAATAAGGCGAGGGAAAAGCCAGACCGAAAGACCGGAAAAAGAGAAAGTGGATCGAGAAGGCCGCAACGGGCAGCTCCAAGCCGGTTGTGGACTTAACGACTTCTAAGACTCCTGCAGAAACCGTGGCGAACAGTTCGGAGCCTCCTCCTGATGACTTGCCGATTTCTCCCAAAGGCCTCACCCAACCGCCCGCCCCGCTGAATAAAGAGGAGACCGCTCCTCCTGAAGAAGTTGCTCCAGAAAGCCCTTCGAAGAAGGCCGGAGAGAATGACTCGTTTGGTGTGGAAATCACCCCATCCGGGAACCCTCATTTGCTCGTCCGAGATCTAGAGAAGGAGGCGGTTACCTCCCCAAGGACGGGTGAACAGAAACCCCCTTTGTCCGTGGATGACTACCCCAGCCCCTCGAAAGAACTTGGCCCAGCGCCGAGTAAGAGAGAGAGAAAGAGGAAGAAGACCGGGTCCGTGACCGACGGATAACTAAGAAAGTCAAGAGGCTGGCCGCTAAGGAAAGGGCGGCCCTTAAGAAACCGACCGAATCCCTCCTTCAGACCAATTCGCGGCTGAAAGAGGAGCTAGGTCTTGCGACTCCTCCACCCAGCAAGTCAAACGAATCGCCGGCCACTCCTGACGCAAAAAGGGCGAACTGCCTCCGGACCCGGCGAGCAGTATATCCTTCAACGGGATCTTTAAAGACATGGATGAGCTGGTGAAGCGAGATCAGCTCTTGACAGCCCGACCGCCTCCGACCAAAACGCTCTTGCTACTGAACGACACAGCCGGCCTGAAGAGACCGCTCGGATGGAGGCCGAAGAGCGAGAGGCCGCCGCCCGGACTGCCTTGGAGGTCGAAAAGAAAACGAGGGAGCTTGAAGAAGTTCTGCGAGCGCGGGAGGAGGTAGTCCCAGCAATGACCGGGGAAGAGATCATGAAGGTGAAGAAGGAGAGGGCGGAACAGGTCTTGAACAAGCCGTCGCGCCTGATCTTCTTGCGGCAGGTAAGGGTTCCACGACTATAAAGCGGTCCGTTTTTCCATTCCGCGGCCTCGCCATAATAAAATAGTGAACCCGTCGCCGAGCCTCTTTCCTTTAGCGGCCTGGTTCCCTTTCGTTAGGTCAAGTACGGAGAGACTCTGGCGTGAGCAAGTGTCAGAGGATGAACTCGGAACGGTCTAAATGGCCTGTCCGCCCAGGCACTGCTCTCGCGTTTATGTTCGTTTCTATTTTATATATATGTAGCGTTGCATGCTCTTATTTTTCATAACCAAGCGGCTTCTTCAGATAGCGCTGATCAAATCGTGAAGCCGGGTGACCTTGAGGCCAGTCTGCCTCCGCTAGCACCCCCGATTTCAACCTGTGCGACGTCCTTGTCGAAAGATCGCATCTATTTGATCGCCTTGAGGCAGATCTGATCAACCTGAGGGCCCGCTTGAAGGAGGTAGAAGACCGGGAGGCCGCCACTCGGACCGCTCTGGCGCAATCGGAGATTGACAGGAGGTCCAGCACAGAGAAAGTGAAAATCCTGGAGACTCAGCTTGAGGCCGCACGAGCAGCGGTGGTGGCTACGCGGACTGCTCTAACCGTCCCAACTGGAGAAGGAGAAGAAAGCTTCTGCCAAATTTGAGAGTGACTCAAAATATTACCAGGATAAATTCCTGCGCTTACCAGAGAAGTCGCCGCTGGTCGGCGAAATGTGAATGATGGGTGGTAGCTGTTAGCCGCCCGACTATTGGAGCGAGCTCAAATCCTCCTTCAGTCCGGGCGGCTGATCCAATGATTGACGAGGCCGCGCAACCCCCCGAATGATTGCCGCTACGCGGGTCGAAAGGGATGCCGGGCGGCTTCATTGCACAATCAACCACCTTCATTATCACACAAGCCAAATTTATTCTCTCTGAACACGACCAGTGACCAGGTCGGCGCGACTTCATAGAGAGGATGCCTCCCCAGAGCGCCGTCAATTGTGATTAACATTTGAACATAACTTGCATTATGAATGTGGCTTGTTGATCTGGACAATATTCTCCTTTATTCTTGTCTTTTATTCGAACAATTCGCGCGGTCTCCTATGTTAACCGCTGTATTTTATGCCTTGTTTAAATCTTATGTTTCATTCGAACTGTTTTCTGGTCGGGCGAACTGTGATGTATGCTTACTTCTGTTTTTTCTGGATGCCTTTGCTTCTTTCATATTTCTGGTGAATCTAACCACATAGGTCATTGACCGCGCGTCAGGATATATAACCGTGTCATGATTTTACTATTCACAGATCTTTGAAATCTATAAGTATAGAATTTGCCGAAGTCATTCTCATGATTTCCAGATGGCGCGATCCAAGAACAAGTCGCAGCGACCTGTTAAGGTTAAGGCCGTCCGAGCTGACGCGGCCTTGGCATTCCATTCGGCGGACCATCCGGAATGCCGCCTTACTCAGAACGAACTGGATGACTTCATTGCTAGGCACATGGTAGGGAGTAATCTGCTCGCGCGGCTTCCTTTGCGCGACGAGCGGATTAACTCTTCCAGTCCGCACCAGATCGCCATCCCAGTTTGACCACTTCGAGTATGGCTTCAAGTTTCCACTGCCGCTTGAAGTCATAGCCATTTTCGACCACTACGGGGTTGTGCCCGGTCAGCTTCCACCGAACTCCATCGCCTCAATATATAGTTTCATCTCGTACCTGCGGTTCGAGAGGATCCGGTTCTCCCTCGACCTGTTCAGAAAGTTCTTCTCAGTGCGGGCGGTCTCCGACTCGGGGACTTCAACTTACAGGGGGCACCTTACTTCGGCTGCCACGGGCTGAAGATTGTTAATCTGCGAACAAAGTCTCCGACTGGTCGGAGCGGTTTGTAATGCTCGAAGGCAACTTCGGACTGTTGCAGACCAACCCGCAAGTCCGGGGGAAGAAGTTTTCCAGATCCCCCAGGTCGGCAAGATCGAGGCGGACACCTTCGCGTTCCTTGAGAAGGAGCGGCTTGATATCAACCACTACATCCCGCTTTTCTCGGAGCTTGAGAACATTCTCCCGAACATAGTAAGTTCTTCTAGACCGCCTTTATATGACCGCGCGGCCTCTTTATTATACTCTTGATTTTATTTTGCAGCGCCCATATCGTTCCAGCGAACAAGCCGGTCACGCCGGCGGCCCCCAGTTTTAACCCAGAGGGAGAAGAGGCAGCGGCGAAAGAGGTCACCATCTTCGGAGGAAGAGGGCCCGACCTCTTCTGACGATTACGAACTCCTTCGTTCAAGTGGGAACCCGCCCGACCTGCAGGGCAACCCGACCGTCCTTTGGCACAGGGATGGAAGTCAGATCCGGGTATCCACCGCGCTCCCTCCGTGGGGGAGTGAAAAGATTGACCGCCACGCCCTAGCCGCCGGGCTGCCTTATATGGTCGAAAGACTTTGAAGAGGCTGAGGAATACTCCCGAGGAAGAGCTCCCCCGGTTAGCGGCTCAGGCCGGTGCATGGGGATTTGCAGCCAACCACTTTATGGCCTTGTCGTTCAAGCGGCTGGTTTCCGTCCAAAAACACCTGGAGAAGAGGTTCGAGGGGCAGGCCGCGGAGATTACGCGGCTTCGAGAGGAGACCGAGCGGCTTCAAGAAGTCGTGGCGGGGAGTTTCGACAAACAAATTCCGCGGCCCTTTTGCTTAGCTCGAGCGACCTAACTCGTTTTTCCTTTCTTCCTGCAGAAACAATATGAGATACTAACCCGGCCTTCCAAGACGAGGTGCTGCCTCACGTGGCCCAAGGAATCAACAAGGCCCTGGGTCTTATGGAAGACCGGGGCGGTCTGAGCGAAGGGTTCGAGGGTACCACCTTCTCCGACCTCTTCCCCACCTTGAAGACTCAACTCGATGAAATCAGCCGAAGGCGCAAAGGAAGACCAAGGTGGGCGAGGAGGCTGAGGCCGTCGCGGGCAGAGAGGTCGTGCTTCATCAAGGAGGAGATGGAAGCGGTGAAGCCGCCGATGAGGTCGATGCGGACAATGAAGCCGGTGACGCTGATGAGGACGATGAAGATGACCTATCCTCTGGGACCACTGGCTCCGCCAGTAGGACCGGGCGATCAAGTTCCAGCGTTCGTCGGATTCTTCTTCGTTCAGTGAAGGCTATTCGCCGGAGATTGACATCGAAGGCCTGACCTCAAGTCGCCTGTCAAGAAGCGGAAAAAGTCGGCAGACTAGTGCTCTTGCTTTACTTTTTAACTTTTGTAACCGCCGGTTTCTTTTTGTTAACCCGCGGCGGTCAGTGCTTTTGTAAACATATTTTTGAAGAAATGAATAGAAATTTCTTACCTGTCTGGTTGTCATTCTGCTGTTACTTACTTGTGATTGATATCTTGTCTTTTTTCTCTCCTTCTTCTCTTTCGCTTCTTATAATCTGGCCGCGCGCTATCCTGATCCAAATATAGATGACGATTGAGGATCTTGGTGGTTTATATTAGGCCGCGCGGTTACCCCCTTTTTTTTTTAAAATCTCAGGATGTCCGATTTCTTGTGCGATCATAGTGTTAGGCCGAGCGGCCCCTTTATTTAAAAAGAGAGATACCACATCCTTGTTGATGCAAGTAATGATCCTTTAACTTTGAGCGATTTTGAAATCAATCCGGGCGAACAACTCATTGCATCCAAGGATAACTTTTGCTAGGAAATCAGTCAACCCGACCGGTAAAAAATATAAACTGAACGGTGATATACTCAATTCCAGAGACAACCAGATTTGATTAATTTGAAGTATTGATAGGTTCGCTCGGTCAGAATGCAATCCGGACAACCATATGATTTGAATTAGAAATGCCTAACTCATTATCGGACGGATAGATAGATAAGTCCGACAGGTCAGGATGAAATCTGAGCAATTACATGTTAGATCCAGAAATACCAACTTGTAAAAAGATGATTAAATCCGCCCGGTTTGAATGCCACCCGGGAAATAGATGATTAGCTTTAGAAGATTTCCAACTTGTACAATATTGATAAGACCGCCCGTTGCATAATAACCCGGGTAATCATATGCCCAGATTCAGAAATACTTTCCTTAATAGACGACGGGCATACCCGCCCGGTTTGAATATAACCCTGGTGATAACATGATCAGTTCCAAAAGATGACTTAACCTATGTTCAGTCAGACCGCTAGGCCTGAAATACTCAGACCGCATGGTCTTAATACCACAACCCCTTATTGGGGTAGACGAACACCTGCACCTGTTCAACCAGCCCGATCGGCCTAAAAAACTCAAACCGTCCGGTCTTAATATCACAACCCCTTTATTGGGGTAGACGAACACCTGCACCTGTTCTAACAATATTCTCCTTGAGTGGTCCATATAGAAATCATCAGAAGTGAATGCCTCCCTGTAGGGAAGAAGAATAATCCTACAGGCTCAAATGACCAAGTGGGCAGGTGGCCTCGGCGGCGAACATTGCTTTCCTCAAGTGGTCATAAGAGCTGTAGGAAAAAAGAAAAATATGTACAGACTCAGATGACCAGTGGGCAGGTGGGCCTCGGCGGCGAACATTGCTTTCCTCAAGTGGTCATAAGAGCTGTAAACGACTCATCCGCTCTCTTGCCTAGGGTTACAAGCCGAGTTGATCAATTGGGCAGGTGGGCCTTGGCGGCGAACATTGCTTTCCTCAGAGAGATCAACTCAGTTGTGGGCCAACTAGGTACCGTTTCGAGAGTACCTAAGAGTATTCGATGGTCACAGACTATGATGATCAGTTGGGCAGGTGGGCCTCGGCGGCGAACATTGCTTTCCTCAGAAAGATCATCAAAGCTGTAACTATATCCCTTCGGGGTATGATAGAGCTGACAATCACCTAGACCTCCCTTGATGCAGGGGTGTGTCAGATATCGGCCGGGATCCAAAGTTCTGAAGACCACCGCAGCGGAATTGGCAAGCTACCACTACATGTGTGCGAAAACTCCCGCATCACATGGTCTTGGTGGGTTTTACGCTACGACTACAATCCGAGGGGGTTCGAGCAGAATTTGGCGATATCTCAGAGGTTCGGGGAGTGAGATATGTGTGTTTATATTTATGATGCGGAAACCATCATACAAGAAGGAAATGTCAGTATAGGGCTTTTATTCAATACCAAAAAAGAGATGTAAAGAATAAAAGAAATAGTTTCAAGGATAGAATCGTTTGAGATCGTCACCGCTCCACGTGCGTGGGATGTCTTTTCCTTCTTGGTTTGGAGACGGTAGGCCCCATTCTTAGATACTTCTTTGATGATGAAAGGTCCTGCCCAATTAGGATCCAGCTTTCCAACATTACCAGACCTTGCTGCGGCATCCACCTTTTTTAACACCAAATCCCCGATTACAAACTGCTTCACTCTGACATTCTTATCAAAATATTTTGCCATTCTCCTTTTAACTTCTTCCTGCCTGATTGTTGCTTCATCCTGAAGTTCCTCGATTAGATCAAGATTATGCATGAGGGCCTCACCATTTTCATCTATCCAGGATTCTCCTCCTTCTTTGGCGTAAATAACCCTTGGAGTGACCACCTCGAATTCCACAGGGATAACAGCTTCCGAGCCATGAGATAATTTGAAAGGTGTCTCCCCGGTAGCGAAGACGGAGTAGTACGAAGGGTCCACAGGATGGAAGGAAGTTGGTCCGCCCAATTCCTTTCTGGTTCAAGACTCTTTTCACCAAAAGCTGCCGAACTTGCCTGTTTGCCGCCTCCACTTGACCATTGGTCCTTGGATGGTGTACTGAGGCAAACCGAAGATCAATTCCTATCTGATCACAGAAGCTTATCATCTCCGGATTGTTGAATTGTGGGCCATTATCGGTGACGATTGCCAACGGAATTCCATGTCGACAGACAATTTCTCCCCAGACGAAGTTTCTGACAATTTTGGTGGTAGTTCTTGCTAATGCTTTTGCTTCGATCCACTTACTGAAATAATCGATCATTACCAGGATAAAGCGACGTTGTCCGCTGGCCATTGGGAAAGGCCCCATAAGATCCATTCCCCATACTGCAAAAGGCCATGGCGCAGTTATTGACCTGAGTGACTGAGCAGGCAAATGTTGAAGAGGAGCGAACTTTTGGCACTGGACACATCGCTTGGCGAATGCTTCAGCATCCTTTCTCATGGTTGGCCAGAAGTATCCTTGCCGCAGGATCCTTTTTTCTAAGGTTTTCGCCCCTGAATGGCTACCGCACTCCCAGAATGAACTTCCTGAAGTATGACCGGGATCTCCTCTTCTGAAACGCACCGTGCCGAGGGAGAATCAGAGTTTTTCGGTACAAGATTCCTGCTATCAAGTAGTAGTAAGCCGCCTTTCTTCTGAATCTATTTTTGTCCTTGATTGATGGATGATATTCTCCCTTTGTCAGAAACAATTCGTAGGGTCTTTCCAAGAAGGATGTTGATCAATCTGCATGAGCTCTTCTTCCTCTGTTCCCTCTGTTGCCGGGTGAAAAAGTTCTGAGGTTACTCCCCCTTGATGGAAGACCAAATTTTGACAATTCGTCTGCCTCTTCATTCTGCGTTCTCGGAATATGCTCGATGATGAAGGATTTGAATCTCCCGATTTCTTTCTTAGCTAGGAATAGGTATTTTCTCAACATCGGTTCTCTTGTCTCGTAGTTCCCCAGAACCTGCGAGGCCATTACAAGAGAATCAGTTTTCACATGAACATGTTCTATCCCAAGCTCCTTTGCGAGTCTCAGGCCGGCCAAGAGTGCTTCGTATTCGGCCTGGTTATTTGTAACTGAAAAGAAGATTTAACAGCTTGTTCCAGCCTGATGCCATTTGGACTGATCAAAACCACTCCGGCTCCCACGGAGTTCCTGCCAGAAGCCCCATCCACAAAATGATCCAAGCAAAGGAGATTGCACTACCTGCTCTGGATTAGACTCCATTGTGTCACCAAGAAATCTGCCAATACTTGTGCCTTTATTGCCGTTCTGGGAGTGTACAATATTTCGAACTCGCTTAGCTCGATTGCCCATTTGGCCAACCTTCCTGAATGTTCCGGCTTCTCCAAGATATTCCTCAGTGGATGATCTGAAACCACCTGAATAGGATGAGCTTGAAAATAGGGGCGGAGCCTTCGTGATGACATGACTAAAGCCAAGGCTAATTTCTCCAGGATTGAATATCTAGTTTCTGCATCTTTAAGGATATGGCTGACATAGTATATCGGAAACTGTTTCTTTTTCTCTTCCCGAACCAGGACAGAGCTTATCGCATCAGGGCCTACCCCCAAGTACAAGAATAGTGTTTTCTCCTTCGCGAGGGCTTTGAAGAAGGGGGTTGAAGTTAATTGCTTTTTCAATTGTTCGAAAGCATTATCGCATTCCTCGTTCCATTCAAACTTAGATCCTCCCCTAAGTGTTTTGAAGAACGGAGCGCTTTTATCTCCCGATTTGGAAATGAATCGGCTCAATCCTGCCAACCTTCCACCAAGTTGCTGTACCTCTTTCGGATTGCGAGGAGGGGTCATGTCTAGGATGGCTTTTACTTTATCTGGGTTCGGTGCGAGACCATCAGGAGTGAGAAGATGTCCAAGAAATTTCCCCTTGTTCGCCCCGAACACGCATTTCGAGGGGTTTAATTTTAATTTGAACCTCCGTAGAGTAGCGAACGTCTCTACGAGGTCTTCCAGATGGATTAAAAAAGTTTTACTTTTTAGAAGGAGATCATCAACATATACTTCCAGATTTCTCCTTTTTGTTTTTCAAAAACTGTGTCCATCATCCTCTGATATGTTGCCCCCGCATTTTTGAGGCCGAAAGGCATGACGAGATAACAATAACATCCATCATTGGTAATGAAGGATGTATGCGGGATATCAGGCTTATGCATCTTAATCTGGTGATAACCAGAAAATGCATCTAAAAAACTCATAAAACTATATCCCACCGCGGAATCTACCAAAACATCTATCCGAGGCAAGGGATAACAATCCTTGGGGCATGCTTTATTGAGTTTAGTGAAATCAACACACATACGCCATTTCCCCCAGACTTTTTCACCATCACTACATTCGACATCCAGGTGGGGTACTGGATTTCAGAAATGAAATTAGCCTTAAGAAGCTTTGCAACTTCTTCTTTGATAGGTACCGCCAGCTTAGTTGCTACCTCCCTCTTCTTCTGTTGGATTGGCTTGAACTCCGGAGAAACGTTGAGGTGATGGCACGCGACATCTGGATCTATTCCAGGCATGTCTTCCGCCGACCAAGCGAAGATGTCCAAGTTATTCAGCAGGCAGGAGGTTAACTGGAGCTTTCCTCTTCTGATAGCTCGGCGTTGATGATCAGCTTCTTCCCTTCCCTTCAACAATGGGATCTCTTGGGTCTCCTGGCAGGTTCCAGGTAGGTCCCTTTCCGTTCCACGCTCCCCTCAGCTTCTTCAGGGAGTTCGGACACCTCTTGGATGTCATTCTGGGCCTTGTGAAGTGGTGCCTCGGTGATCACATTAACTGTCTTCACATAACATTCGCGTGCCACCTTTGGATCGCTCCGGATCCGGTACTGACGCCCCTCAGCAGCGAATTCAAGGCCAAATGGAAAGTAGATACCACCGCTCTGTAAGCATTCAGGATTGCCTTCCGAAAATTGCGCAGTAGCTACTTGGGGCTTCCACTACTACGAAGTTCACCAACTTTTTTATGCCCCTAGTGATACCAGAAGCTTCACGCACCCTTCTACTTCCTTCTTTCTCCTGAGAAGCCATAGAGGGGGCCTTCCGTAGAGAGTAAGGCCTTTCCAGTCTTGAGGGCCTCAAACGTTTGGCGAAAGATGAGATTAACTGAGCTGCCTGTATCGATCAAAATTTTGTGCACTGCGTAATTCTCAATAACCGCCTTTATCACCACCGCGTCATCGAACAGATTCGCATTCGGGGAGAGATCTTCCTGGCCAAACGTAACAACCGTCCTTTCCGGGGCAGAAGTGGAGGCAACTGCCACTTCTTGCTTTGTAACTCTCCGATGCTAGATTTTCGGAGGATTCTATCCCTGCCCCACCATGGATGCAATAGATGTTACGAGAGGGCCAACATCATTCACCTCTATGCATTCGGCTGCAGGATGTATATCCCCATAACTACCGGCCTCCTCTACATCAGCACACTCCCATGTTACTTCGACTGCCTCCTTCTTCTTCTCAGCTCGTGTTCAACCGGAGTTTCTTGCCGAATCAACCCCCGAAGCTTTCCCTCTTTCAGGAGTTTTTCTATCAACCACCGGAGGGCCCGGCAATCTTCAGTTAGATGCCCCTCTTCTTTGTGATATTCACAGTAAAGGTTTGGGTTCCGATTGCGAACTTCTGATTTCAAAGGAGGGGGCCTTTTAAAGTCAGCCTCTTCTGAAGAATCTGCACGACCTCATTCATGGTAACGTTGAGCGGGGTGAACGAATCTTGTGATTCATCATATCGGATGGATGGGATAGGTGGAGATGGTTGTGTGATGTATTGTGGCAGATATACGGGCATGATTTGCGGGACTCCCATGGGTTGAGTGGGTGCGATGGCCAACGGCGGCTTCTGATCCTGAAACCGTTGATGGCCAATGAATGGTTGCTTGGGCTTAAGATTCCTTCCCCTTTGAGCCCGAGGCTCGAAATCAGGCCGAGACGAGTGATTATAACGTTGCTGATGGGTTGATGCAGAATTGAACTGATCGTTGTCGCTGAGCAACTTGGCAACGTAACCCGGATTAGTCTTTTCCCCCCTGATGAATTTGTTTGCCAGACTAATCATTTCTTGATATGTCTTTGGTT
Organism: Dactylorhiza incarnata; assembly: GCA_033032865.1. Lineage (NCBI taxonomy): Eukaryota > Viridiplantae > Streptophyta > Magnoliopsida > Asparagales > Orchidaceae > Dactylorhiza > Dactylorhiza incarnata. The sequence continues at coordinate 1,530 of JAWHQI010003116.1, read as the reverse complement.
CCCTGATTTGGGCTTCAAACTTCAGTGGCCCCTCCCTAAGGCCATGCATTAGTGCGACCCTATATAACTCCGGATCGACGTTTTGTACCTCCATTATTTCCTTTGGAAACGATCGACAAAACGGGCCCACGTTTCGTTTTCTTGCTGTCGTATCTCGAATAGGGCTGCCGGACCATTCTTCCTCTTCTTAGAGGTAGAGAATCGAAGCAGAAATTCTCTACGTAACTCCGCAAAGCATCTGATAGATCGAGGATGCAATCCATAGAACCATTCTCTGGCCTGCCCATCAAAGGATGTCACCAGGAGCTTGCACTTTGTTGCATCAGTGATGGTCCTCAGAGCAACAGCTGATTCAAATGCCTGGAGGTGTATTGCTGGATCGGACTCCCCACTATATGCTGACATACGTGGTTCTCGAAAGTTGTTTGGGGCCGGCTCTCCTCGGATTTCGTCGGTGAAGGGAGAACTCTCCTCGGCATCCTCATACAGGGGGAAAGCAGAGTTATAAGGGACCTCGGCTGCGGTCATTGGCGGACAGGCCGCATGATAGGAGCGGGCAGGTGCTCCAAGTCGGATATGATTGGAAGGCGGCGACCTCAGGCGGATAGGGAAAATGAGCGGCCTGAGAGGTCGCCCCTTGAAAGTCAAGGACCCGAGCTGGCATACATCGCGCGGCCTCTTGGTAGAGATTCGGACGGTCCGCGGAACCTTCTTGTGGTGGTCGGGAATGAGCGACTTGCGCGAACGGATATGGAGGTGGAGGAGGTAGAACAGGAGTGACCGCCTGGGGAGCCGGCGCCTGCTGAGGGGCTAACCGCTCGGTTAGTAGAGTTAGGGCCTGAGTGATTGCGTCCAGACGCTGATCAGTCGCCTGCCGAGCCTGGTCGGCCTCTCTCTTTGTCTGCTCCAGAGCTTCCCACAAAGAGTCTTCACTATGGTCGGATCGGTCTCTTGGAGGGAGCTGGCGGTCTGACATTCTGAGCTAAGGATTTCGCTGACAGTCTGCGATCTGAAGGTCGCGTGTTTCTGTTCGATTCAAAAGTGCGCCTCCGAAGTGAAACGAGGGTTGCGGACTATCAGTTACTATTTAGTTGAGGAATTCAGACCGCTAGCAGCGGTCGAGGCCAGACTTCGCCCGTCGCGGCAAATGCCACTCCTGCGACGGGCTTTCCTTTTATTGAAAAGTAGCGGTTACAAATGTGAAAGAACAGAAGCCGGCCGGTCAACAGTTCGCGAGACCTGAAACTCGAGACCGGAGCTCAGACAAGCGAGCTCTTGGATTCGAGTGTGCGTGTCTTGGGAACAGTGCCGCCCCCTATTTATAGGCTTGGGGGCCTGCCCGATCGGGCAGGGATAAAATAACCTCCTGCCCGGGTACAGGAGAAACGGGCAGGCGGTGACGGGATACACAAAGAAGAGAAAGAAAGAGGCCGCGCGATCTGACGGCCTGCCTTCCCGATCTGTCTTGCTTACGGCTGAGGACGCCGGGACCAAGTCAATAATGCAGACCGCGCGGTTTGGAGATTGAGG
>JAWHQI010003115.1:0-13608 GCA_033032865.1 Dactylorhiza incarnata | reverse complement strand
ACCCAGCGGCTTGGCTCAAGAGTCCGGCGGTCTGATAATGGTTCAAACCGAGAAGCGTTTTTCCGGGCAAACATAATCCCCGCATATTTTCAAATCACAGAGGATTTCGAAAATATTAGCTTTGACCGGGAGACCGCATCCGACTTGCCTTGAATTCTATAAGAGAGCCAGAGAATTCATTCTGCGTTGCTTTTTCTGAAATCACGGATATTACTCGCCGGTTTGCGGTCAGAATTTTTAAGACCGGCAATTCTTCAGTAATGGACTTTCCTGGACGCCGTGCTAGACCGCGTGGATCCAGTGGAGACCAGAGGAGGCGGAAGACAGAGGCGCGAACCGTTGGAGAAGCCGGACAAGGAGAAAGCGAAGCAGACCGGAAAGATCGGAAGAAGAGGAAGCGGGCTGAGAAGGCCGCAGCGGCTAGCCCCAAGCCAGTCGTAGATTTGTCAACTCCCAAAACCCCTGCAGAGCCCGTGGTGAACAGCTCGGGGCTTCCCCTGATGTCTCGCCGATCCTCCCAGCGACCTCACCAACAGACCGCCAGCTTGCCCGAGCAAGAGGTGGCCGCCACTTCTGAGAAAGTTGTTTCAGACAGCCCTTCGAAGAAGGTCGGCGAAACCGCCCTCGTTTGCAGTGGAAATCACCCCCCTCCGGGAACCCTCACCTGCTTGTCAGGGATCTAGAGGAAGGGGCGGTTAGTTCCCCCAGACGGGCGAACCGAGTACTCCTCTGTCCGTGGATGATTATCCCAGCCCCCTGAAAGAAGTTCACCCAGCTCCGGGTAATAGAGAAAAGAATAGGAAGCAGACCGTGTCCGTGACCGAGCGGATAACAAAGAAGGTCAAGAGGCTAGCCGCTAAGGAAAGGGCGCCCTTAAGAAGCCGACTGAATCCCTCCTTCAGACCAACTCGCGTCTAAAGGAGGAATTGGGCCTCATGACCCCTCCACCAAAAAAGTTGATTGACCCATCGGCTACCCCTGATACGAGGCCGGGCGAGCTGATTCCGGACACGGCGAGTAGTTTATCCTTAATGGGATTTTCAGAGACATGGATGAGCTTGTGAAGCGGGACCAGCTCCTTGACAGCCCGCCCGCCCTCAGAACAAACCGCCCGAACTGCTGATAACTCAGGCCGCCCCGCCGAGACCGATCAGGCCGAGGCCTGCAGAGCGAGAAGCCGCTGCCCGAGACCGCCTTTGTAGGTTGAGCGAAAGCGATGGAGCTTGGGGAGGTGCTGAGGCGCAGGAGAAGGTTCCCCGGCAATGACCGGGGCGGAGATAGTGGTGGCGAAGAAGGAAAAGGCGGACCGGGCTTTAAAACAACCCGCTGCGGTCTGATCTCTTCGAGCCAGTACGAGCCCCGCGGATCGTAAATCTGTCCGTTTCTTCATTCCACGGCCTCTTCGAAATAAGTTATTGACCCCGCCGACGAGCTTTTTCCCTATGGCGGCCTGTTCTTCTTCCGCTAGGCAGAGTAAGGAAAATTCTGCATGAACTACAACGGCGGTTAGACACCAAAACAGCCTAAGCGGCCTGCGCGCCTAGGCACTGATCTTTTATTTATGTCCATTGCTGTATATATTCAACCCTGCATGCTTTTATTTTTTATGACCGCGCGGCCTTTTGCAGATAGCAAGATCAGACTGTGAAGCCGGGCGACCTTGTGGCCAGCCTACCTCCATTGGTTCCCTGGCATCGATCCGCGCAACAACTTCGCAGGAAGGGTCACAACTTTTCGAACATCTCGAAGGGGATCTGGCCACCCTGCGAGCCCGTTTGAAAGAGATCGAAGACCGGGAGGCCGCTACTCGGACCGCTCTGGAGGCTGAGCGAGTTGCGAGGATGAAGGCTGAAGAGGCGCTGAAGGCTCAGCTGGAGGCCGCGCAGGTAGCAGTGGAGAATGAGAAGGGGCCAAGGTGGCACAAGTCGCTGCTCTGACCGCCCAGCTGGAGAAAGAGAAGAGAGCGTCCGCGAAATCTGAGGGCGACTCGAAGTATTACCAGGAAAAGTTCCTGCGATTAACCAGAGAGGTCGCTGCGAGCCGGCGAAATATGAATGATGCGATGGTGGTTATTGGCCGCCCGACTGTTGGGGCGGGCTTGAATCCTCCCCCGGTTCGGGCGGCTGATCCAATGGTTGATGAGGCCGCTGCGGTCCCCCGTATGATTGCCGCCCTCGCGGGTTGAAAGGGATGCCGGGCGCTTCATAGTACAATCAACCACCTCCATTATCATACCAGCCAAATTTATTCTCTCCTGAACACCACAAGTGACCAGTCGCACGACTTCATAGAGAGGACGCCTCCCCAGAGCGCCGTCAGCCGTGACCAATATTTGAATATAACTTGTATTATGAATGTGGCTTGTTGATCTGGACAATGTTCTTCTCTATTCTTGTCTTTTATTCGAACATTCGCGCGGTCTCTTATTTTAACCGCTGTACTTTATGCCTTGTTTAAATCTTATGTTTCATTCGAACTGTTTTCCGGTCGGGGGAACTGTGATGTATGCTTACTTCTGTTTTTTTCTGGATGCCTTGCTTCTTTCATATTTCTGGTGAATCTAACCATATAGGCCATTGACCGCCGCGCGGTCAGAATGTATAGCCGTGTCATGATTTTACTATTCACAGATCATAGAAATCTATAAGTATAGAATTTGCCGAAGTCATTCTCACGATTTCCAGATGGCGCGATCCAAGAACAAGTCGCAGCGACCTGTTAAGTTAAGGCCGTCCGAGCTGACGCGGCCTTGGCATTCCATTCGGCGGACCATCCGGAATGCCGCCTTACTCAGAACGAACGGATGATTTCATTGCCAGACACATGGTAGGGAGCAATCTGCTCGCGGCGGCTTCCTTTGCGCGACGAGCGGATTAACTCTTCCAGTCCGCACCAGATCGCCATCCCAGTTGACCACTTCGAGTATGGCTTCAAGTTTCCACTGCCGCTTGAAGTCATAGCCATTTTCGACCACTACGGGGTTGTGCCCGGTCAGCTTCCGCCGAACTCGATCGCTTCAATATACAGCTTCATCTCCTATCTGCGGTTCGAGCGAACCAGATTCTCCATCGACTTGTTCAGGAAGTTCTTCTCGGTGCGGGCAGTATCCGACTCGGGGACTTCGACTTACAGAGGGCACCTCTACTTCAGCTGCCTCGGGCTGAAGGTTGTTACCTGGCGAACAAAGTCTCCGACTGGTCGGAGCGGTTTGTAATGCTGAAGGTAACTTCGGGTTGTTACAAACCAACCCGCAAGTCCGGGGGGAAGAAGTTTTCCAGATCCCCCAGGTCGGCAAGATCGAGGCGGACACCTTCGCGTTCCTTGAGAAGGCGGCTTGATATCAACCACTACATCCCGCTTTTCTCGGAGCTTGAGAACATCCTCCCCGAACATAGTAAGTTCTTCTAGACCGCCTTTATATGACGCGCGGCGGCCTTCTTTACTTATACTCTTGATTTTATTTTGCAGCCGCCCATATCGTTCCAGCGAACGAACGCCGGTCACGCCGCCCGCCCAGTTTAACCCAGAGGGAGAAGAGGCAGCGGCGAAGAGGGTCGCCATCCTCGGAGGAAGAGGGCCCGACCTCTTCTGACGACTACGAAATCCTTCGTTCAAGTGGGAACCCGCCCGACCTGCAGGGCAACCCGACCGTCCTTTGGCACAGGGATGGAAGTCGGATCCGGGGTATCCACCGCTCTCCCTCCCTGGGGGAGCGAAAAAATTGAACGCCATGCCCTAGCCGCCGGGGCGCCCCTTGTATGGTCGAAAGACCTTAAGGAAACTGATGAGAACCCCAGAAGAAGAGCTCCCCCGTTAGCGGCTCAAGCCGGCGCCTGGGGATTTTCGGCCAACCACTTCATGGCCTTGGCGTATAAGCGGCTAGTTTCTGCTCAGAAACATCTGAGAGGAAATACGAGGAACAGGCCGCGGAGAACACGCGGCTTCAAGAAGAGAACGCGCGGCTTCAAGAAGTCGTGGCGGTGAGTTTTTCAAAGACAATGCGGTCCCTTTTGTTCAGCCCGAGCGGCCTGATTCATTTTTCCTTTTTCTTGCAGAAGCAATATGAGATGACCAACCCGTCCTTCCAGGACGAGGTGCTGCCCCATGTGGCCCAAGGAATCAACAAGGCCTTGGGTCTCATGGAGCCGGGGCGGTCTGTCCGAAGGATTCGGCGGAACCACCTTCTCCGACCTCTCCCCGCCTGGAGGTGCAGCTTGACGAAATCAACCGCAGGAAAAGGGAAAATCCAGGTGGGCGAGGAGGCCGAAGCGGACGCGGGCATGGAGATCGCGCTCCATCAAGGAGGCGATGGAAGTGATGAAGCCGCTGAAGAGGTCGACGCGGATGGAGATGCTGATGACTTCGATGATGAGGATAGTCTGTCCTCTGGATCTACCGGCTCTGCAAGCAAGACCGGGCGGTCTAGCGACAGTAGTTCGTCCGGCTCCTCCTCGCTAAGTGAAGGTTATTCGCCGGAGGTCGACATCGATGGCGTAGACCCATTTCTCCTGTCAAGAAGAAGAAGAAATCGGCAGACTAGTGCCCTCGTTTTTTAACTTTTAATTTTTGTAACCGCCGGTCTCTTTTGTTGGCCGGGCGGTCAATATTTGTAACATGTTTTGAGAAATGAAATAGAAGTTTTTACCTGTCTGATTGTCCTTCTATCATTACTTACTTGTGATTCTTTGTCTCTTTTCTTACTCTTTATGATCTAACCGTGCGGACATCTTGGCCTGAGCACAAGTGATGATTGATTGTCTTCGACGATCCTTTGTTCAACCCGCGCGGTTATAATTTTGGATCTCAGGATATTCGATCTCTAATAACAGATAGATTCATGCGACCATAATTCGGACCGCGCGGCTTCTTTAGATTTAAATACTTGCTGCTATAAGTAATGAATCACAATTTTTAACGCGGTTCGAATTCAGCTCTGGCGAATAATCCATCATGTCTAAGGATAACTTTTGCTGAGAAATAGCTTAACCTGATCGGTTAGAACCACAATCCGAGCGACACGTATTCAGATCCAGGGATATCCAATTCTGATTATTCATTCAGTGGTAGATAATGCCCGGCCGGTTTAAAATTCAACCCGAATTACATAGCCAGATCCAAAAAATACTAGCTTGATAGAACGAAGAGATAGATAGATCCAATCCGATCAAAATGTAACCTGAGCGATCATATAGTTAGCTTTAAAAAAATATCCGATTTTATAAAGGATGGATGAACCCGCCCGGTCGAATGCGACCCGGGCAATCAGATAATCAGTTCTGGAATTTTGATAATAAACGGTCGGATCCGCCCGGTTAGAGTGCAACCCGGGCGATCATACGATCAGATTCAGAAACACTTTCCTTAATAACGACGGGCATACCCGCCCGGTTTGAATATAACCCTGGTGATAACATGATCAGTTCAAAAGATGACTTAACCTATGTTCAGTCAGACCGCTCGGCCTGAAATACTCAGACCGCATGGTCTTAATACCACAACCCCTTATTGGGTAGAAGACGAACACCTGCACCTGTTCACCAGACCGATCGGCCTGAAAAACCTCAACCGTCCGGTCTTAATATCACAACCCCTTTATTGGGGTAGACGAACACCTGCACCTGTTCTAACAATATTCTCCTTGAGTGGTCCATATAAAAAATCATCAGAAGTGAATGCCTCCCTGTAGGGAAGAAGAATAATCCTACAGGCTCAAATGACCAGTGGGCAGGTGGGCCTCGGCGCGAACATTGCTTTCCTCAAGTGGTCATAAGAGCTGTAGGGAAAAAGAAAAAATATGTACAGACTCAGATGACCAAGTGGGCAGGTGGGCCGGCGCGAACATTGCTTTCCTCAAGTGGTCATAAGAGCTGTAAACGACTCATCCGCTCTCTTGCCTAGGGTTACAAGCCGAGTTGATCATTGGGCAGGTGGGCCTCGGCGGCGAACATTGCTTTCCTCAGAGAGATCAACTCAGTTGTGGGCCCAACTAGGTACCGTTTCGAGAGTACCTAAGAGTATTCGATGGTCACAGACTATGATGATCAGTTGGGCAGGGTGGGCCTCGGCGGCGAACATTGCTTTCCTCAGAAAGATCATCAAAGCTGTAACTATATCCCTTCGGGGCATGATAGAGCTGACAATCACCTAGACCTCCTTGATGCAGGGTGTGTCAGATATCGGCCGGGATCCAAAGTTCTGAAGACCACCGCAGCGGGATTGGCAAGCTACCACTACATGTTGCGAAAACTCCCCGCATCACATGGTCTTGGTGGGTTTTACGCTACGACTACAATCCGAGGGGGTTCGAGCAGAATTTGGCGATATCTCAGAGGTTCGGGGAGTGAGATATGTGTGTTTATATTTATGATGCAGAGAACCATCAGACAAGAAGGAAATGTCAGTATAGGGCTTTTTATTCAATACCAAAAAGAGATGTAAAGAATAAAAGAAATAGTTTCAAGGATAGAATCGTTTGAGATCGTCACCGCTCCACGTGCGTGGGATGTCTTCTCCTTCGTTGGTTTGGAGACGGTAGGCCCCATTCTTAGATACTTCTTTGATGATGAAAGGTCCTGCCCAATTAGGATCCAGCTTTCCAACATTACCAGACCTTGCTGCGGCATCCACCTTTTTTAACACCAAATCCCCGACTACAAACTGCTTCACTCTGACATTCTTGTCAAAATATTTTGCCATTCTCCTTTTAACTTCTTCCTGCCTGATTGTTGCTTCATCCTGAAGTTCCTCGATTAGATCAAGATTATGCATGAGGGCCTCACCATTTTCATCTATCCAGGATTCTCCTCCTTCTTGGCGTAAATAACCCTTGGAGTGACCACCTCGAATTCCACAGGGACAACAGCTTCCGAGCCATGAGATAATTGAAAGGTGTCTCCCCGGTAGCCGAGGACGGAGTAGTACGAAGGGTCCACAGGATGGAAGGAAGTTGGTCCGCCCAATTCCCTTTCTGGTTCAAGACTCTTTTCATCAAAAGCTGCCGAATTTGCCTGTTTGCCGCCTCCACTTGACCATTGGTCCTTGGATGGTGTACTGAGGCAAACCGAAGATCAATTCCTATCTGATCACAGAAGCTTATCATCTCCGGATTGTTGAATTGTGGGCCATTATCGGTGACGATTGCCAACGGAATTCCATGTCGGCAGATAATCTCTCTCCCAGACGAGTTTCTGACAATTTGGGTGGTAGTTCTTGCTAATGCTTTTGCTTCGATCCACTTACTGAAATAATCGATCATTACCAGGATAAAGCGACGTTGTCCGCTGGCCATTGGGAAAGGCCCCATAAGATCCATTCCCCATACTGCAAAAGGCCATGGCGCAGTTATTGACCTGAGTGACTGAGCAGGCAAATGTTGAAGAGGAGCGAACTTTTGGCACTGGACACATCGCTTGGCGAATGCTTCAGCATCCTTTCTCATGGTTGGCCAGAAGTATCCTTGCCGCAGGATCCTTTTTTCTAAGGTTTTCGCCCCTGAATGGCTACCACACTCCCCAGAATGAACTTCCTGAAGTATGACCGGGATCTCCTCTTCTGAAACGCACCGTGCCGAGGGAGAAATCAGAGTTTTTCGGTACAAGACTCCTGCTATCAAGTAGTAGTAAGCCGCCTTTCTTCTGAACCTATTTTTGTCCTTGATTGATGGATGATATTCTCCTTTTGTCAGAAGTAATTCGTAGGGGTCTTTCCAGAAGGATGTTGATCGATCTGCATGAGCTCTTCTTCCTCTGTCTCTTCTGTTGCCGGATGAAAAAGTTCTGAGGTTACTCCCCCTGATGGAGAGACCAAATTTTGACAATTCGTCTGCCTCTTCATTCTGCGTTCTCGGAATGTGCTCGATGATGAAGGATTTGAATCTCCCGATTTCTTTCTTAGCTAGGAATAGGTATTTCTCAACATCGGTTCTCTTTGTCTCGTAGTTCCCCAGAACCTGCGAGGCCATTACAAGAGAATCAGTTTTCACATGAACATGTTCTATCCCAAGCTCCTTTGCGAGTCTCAGGCCGGCCAAGAGTGCTTCGTATTCGGCCTGGTTATTTGTAACTGAAAGAAAAATCTAATAGCCTGTTCCAGCCTGATGCCGTTTGGACTGATCAAAACCACTCCGGCTCCCACGGAGTTCCTGCCAGAAGCCCCATCCACATAAATGATCCAAGCCAAAGGAGATTGCACTACCTGCTCTGGATTAGACTCCATTGTGTCTACCAAGAAATCTGCCAATACTTGTGCCTTTATTGCCGTTCTGGGAGTGTACAATATTTCGAACTCGCTTAGCTCGATTGCCCATTTGGCCAACCTTCCTGAATGTTCCGGCTTCTCCAAGATATTCCTCAGTGGATGATCTGAAACCACCTGAATAGGATGAGCTTGAAAATAGGGGCGGAGCCTTCGTGATGACATGACTAAAGCCAAGGCTAATTTCTCCAGGATTGAATATCTAGTTTCTGCATCTTTAAGGATATGGCTGACATAGTATATCGGAAACTGTTTCTTTTTCTCTTCCCGAACCAGGACAGAGCTTATCGCATCAGGGCCCACCCCCAAGTACAAGAATAGTGTTTCTCCTTCGCGAGGGCTTTGAAGAAGGGGGGTTGAAGTTAATTGCTTTTCAATTGTTCGAAAGCATTATTGCATTCCTCGTTCCATTCAAACTTAGATCCCCCCTAAGTGTTTTGAAGAACGGAGCGCTTTTATCTCCCGATTTGGAAATGAATCGGCTCAATCCTGCCAACCTTCCACCAAGTTGCTGTACCTCTTTCGGATTACGAGGAGGGGTCATGTCTAGGATGGCCTTTACTTTATCTGGGTTCGGTGCGAGACCATCAGGAGTGAGAAGATGTCCAAGAAATTTCCCCTTGTTCGCCCCGAACACGCATTTCGAGGGGTTTAATTTTAATTTGAACCTCCGTAGAGTAGCGAACGTCTCTACGAGGTCTTCCAGATGGATTAAAAAAGTTTTACTTTTTAGAAGGAGATCATCAACATATACTTCCAGATTTCTCCCTTTTTGTTTTTCAAAAACTGTGTCCATCATCTTCTGATATGTTGCCCCCGCATTTTGAGGCCGAAAGGCATGACGAGATAACAATAACATCCATCATTGGTAATGAAGGATGTATGCGGGATATCAGGCTTATGCATCTTAATCTGGTGATAACCAGAAAATGCATCTAAAAAACTCATAAAACTATATCCCACCGCGGAATCTACCAAAACATCTATCCGAGGCAAGGGATAACAATCCTTGGGGCATGCTTTATTGAGTTTAGTGAAATCAACACACATACGCCATTTCCCCCCAGACTTTTTCACCATCACTACATTCGACATCCAGGTGGGGTACTGGATTTCAGAAATGAAATTGGCCTTAAGAAGCTTTGCAACTTCTTCTTTGATAGGCACCGCCAGCTTAGTTGCTACCTCCCTCTTCTTCTGTTGGATTGGCTTGAACTCCGGAGAAACGTTGAGGTGATGGCACGCGACATCTGGATCTATTCCAGGCATGTCTTCCGCCGACCAAGCGAAGATGTCCAAGTTATTCAGCAGGCAGGAGGTTAACTGGAGCTTTTCCTCTTCCGATAGCTCGGCGTTGATGATCAGCTTCTTCCCTTCCCCTTCAACAATGGGGATCTCTTGGGTCTCCTGGGCAGGTTCCAGGTAGGTCCCTTTCCGTTCCACGCTCTCCTCAGCTTCTTCAGGAGTTCGGACACCTCTTGGATGTCATTCTGGGCCTTGTGAAGTGGTGCCTCGGTGATCACATTAACTGTCTCACATAACATTCGCGTGCCACCTTTGGATCGCTCCGGATCCGGTACTGACGCCCCTCAGCAGCGAATTTCAAGGCCAAATGGAAAGTAGATACACCGCTCTGTAAGCATTCAGGATGGCCTTCCGAAAATTGCGCAGTAGCTACTTGGGGCTTCCACCACTACGAAGTTCACCAACTTCGTTATGCCCCCTAGCGATACCAGAAGCTTCACGCACCCTTCCACTTCCTTCTTTTCTCCTGAGAAGCCATAGAGGGGGCCTTCCGTAGAGAGTAAGGCCTTTCCAGTCTTGAGGGCCTCAAACGTTTGGCGAAAGATGAGATTAACTGAGCTGCCTGTATCGATCAAAATTTTGTGCACTGCGTAATTCTCAATAACCGCCTTTATCACCACCGCGTCATCGAACGGATTCGCATTCGGGAGAGATCTTCCTGGCCAAACGTAACAACCGTCCTTTCCGGGGCGAAGTGGAGGCAACTGCCACTTCTTGCTTTGTAACTCTCCCGATGCTAGATTTTTCGGGAGGATTCTATCCCGCCCACCATGGATGCAATAGATGTTGCCGAGAGAGCCAACATCATTCACCTCTATGCATTCGGCTGCGGGATGTATATCCCCATAACCACCGGCCTCCTCTACATCAGCACACTCCCATGTTACTTCGACTGCCTCCTTCTTCTTCTCAGCTCGCGGTTCAACCGGAGTTTCTTGCCGAATCAACCCCGAAGCTTTCCCTCTTTCAGGAGTTTTTCTATCAACCACCGGAGGGCCCGGCAATCTTCAGTTTGATGCCCCTCTTCTTTATGATATTCACAGTAAAGGTTTGGGTTCCGATTGCGAACTTCTGATTTCAAAGGAGGGGGCCTTTTAAAGTCAGGCCTCTTCTGAAGAATCTGCACGACCTCATTCATGGTAACGTTGAGTGGGGTGAACGAATCTTGTGATTCATCATATCGATGGATGGGATAGGTGGAGATGGTTGTGCGATGTATTGTGGCAGATATACGGGCATGATTTGCGAACTCCCATGGGTTGAGTGGGTGCGATGGCCAACGGCGGCTTCTGATCTTGAAACCGTTGATGGCCAATGAATGGTTGCTTGGCTTAAGATTCCTTCCCCTTTGAGCCCGAGGCTCGAATCAGGCCGAGACGAGTGATTATAACGTTGCTGATGGGTTGATGCAGAATTGAACTGATCGTTGTCGCTGAGCAACTTGGCAACGTAACCCGGATTAGTCTTTTCCCCCTGATGAAATTTGTTTGCCAGACTAATCATTTCTTGATATGTCTTTGGTTCCCTGATTTGGGCTTCAAACTTCATGGCCCCTCCCTAAGGCCATGCATTAGTGCGACCCTATATAACTCCGGATCGACGTTTTGTACCTCCATTATTTCCCTTTGGAAACGATCGACAAAACGGGCCCACGTTTCGTTTTTTGCTGTCGTATCTCGAATAGGGCTGCCGGACCATTCTTCCTCTTCTTAGAGGTAGAGAATCGAAGCAGAAATTCTCTACGTAACTCCGCAAAGCATCTGATAGATCGAGGATGCAATCCATAGAACCATTCTCTGGCCTGCCCATCAAAGGATGTCCCAGGAGCTTGCACTTTGTTGCATCAGTGATGGTCCTTAGAGCAACAGCTGATTCAAATGCCTGGAGGTGTATTGCTGGATCGGACTCCCCACTATATGCTGACATACGTGGTTCTCGAAAGTTGTTTGGGGCCGGCTCTCCTCGGATTTCGTCGGTGAAGGGAGAACTCTCCTCGGCATCCTCGTACAGGGGGAAAGCAGAGTTATAAGGGACCTCGGCTGCGGTCATTGGCGGACAGGCCGCATGATAGGAGCGGGCAGGTGCTCCAGCCGGATATGATTGGAAGGTGGCGACCTCAGAGGATAGGGAAAATGAGCGGCCTGAGAGGTCGCCCCTTGAAAGTCAAGGACCCGAGCTGGCATACATCGCGCGGCCTCTTGGTAGAAATTCGGACCGGTCCGCGGAACCTTCTTGTGGTGGTCGGGAATGAGCGACTTGCGCGAACGGGTATGGAGGTGGAGGAGGTAAAACAGGAGTGACCGCCTGGGAGCCGGCCTGCTGAGGGGCTAACCGCTCGGTTATAGAGTTAGGGCCTGAGTGATCGCGTCCAGACGCTGATCAGTCGCCTGCCGAGCCTGGTCGGCCTCTCTCTTTGTCTGCTCCAGAGCTTCCCACAAAGAGTCTTCACTGTGGTCGGATCGGTCTCTGGAGGGAGCTGGCGGTCTGACATTCTGAGCTAAGGATTTCGCTGACAGTCTGCGATCTGAAGGTCGCGTGTTTCTGTTCGATTCAAAAGTGCGCCTCCGAAGGAAAACGAGGGTTGCGGACTATCAGTTACTATTTAGTTAGAGAATTCAGACCGCTAGCAGCGGTCGAGGCCAGACTTCGCCCGTCGCGGCAAATGCCACTCCTGCGACGGGCTTTCCTTTTATTGAAAAGTAGCGGTTACAAATGTGAAAGAACAGAAGCCGGTCGGTCAACAGTTCGCGAGACCTGAAACTCGAGACCGGAGCTCAGACAAGCGAGCTCTTGGATTCGAGTGTGCGTGTCTTGGGAACAGTGCCGCCCCCTATTTATAGGCTTGGGGGCCTGCCCGAATGGGCAGGGATAAAATAACCTCCTGCCCGGGTACAGGAGAAACGGGCAGGCGGTGACGGGATACACAAAGAAGAAAAAGAAAGAGGCCGCGCGATCTGACGGCCTGCCTTCCCGACCTGTCTTGCTTGCGGCTGAGGACCCGGGACCAAGTCAATAATGCAGACCGCGCGGTTTTGAGATTGAGTCGCGGTCTGCCTTCTGGTCATACTTAGCCGATCTTCAAGAGGTAACTTGGATAGCCTTCGATCTGGAGCCCCGGCCTGTTCTTCGGGGCTGGAACTTCGAGTTTCTATGGGACACCCGCGCGGCCTTCTGGCTGAGACCGCGGATGAACTTCTTGCCTTGGCTCTTTGACGATCTTATCCTTTTGGGGGTGATCCGGAAATGACACCAGGCCGCCCGGCCTGGCCCTTCTTGAACGGAGGACCGCCGATTCCAGGACCCAGCGGCTTGCTCAAGAGTCCGAGCGGTCTGATAAGGTTCAAACCTAGAAGCGGTTTTCCGGGCAAACACCTGCTATCACGTAGGTAGTAAGCCGCCTTTCTTCTGAACCTATTTTTGTCCTTGATTGATGGAGCTATTCTCCTTTTTCAGAACAATTCGTAGGGTCTTTCCAGGAAGGAGCTGATCGATCTGCATGAGACTCTTCTTCCTCTGTCTCCTCTGTTTGCCAGGATGAAAAGTTCTGAGGTTACTCCCCGATGAAGACCAAATTTTGACATTCGTCTGCCTCTTCATTCTGCGTTCTCGAATGTGCTCAATGATGAAGGATTTTGAATCCTCCCGATTTCTTCTTAGCTAGGAATAGATATTTTCTCACATCGGTTCTCTTGTCTCGTATTCCCCAGAACCTGCGAGGCCGATTACAAGAGAATCGTTTTCACATGAACATTTTCTATCCCAAGCTACCTTTGCGAGTCTCCGGCCGGCCAGAGTGCTTCGTATTCGGCCTGGTTATTTTAACTGAAAGAAGAATCTAATAGCTGTTCCAGCCTGATGCCGTTTGACCTGAGCAAAACCACTCCGGCTCCCACGGAAGTTCCTGCAGAAGCCCCTCCACAATAAATGATCCAAGCCAAAGGAGATTGCCTCCACTAACCTGCTCGGGATTAGACTCCATCGTGTCTACCAAGAAATCTGCCAATACTTGTTGCCTTTATTGCCGTTCTGGGAGTGTATAGTATTTCGAAC
>JAWHQI010003114.1:0-13612 GCA_033032865.1 Dactylorhiza incarnata | reverse complement strand
AATGACCATGTTCGATTCAAAAGTGCGCCTCCGAAGGAAAACGAGGGTTGCGGACTATCAGTTACTACTTAGTTGAAGAATTCAGACCGCTAGCAGCGGTCGAGGCCAGACTTCGCCCGTCGCGGCAAATGCCACTCCTGCGACGGGCTTTCCTTTTATTGAAAAGTAGCGGTTACAAATGTGAAAGAGCAGAAGCCGGCCGGTCAGCAGTTCGCGAGACCTGAAACTCGAGACCGGAGCTCAGACAAGCGAGCTCTTGGATTCGAGTGTGCGTGTCTTGGGAACAGTGCCGCCCCCTATTTATAGGCTTGGGGGCCTGCCCGATCGGGCAGGGATAAAATAACCTCCTGCCCGGGTACAGGAGAAACGGGCAGGCGGTGACGGGATACACAAAGAAGAGAAAGAAAAGAGGCCGCGCGATCTGACGGCCTGCCTTCCCGATCTGTCTTGCTTGCGGCTGAGGACGCCGGGACCAAGTCAATAATGCAGACCGCGCGGTTTGGAGATTGAGGTCGCGGTCTGCCCTCTGGTCATGACTCAGCCGATCTTCAAGAGGTAACTTGGATAGCCTTCGATCTGGAACCCCGACCTGTTCTTCGGGGCTGGAACTTCGAGTTCCTATGGGACAACCCGCGCGGCCTCCTTGCTGAGACCGCGGATGAACTTCCTGCCTTGGCTCTTTGACGATCTTATCTCTTCGGGGTGATCCTGGAAATGACACCAGGCCGCCCGGCCTGGCCCTTCTTGAACGGGGAACCGCCGATTCCAGGACCCAGCGGCTTGGCTCAAGAGTTCGAGCGGTCTGATAATGGTTCAAACCGAGAAGCGGTTTTCCGGGCAAACATAATCCCCGCATATTTTCAAATCTCAAGAGGATTTCGAAAATATTAGCTTTGACCGGGAGACCGCATCCGACCTGCCTTGAATCCTATAAGAGAGCCAGAGAATTCATTCTGTGGAGTTTTTCTGCGAAATCTCGGGTATTACTCGCCAGCTGCGGTTAGATTTTTTAAGACCGGCAATTCTTCAGTAATGGATTTCCTGGACGCCGTGCTAGACCGCGTGGATCCCAGTGGGGACCAGAAGAGGGCGGAAAACAAGAGGAGCGAATCGCCGGAAAAATTGGATAAGGCGAGGGAAAAGCAAGACCGGAAAGACCGGAAAAAGAGAAAACAGGTCGAGAAGGCCGCAACGGGCAGCTCCAAGCCGGTTGTGGACTTAACGACACCTAAGACTCCTGCAGAGCCCGTGGCGAACAGTTTGGAGACCGCCAGTCCGCCGAATAAAGAGGAGACCGCTCCTCCTGAAGAAGTTGCTCCAGAAAGCCCTTCGAAGAAGGCCGGAGAGAATGACTCGTTTGGTGTGGAAATCACACCATCCGGGAACCCTCATTTGCTCGTCCGAGATCTAGAGAAGGAGGCGGTTACCTCCCCAAGGACGGGCGAACAGAACACCCCTTTGTCCGTGGATGACTACCCCAGCCCCTCGAAAGAACTTGGCCCAGCGCCGAGTAAGAGAGAGAGAAAAAGGAAGAAGACCGGGTCTGTTACCGAGCGGATAACCAAGAAAGTCAAGAGGCTGGCCGCTAAGGAAAGGGCGGCCCTCAAGAAACCGACCGAATCCCTCCTTCAGACCAATTCGCGGCTGAAAGAGGAGCTAGGTCTTGCGACTCCCCCACCCAGCAAGTCAAACGAATCGCCGGCCACTCCTGACGTGAAGACGGGCGAACTGCCCCCGGACCCGGCGAGCAGTATATCCTTCAATGGGATCTTCAAAGACATGGATGAGCTGGTGAAGCGAGACCAGTTTCTTGCCAGCCCGACCGCCTCTGACCAAAACGCTCCTGCTACTGATGACACAGCCCGGTCTGAAGAGACCGTTCGGATGGAGGCCGAAGAGCGAGAGGCCGCCGCCCGGACTGTCTTGGAGGTCGAAAAGAAAGCGAGGGAACTTGAAGAGGTTCAGCGAGCGCGGGAGGAGGTACCCCCAGCAATGACCGGGAAAGAGATCATGAAGGTGAAGAAGGAAAGGGCGGAACAGGCCTTGAACAAGCCGTCGCGGCCTGATCCTCTTGCGGCAGGTAAGGATTCTACGGACTACAAAGCTGTCCGCTTTTTCATTCCGCGGCCTCGCCATAATAAATTAGTGAACCCGCCGCTGAGCCTCTTTGCTTTTATTTTTTATGACCGCGCGGTTTTTTGCAGATAGCAGCGATCAGATTGTGAAGCCGGGCGACCTTGAGGCCAGTCTGCCTCAGCTAGCACCCCCGATCTCAACCTGTGCGACATCCTTGCCGGAAAGACCGCATCTGTTTGATCGCCTTGAGGCAGATCTGATCAACTTGAGGGCCAGCTTGAAGGAGGTAGAGGACCGGGAGGCCGCCACTCGGACCGCTCTGGCGCAATCGGAGATCGACAGGAGGTCCAGCACAGAGAAAGTGAAAATCCTGGAGACTCAGCTTGAGGCCGCGCGAGCAGCGGTGGTGGCTACGCGGACTGCTCTAACCGTCCAACTGGAGAAGGAGAAAAAAGCCTCTGCCAAGTTTGAGAGTGACTCAAAATATTACCAGGATAAATTCCTGCGCTTAACCAGAGAAGTCGCCGCTGGTCGGCGAAATGTGAATGATGGGGTGGTAACTGTTAGCCGCCCGACTATTGGAGCGAGCTCAAATCCTCCTTCAGTCCGGGCGGCTGATCCAATGATTGACGAGGCCGCTGCGGTCCCCCGTATGATTGCCGCTACGCGGGTCGAAAGGGATGCCGGGCGGCTTCATTGCACAATCAACCACCTTCATTATCATACAAGCCAAATTTATTCTCTCTTGAATACGACCAGTGACCAGGTCGCGCGACTTCATAGAGAGGATGCTTCCCCAGAGCGCCGTCAATCGTGATTAATATTTGAACATAACTTGTATTGTGAATGTGGCTTGTTGATTTGGACAATATTCCTCTTTATTCTTGTCTTTTATTTGAACAATTCGAGCGGTCTCCTATGTTAACCGCTGTATTTTATGCCTTGTTTAAATCTTATGTTTCATTCGAACTGTTTTCTGGTCGGTCGAACTGTGATGTATGCTTCTGTTTTTTCTGGATGCCTTTGCTTCTTTCATTTTTCTGGTGAATCTAACCATATAGGTCATTGACCGCGCGGTCAGAATGTATAACCGTGTCGTGATTTTACTATTCACAGATCATAGAAATCTATAAGTATAGAATTTTGCCGAAGTCATTCTCACGATTTCCAGATGGCGCGATCCAAGAACAAGTCGCAGCGACCTGTTAAAGTTAAGGCCGTCCGAGCTGACGCGGCCTTGGCATTCCATTCGGCGGACCACCCGGAATGCCGTCTTACTCAGAACGAACTGGATGACTTTATTGCTAGATACATGGTAGGGAGTAATCTGCTCGCGCGGCTTCCTTTGCGCGACGAGCGGATTAACTCTTCCAGTCCGCACCAGATCGCCATCCCAGTTGACCACTTCGAGTATGGCTTCAAGTTTCCACTGCCGCTTGAAGTCATAGCCATTTTCGACCACTACGGGGTTGTGCCCGGTCAGCTTCCGCCGAACTCCATCGCCTCAATATATAGTTTCATCTCGTACCTGCGGTTCGAGAGGATCCGGTTCTCCCTCGACCTGTTCAGAAAGTTCTTCTCAGTGCGGGCGGTCTCCGACTCGGGGACTTCAACTTACAGGGGGCACCTTTACTTCGGCTGCCACGGGCTGAAGATTGTCAATCTTGCGAACAAAGTCTCCGACTGGTCGGAGCGGTTTGTAATGCTCGAAGGCAACTTCGGCCTGTTGCAGACCAACCCGCAAGTCCGGGGGGAAGAAGTTTTCCAGATCCCCCAGGTCGGCAAGATCGAGGCGGACACCTTCGCGTTCCTTGAGAAGGAGCGGCTTGATATCAACCACTACATCCCGCTTTTCTCGGAGCTTGAGAACATTCTCCCCGAACATAGTAAGTTTTTCTAGACCGCCTTTATATGACCGCGCGGCCTTCTTTACTTATACTCTTGATTTTATTTTGCAGCCGCCCATATCGTTCCAGCGAACAAGCCGGTCACGCCGGCCGTCCCAGTTTTAACCCAGAGGGAGAAGAGGCAGCGGCGAAAGAGGTCGCCATCTTCGGAGGAAGAGGGCCCGACCTCTTCTGACGACTACGAGATCCTTCGCTCAAGTGGGAACCCGCCCGACCTGCAGGGCAACCCGACCGTCCTTTGGCACAGGGATGGAAGTCGGATCCGGGTATCCACCGCGCTCCCTCCGTGGGGGAGTGAAAAGATTGACCGCCACGCCCTAGCCGCCGGGGCTGCCTTATATGGTCGAAAGACTTTGAAGAGGCTGAGGAATACTCCCGAGGAAGAGCTCCCCCGGTTAGCGGCTCAGGCCGGTGCATGGGGATTTGCGGCCAACCACTTTATGGCCTTGTCATTCAAGCGGCTGGTTTCCGTCCAAGAACACCTGGAGAAGAAGTTCGAGGGGCAGGCCGCGGAAATCACGCGGCTTCGAGAGGAGACCGCGCGGCTTCAAGAAGTCGTGGCGGTGAGTTTCGACAAACAAATGCCGCGGCCCCTTTTGCTTAGCTCGAGCGACCTAACTCGTTTTTCCTTTCTTTCCTGCAGAAACAATATGAGATAACTAACCCGGCCTTCCAAGACGAGGTGCTGCCTCACGTGGCCCAAGGAATCAACAAGGCCCTGGGTCTTATGGAAGACCGGGGCGGTCTGAGCGAAGGGTTCGAGGGTACCACCTTCTCCGACCTCTTCCCCACCTTGAAGACTCAACTCGATGAAATCAGCCGAAGGCGCAAAGGGAAGACCAAGGTGGGCGAGGAGGCTGAGGCCGTCGCGGGCAGAGAGGTCGTGCTTCATCAAGGAGGCGATGGAAGCGGTGAAGCCGCTGATGAGGTCGACGCGGACAGTGAAGCCGGTGACGCTGATGAGGACGATGAAGATGACCTGTCCTCTGGGACCACCGGCTCCGCCAGTAGGACCGGGCGATCAAGTTCCAGCGGTTCGTCGGATTCTTCTTCGTTCAGCGAAGGCTATTCGCCGGAGATTGACATCGAAGGCCTGACCTCAAGTCCGCCTGTCAAGAAGCAGAAAAAGTCGGCAGACTAGTGCTTTTTTTTTTTACTTTTTAATTTTTGTAACCGCCGGTTTCCTTTTGTTAACCGGGCGGTTAGTACTTTTGTAAACATATTTTTGAAGAAATGAATAGAAATTTCTTACCTGTCTGGTTGTCATTCCGCTGTTACTTACTTGTGATTGATATCTTGTCTTTTTCTCTCCTTCTTTTCTTTCGCTTCTTATAATCTAGCCGCGCGGCTATCTCTCTTTTTTTTCCTTTAAAAATCTCAGGATGTCCGATTCCTTGTGCGATCATAGTTTTAGGCCGAGCGACCCCTTATTTAAAAAGAGAGATACCACATCCTTGTTGATGCAAATAATAATCCTTTAAGTTTGAGCGATTTTGAAATCAATCCGGGCGAACAACTCATTGCATCCAAGGATGACTTTTGCTAGGAAATCAGTCAACCCGACCGGTTTAAAATATAAACTGAACGGTGATATACTCAATTCCAAAGACAACCAGATTTGATTAATTTGAAGTATTGATAGGTTCGCTCGGTCAGAATGCAATCCGGACAACCATATGCTTTGAATTTAGAAATGCCTAACTCATTATCGGACGGATAGATAGATAAGTCCGGCCGGTCAGGATGAAATCTGAGCTGTTACATGTTAGATCCAGAAATACCAAACTTATAAAAGATGATTAAATCCGCCCGGTTTGAATGCCACCCGGGAAATAGATGATTAGCTTAGAAGATTTCCAACTTGTAAAATATTGATAAGACCGCCCGGTTGCAAAATAACTCGGGTAATCATATGCTTTGCCAGAAAGTATTCCAACTTGCAAAATATTGATAAGACCGCCCGGTCGCATAATAACTCGGGTAATCATATGCTTAGATTCAGAAATACTTTCCTTAATAGACGACGGGCATACCCGCCCGGTTTGAATATAACCCTGGTGATAATATGATCAGTTCCAAAAGATGACTTAACCTATGTTCAGTCAGACCGCTAGGCCTGAAATACTCAGACCGCATGGTCTTAATACCACAACCCCTTATTGGGGGAGACGAACACCTGCACCTGTTCAACCAGACCGATCGGCCTGAAAAACTCAAACCGTCCGGTCTTAATATCACAACCCCTTTATTGGGGTAGACGAACACCTGCACCTGTTCTAACAATATTCTCCTTGAGTGATCCATATATAAAATCATCAGAAGTGAATGCCTCCCTGTAGGGAAGAAGAATAATCCTACAGGCTCAAATGACCAAGTGGGCAGGTGGGCCTCGGCGGCGAACATTGCTTTCCTCAAGTGGTCATAAGAGCTGTAGGGAAAAAGGAAAAAATATGTACAGACTCAGATGACCAAGTGGGCAGGTGGGCCTCGGCGGCGAACATTGCTTTCCTCAAGTGGTCATAAGAGCTGTAAACGACTCATCCGCTCTCTTGCCTAGGGTTACAAGCTGAGTTGATCAATTGGGCAGGTGGGCCTCGGCGGCGAACATTGCTTTCCTCAGAGAGATCAACTCAGTTGTGGGCCCAACTAGGTACCGTTTCGAGAGTACCTAAGAGTATTCGATGGTCACAGACTATGATGATCAGTTGGGCAGGTGGGCCTCGGCGGCGAACATTGCTTTCCTCAGAAAGATCATCAAAGCTGTAACTATATCCCTTCGGGGCGTGATAGAGCTGACAATCACCTAGACCTCCCTTGATGCAGGGGTGTGTCAGATATCGGCCGGGATCCAAAGTTCTGAAGACCACCGCAGCGGAATTGGCAAGCTACCACTACATGTGTGCGAAAACTCCCCGCATCACATGGTCTTGGTGGGTTTTACGCTACGACTACAATCCGAGGGGGTTCGAGCAGAATTTGGCGATATCTCAGAGGTTCGGGGAGTGGGATACGTGTGTTTGTATTTATGATGCAGAGAACCATCAGACAAGAAGAAAATGTCAGCATAGGGCTTTTTATTCAATACCAAAAAGAGATGTAAAGAATAAAAGAAATAGTTTCAAGGATAGAATCGTTTGAGATCGTCACCGCTCCACGTGCGTGGGATGTCTTCTCCTTCGTTGGTTTGGAGACGGTAGGCCCCATTCCTAGATACTTCTTTGATGATGAAAGGTCCTGCCCAATTAGGATCCAGCTTCCCAACATTACCAGACCTTGCTGCGGCATCCACCTTTTTTAACACCAAATCCCCGACTACAAACTGCTTCACTCTGACATTCTTATCAAAATATTTTGCCATTCTCCTTTTAACTTCTTCCTGCCTGATTGTTGCTTCATCCTGAAGTTCCTCGATTAGATCAAGATTATGCATGAGGGCCTCACCATTTTCATCTATCCAGGATTCTCCTCCTTCTTTGGCGTAAATAACCCTTGGAGTGACCACCTCGAATTCCACAGGGACAACAGCTTCCGAGCCATGAGATAATTTGAAAGGTGTCTCCCCGGTAGCCGAAGACGGAGTAGTACGAAGGGTCCACAGGATGGAAGGAAGTTGGTCCGCCCAATTTCCTTTCTGGTTCAAGACTCTTTTCATCAAAAGCTGCCGAATTTGCCTGTTTGCCGCCTCCACTTGACCATTGGTCCTTGGATGGTGTACTGAGGCAAACCGAAGATCAATTCCTATCTGATCACAGAAGTTTATCATCTCTGGATTGTTGAATTGTGGGCCATTATCGGTGACGATTGCCAACGGAATTCCATGTCGGCAGATAATCTCTCCCCAGACGAAGTTTCTGACAATTTGGGTGGTAGTTCTTGCTAATGCTTTTGCTTCGATCCACTTACTGAAATAATCGATCATTACCAGGATAAAGCGACGTTGTCCGCTGGCCATTGGGAAAGGCCCCATAAGATCCATTCCCCATACTGCAAAAGGCCATGGCGCAGTTATTGACCTGAGTGACTGAGCAGGCAAATGTTGAAGAGGAGCAAACTTTTGACATTGGACACATCGCTTGGCGAAGGCTTCAGCATCCTTTCTCATGGTTGGCCAGAAGTATCCTTGCCGCAGGATCCTTTTTTCTAAGGTTTTCGCCCCCGAATGGCTACCACATTCCCCAGAATGAACTTCCTGAAGTATGACCGGGATCTCCTCTTCTGAAACGCACCGTGCCGAGAGAGAAATCAAAGTTTTTCGGTACAAGACTCCCGCTATCAGGTAGTAGTACGCCGCCTTTCTTCTGAACCTGTTTTTGTCCTTGATTGATGGATGATATTCTCCTTTTGTCAGAAACAATTCGTAGGGGTCTTTCCAAGAAGGATGTTGATCGATCTGCATGAGCTCTTCTTCCTCTGTCTCCTCTGTTGCCGGATGAAAAAGTTCCGAGGTTACTCCTCCTGATGGAAGACCAAATTTTGACAATTCGTCTGCCTCTTCATTCTGCGTTCTCGGAATGTGCTCGATGATGAAGGATTTGAATCTCCCGATCTCTTTCTTAGCTAGGAATAGATATTTTCTCAACATTGGTTCTCTTGTCTCGTAGTTCCCTAGAACCTGCGAGGCCATTACAAGAGAATCAGTTTTCACATGAACATGTTCTATCCCAAGCTCCTTTGCGAGTCTCAGGCCGGCCAAGAGTGCTTCGTATTCGGCCTGGTTATTTGTAACTGAAAAGAAAAATCTAATAGCCTGTTCCAGCCTGATGCCGTTTGGACTGATCAAAACCACTCCGGCTCCCACGGAGTTCCTGCCAGAAGCCCCATCCACATAAATGATCCAAGCCAAAGGAGATTGCACTACCTGTTCGGGATTAGACTCCATCGTGTCTATCAAGAAATCTGCCAATACTTGTGCCTTTATTGCTGTTCTGGGAGTGTACAGTATTTCGAACTCGCTTAGCTCAATTGCCCATTTGGCCAACCTTCCTGAATGTTCCGGCTTCTCCAAGATATTCCTCAGTGGATGATCTGAAACCACCTGAATAGGATGAGCTTGAAAATAGGGGCGGAGCCTTCGTGATGACATGACTAAAGCCAAGGCTAATTTCTCCAGGATTGAATATCTAGTTTCTGCATCTTTAAGGATATGGCTGACATAGTATATCGGAAACTGTTTCTTTTTCTCTTCCCGAACCAGGACAGAGCTTATCGCATCAGGGCCTACCCCCAAATACAAGAATAGTGTTTCTCCTTCGCGAGGGCTTTGAAGAAGGGGGTTGAAGTTAATTGCTTTTTCAATTGTTCGAAAGCATTATTGCATTCCTCGTTCCATTCAAACTTAGATCCTCCCCTAAGTGTTTTGAAGAACGGAGCGCTTTTATCTCCCGATTTGGAAATGAATCGGCTCAATCCTGCCAACCTTCCACCAAGTTGCTGTACCTCTTTCGGACTACGAGGAGGGGTCATGTCTAGGATGGCTTTTACTTTATCTGGGTTCGGTGCGAGACCATCAGGAGTGAGAAGATGTCCAAGAAATTTCCCCTTGTTCGCCCCGAACACGCATTTCGAGGGGTTTAATTTTAATTTGAACCTCCGTAGAGTAGCGAACGTCTCTACGAGGTCTTCCAGATGGATTAAAAAAGTTTTACTTTTTAGAAGGAGATCATCAACATATACTTCCAGATTTCTCCCTTTTTGTTTTTCAAAAACTGTGTCCATCATCCTCTGATATGTTGCCCCCGCATTTTTGAGGCCAAAAGGCATGACGAGATAACAATAACATCCATCATTGGTAATGAAGGATGTATGCGGGATATCAGGCTTATGCATCTTAATCTGGTGATAACCAGAAAATGCATCTAAAAAACTCATAAAACTATATCCCACCGCGGAATCTACCAAAACATCTATCCGAGGCAAGGGATAACAATCCTTGGGGCATGCTTTATTGAGTTTAGTGAAATCAACACACATACGCCATTTCCCCCCAGACTTTTTCACCATCACTACATTCGACATCCAGGTGGGGTACTGGATTTCAGAAATGAAATTGGCCTTAAGAAGCTTTGCAACTTCTTCTTTGATAGGTACCGCCAGCTTAGTTGCTACCTCCCTCTTCTTCTGTTGGATTGGCTTGATCTCCGGAGAAACGTTGAGGTGATGGCACGCGACATCTGGATCTATTCCAGGCATGTCTTCCGCCGACCAAGCGAAGATGTCCAAGTTATTCAGCAGGCAGGAGGTTAACTGGAGCTTCTCCTCTTCTGATAGCTCGGCGTTGATGATCAGCTTCTTCCCTTCCCCTTCAACAATGGGGATCTCTTGGGTCTCCTGGGCAGGTTCCAGGTAGGTCCCTTTCCGTTCCGCGCTCTCCTCAGCTTCTTCAGGGAGTTCGGACACCTCTTGGATGTCATTCTGGGGCTTGTGAAGTGGTGCCTCGGTGATCACATTAACTGTCTTCACATAACATTCGCGTGCCACCTTTGGATCGCTCCGGATCCGGTACTGACGCCCCTCAGCAGCGAATTTCAAGGCCAAATGGAAAGTTGATACCACCGCTCTGTAAGCATTTAGGATTGGTCTTCCGAAAATAGCGCAGTAGCTACTTGGGGCTTCCACTACTACGAAGTTCACCAACTTTGTTATGCCCCCTAGCGATACCAGAAGCTTCACGCACCCTTCTACTTCCTTCTTTTCTCCTGAGAAGCCATAGAGGGGGCCTTCCGTAGAGAGTAAGGCCTTTCCAGTCTTGAGGGCCTCAAACGTTTGGCGAAAGATGAGATTAACTGAGCTGCCTGTATCGATCAAAATTTTGTGCACTGCGTAATTCTCAATAACCGCCTTTATCACCACCGCGTCATCGAACGGATTCGCATTTGGGGAGAGATCTTCCTGGCCAAACGTAACAACCGTCCTTTCCGGGGCAGAAGTGGAGGCAACTGCCACTTCTTGCTTTGTAACTCTCCCGATGCTAGATTTTCGGGAGGATTCTATCCCTGCCCCACCATGGATGCAATAGATGTTGCCGAGAGGGCCAACATCATTCACCTCTATGCATTCGGTTGCAGGATGTATATCCCCATAACCACCGGCCTCCTCTACATCAGCACACTCCCATGTTACTTCGACTGCCTCCTTCTTCTTCTCAGCTCGTGGTTCAACCGGAGCTTCTTGCCGAATCAACCCCCGAAGCTTTCCCTCTTTCAGGAGTTTTTCTATCAACCACCGGAGGGCCCGGCAATCTTCAGTTAGATGCCCCTCTTCTTTATGATATTCACAGTAAAGGTTTGGGTTCCGATTGCGAACTTCTGATTTCAAAGGAGGGGGCTTTTTAAAGTCAGGCCTCTTCTGAAGAATCTGCACGACCTCATTCATGGTAACGTTGAGTGGGGTGAACGAATCTTGTGATTCATCATATCGGATGGATGGAATAGGTGGAGATGGTTGTGCGATGTATTGTGGCAGATATACGGGCATGATTTGCGGAACTCCCATGGGTTGAGTGGGTGCGATGGCCAACGGCGGCTTCTGATCCTGAAACCGTTGATGGCCAATGAATGGTTGCTTGGGCTTAAGATTCCTTCCCCTTTGAGCCCGAGGCTCGAAATCAGGCCGAGACGAGTGATTATAACGTTGCTGATGGGTTGATGCAGAATTGAACTGATCGTTGTCACTGAGCAACTTGGCAACGTATCCCGGATTAGTCTTTTCACCCCTGATGAATTTGTTTGCCAAGCTAATCATTTCTTGATATGTCTTTGGTTCCCTGATTTGGGCTTCAAACTTCAGTGGCCCCTCCCTAAGGCCATGCATTAGAGCGACCCTATATAACTCCGGATCGACGTTTTGTACTTCCATAATTTCCCTTTGGAAACGATCGACGAAACGGGCCCACGTTTCGTTTTCTTGCTGTCGTATCTCGAATAGGGCTGCCGGGCCATTCTTCCTCTTCTTAGAGGTAGAGAATCGAAGCAAAAATTCTCTACGTAACTCCGCAAAGCATCTGATAGATCGAGGATGCAATCCATAGAACCATTCTCTGGCCTGCCCATCAAAGGATGTCACCAGGAGCTTGCACTTTGTTGCATCAGTGATGGTCCTTAGAGCAACAGCTGATTCAAATGCCTGGAGGTGTATCGCTGGATCGGACTCCCCACTATATGCCGACATACGTGGTTCTCGAAAGTTGTTTGGGGCCGGCTCTCCTCGGATTTCGTCGGTGAAGGGAGAACTCTCCTCGGCATCCTCGTACAGAGGGAAAGCAGGGTTATAAGGGATCTCGGCTGCGGTCATTGGCGGACAGGCCGCATGATAGGAGCGGGCAGGTGCTCCAGCCGGATATGATTGGAAAGTGGCGACCTCAGGCGGATAGAGAAAATGAGCGGCCTGAGAGGTCGCCCCTTGAAAGTCAAGGACCCGAGCTGGCATGCATCGCGCGGCCTCTTGGTAGAGATTCGGACGGTCCGCGGAACCTTCTTGTGGTGGTCGGGAATGAGCGACTTGCGCGAACGGATATGGAGGTGGAGGAGGTAAAACAGGAGTGACCGCCTGGGGAGCCGCGGCCTGCTGAGGGGCTAACCGCTCGGTTAGTAGAGTTAAGGCCTGAGTGATTGCGTCCAGACGCTGGTCGGTCGCCTGCCGAGCCTGGTCGGCCTCTCTCTTTGTCTGCTCCAGAGCTTCCCACAAAGAGTCTTCACTATGGTCGGATCGGTCTCTGGGAGGGAGCTGGCGGTCTGTCATTCTGAGCTAAGGATTTCGCTGACAGTCTGCGATCTGAAGGTCGCGTGTTTCTGTTCGATTCAAAAGTGCGCCTCCGAAGGAAAACGAGGGTTGCGGACTATCAGTTACTACTTAGTTGAAGAATTCAGACCGCTAGCAGCGGTCGAGGCCAGACTTCGCCCGTCGCGGCAAATGCCACTCCTGCGACGGGCTTTCCTTTTATTGAAAAGTAGCGGTTACAAATGTGAAAGAGCAGAAGCCGGCCGGTCAGCAGTTCGCGAGACCTGAAACTCGAGACCGGAGCTCAGACAAGCGAGCTCTTGGATTCGAGTGTGCGTGTCTTGGGAACAGTGCCGCCCCCTATTTATAGGCTTGGGGGCCTGCCCGATCGGGCAGGGATAAAATAACCTCCTGCCCGGGTACAGGAGAAACGGGCAGGCGGTGACGGGATACACAAAGAAGAGAAAGAAAAGAGGCCGCGCGATCTGACGGCCTGCCTTCCCGATCTGTCTTGCTTGCGGCTGAGGACGCCGGGACCAAGTCAATAATGCAGACCGCGCGGTTTGGAGATTGAGGTCGCGGTCTGCCCTCTGGTCATGACTCAGCCGATCTTCAAGAGGTAACTTGGATAGCCTTCGATCTGGAACCCCGACCTGTTCTTCGGGGCTGGAACTTCGAGTTCCTATGGGACAACCCGCGCGGCCTCCTTGCTGAGACCGCGGATGAACTTCCTGCCTTGGCTCTTTGACGATCTTATCTCTTCGGGGGTGATCCTGGAAATGACACCAGGCCGCCCGGCCTGGCCCTTCTTGAACGGGGAACCGCCGATTCCAGGACCCAGCGGCTTGGCTCAAGAGTTCGAGCGGTCTGATAATGGTTCAAACGAGAAGCGGTTTTCCGGGCAAACAAACAAG
>JAWHQI010000315.1:2822500-3147924 GCA_033032865.1 Dactylorhiza incarnata | reverse complement strand
CCCCCCCCCCCCCCCCCCCCCCCCCCCCCCCCCCCCCCCCCCCCCCCCCCCCCCCCCGGCGAGTCATTATAATCGAGTAACTGAGTACAAATGAATTTTCACTACTCATCCAACTACAACAACACTCAAGCCTTTATCCCACCATAGTGGGGTCGGCTATATGGATCCTTTGTCGCCATAGCGCCCTATCTTTAATCATAGCCTCACTAATGCCTAAGTACATCATATCTTTCCTTATAGTTTCATTCAAGTCTTTTTGGTCTACCCCACCCCCGTTTAGCATATCTAGTGACTAAACTCTCACAACGCCTAACAGGTGCCTCTAATGGTCTCCTATGTACATGTCTGAACCATCTTAAACGAGCTTCTCGCATTTTCTCTACAATTGGCGCCACTCCTGTCTTATCCCTGATACATTAATTCCTAATTTTATCCAGTCTCGTGTGACCACACATTCACCTAAGCATTCTCATCTCCGCAACTCTCATTTTTTGCTCATGTACACCATTCACTGCCCAACACTCAGAACCGTAGAGCATTGCTGGCCTAATTGCAGTACGGTAAAACTTGCCTTTAAGTTTTAATGGTACTTTACGATCACACAAGATCCCAGACGCGCCTCTCCACTTCAACCAACCTGCTTGGATTCTATGTATCACATCTTTATCTACACCTCCATCTTTTTGAATTATTGATCCCAGATATTTAAAGCACTCACTGCGGGAAATATCTTGGTCACCCAAATTAATGACGGAGTAATCCGACCTTCTTGCACTACTAAATTTAAGCAACTAAATTATAAAGCATTTGGGCTTAAACAACTAAATTATATAAATTCACCTTTAGCATTTGTGTGTGTTGGTGGAGAGGTGCAAAAAGTTTTAAAAAAAGGTAAATTAGCGGAGGGGTAACTGCAAAGTTCTCAGGTACGTTGAGGGATCTCCGCTTATCTCATTCTCTTCTTCTAGTATGATTTCAATAATAGCACCCCACAGACAAGTTCTCCTTCGATATTTTGTGCGAACTGCAAGACACAAATGGTTCGCTCTGCGGGGGGTCCGAGCGGATTGCACGTCTCGTCTCTTCATCATAAAGCATTTGGGCTTAAACAACTCAGTCAAGCAAAATCATCACAAGTGTTCTAAATCACGACAACCTTAAGTCAGGAATGTCAACGCATCCAAATCGCTTCAGCCACCCAACTTATCTCGTCGGTGAAAGTTAAATAAATTAAGTTGACTTGTCATATATGTCGGCTACCCCTTCCCCCCTCGAGTCATGGTAACTAGATAATTAAGGCATGGTGTTTCCCTACTCATCCTCTAAGTTGTGTAAGTTCATCTTTAACATTAAAGAGGGAGGACAAAACAAAACAAAAAAATGAGTGGAGGGGAGAACTGCAAAGTTCTCGAGTATAGGGAGGGATCTCTACTTATCTTCTTTTCTTCTAGTAGAGTTTCACTTATAGTGCCCCACGACAGTTTCTCCTTCAACACGATGTATGGCAACATGGCCTAGCCTATACGATAACCAGGAAATGCCAAAGATGGAATATCGAAAATCGGCAGAAGAAACTACAAGTGGAAAGGCATCATAACCTACATTTACAGTGGAAGAAGCAACAAGTGATCAAACAACACAACTTGCATCAATTACGAAAAATACAAAGAACGCAAAGGACAGACATGGTCATAAAAAGCTCCCTATTGTTAAAGAGAGTGTATCGTCGAAGGGAGTTGTGTCATCAAATATCCTCAAAGATGGAAGAAGCTCTACTAGTACCGTCCGTTGATCTTACGAAAATCCAGCACTACCCGTATTTCTTCTTGCAACACATCTTGGAGTGTAAAAGGCTAATTGATTGAAGTATTCAATAACAGTTTGATTGTCATGTCTAAGATTTATCAATTGTTCAATCAAAATAGATCTACAGTAATTAGAAAAGTATTTATCTCTAAGTTTAGCTTCCATACCAATCCAAGTTTTGAAAATAAAAGAAAAAAAGGGCAGCCTGGTGCACGAAGCATCCCCGCGCAATGAGGGTCCGGGGAAGGGTCCCACCACAAAGGTTAAATGTAGGCAAACCTTACCCTGCGTTTTTGCAAGAGGCTGTTGTTATGGTCCTACGTCGGGGATGGCCGGAGGTGGGGACGATGACGGTGGTGGAGGATACTATGGAGCCCGTTACCGCGGCTGCCTAAGCGGGGCTTGCTCGTTGGAGGAGAGAGCTACCAAGACCTCACATACAAGATGGGGAAACTAGATTTCTTCTTGCTTCCTTCATACAACACCTCAAATGCCTTTATATAGGCTACAACATATAATAAGACATAAAGATAATGATGACGCCTAATAGTAGACCCGGAGCTCGAGGCCCCCTACATACAAGATGACAACTAGACACTTAAATAAAAGCAATAATAACGCATGGTACAATCATAATACGCGATCCGTAACATCTCACCCTTCCTCCAAAATGAGCTTGTCCTTAAGCTTTATCTGATGCCCTCGTCGTCGGAGTCCTCGACGTGTAGATAGAAGAGCCGGTTGCACCTGTGGCCACGAGTGTACTGCTCATCGCAATTAAAACACAATCCTTGGGCGCGTCATTGCAGCATCTCTGCCCGAGATAATCGGCGGACCGGAGGGGCTGGAGGGCCCTCGATACGACCTGGTTGGACGATGTTGGCGGCAGGAGGGTAGGCCGTCTGTGTTAGCTAGAAGTAACGATCGCAGAACCGGGCCAAACTAATAGCAGTCACTAAGTCTGGTGGTGCCTCAAACTCGACATCCAGTCGCGGGCGTTCGCGAAGTCCAGCGGTGAAAATGTTGACTTGCATATTCGTGGAAAGGGGAACATGCGCCAAGAGAAGCTGAAATTGTTCCAGGTACTCGGCTACTGACCCTGTTTGTCGTAGAGATGGGTCCATAACGCAAGTTGCATAGCCTTTTGAAGTCGTTCCATAGCAGATTCGGTCGATCGGTGAGAAGTCGAGAGGCCCACAAAATAGCGGAGTCGAGCAGATGGAAAGATGCTAGATGGATGCGGTCTGCTGCCGGAGTTTGTTGGTGGCCGAAGAATTGCTCACATTTGGTGAGCCAGCACAAGGGATCATTTTTTCCGTCATAGGTGGGAAATTCTAATCTGGTGTAGCGTGGTTCAATCGCAGCGACTGAGTGCGCGGGCAACGGCAGCGGTGGCTCGTGTGCGGTCAGTGGCGGGGCTTGGCGGAGAAGTGGCGGTGCCTGACTGCTGCTTATACGATCGTGTGCGGGGGCGGTAGCAAGATCATCAAGGCGCTTGGAGAGCGTAGTAATGGCCTCCTGCTGGCGTTCCGTGAGTGCATTTTGCGCGGCCTGTTGTGCCATGACGGCCTGCAGCATGGTCATAATCTAACTTAGTTGGTCAGATGAGTCACCCATAGTGCGAGAAGAGGAGCGAGAAGAAGAGCGGGTGACAGGGCGTTGGAATTGCGCCGAGTCGGATGATTGGGAGTGGCCACTAGTGCCGCGGTTACGCCCAATATTTACAAATAATAATGCGTCGGTGAATAGTAGAATAGACTAGGGCTAGTTGGGTGTGCGGCTAGAGGTAATTAATGAAGCGGCTTAGGTATGTAAATGAGAAGGAATAATAGTAATGGAGAGGAATGAGAGTGATGGTGGGGTCCACGAAATTTAGAACTAGGAAATGAAGAGGGTGGGAGGCGGTTTTTGTGGAAAACGTAGGAGGGAAGGATAAAAATTAATGGTGGGGTACACGAGAAGTGTGAGGAATAAGATAATAATTAGGTAGGAGGAGGGCTGCCCGAGGAAATGATGGGGCAGATGGCGTGGACGGACAGGGCTGCTGCGTCAAGGGCTAGAAGGGTTGCTGCACGCTAGAAGGGTTGCTGCACGCGTCGATGAAAGCGTGGAGGAGGGTTGCTGCAAGCGGCGAGGGCTGCTGCACGCGTCGACGAAAGCGTGGAGGACTGTTGTGACTGGAACAGCGGCGGGGATGCTGGATGAGGTATCGATCGATTCTTGGTGCGTCGGGCTTGTGGACGATGGGGAAACACAGCAAGAAGCATGTTGTTTGTAGGCGGAACAGCGGCGGGAAGCTGAACGGGGTATCGATCGATTCTTGGTGTGTCGGGCTTGTGGACGATGGGGAAACACAGCAAGCGGCCTGCTGTTTGTAGGCGGAACAGCGGCGGGAAGCTGAGGCCGCAGGTGTCTGCGTCCAGGATGAGGCCGCGGTTTCCCGCGTCGGAGATGAGGCGGAGTATGATGAGCGGCGGAAGCGTCGAGCCGAGGAAGGAGAGCTCTGATACCAAGTTATTATGGTCCTACGTCGGGGATGGCCGGAGGTGGGGACGATGACGGTGGTGGAGGATACTATGGAGCCCGTTACCGCGGCTGCCTAAGCGGGGCTTGCTCGTTGGAGGAGAGAGCTACCAAGACCTCACATACAAGATGGGGAAACTAGAATTCTTTTGCTTCCTTCATACAACACCTCAAATGTCTTTATATAGGCTACAACATATAATAAGACATAAAGATAATGATGACGCCTAATAGTAGACCCGGAGCTCGAGGCCCCCTACATAAAAGATGACAATTAGACACTTAAATAAAAGCAATAATAACGCGTGGTACAATCATAATACGCGATCTGTAACAGCTGCTTCCAGGACTCAAACCTGTGACCCCAAGGTCACACGGCAACACCTCAACCGGTGCACCAAGGCTTCCCTTCAATCCAAGTTCTGATGAAAATACTTTCAACAAATAATATGGCACCCTAGTCATTGTCCCTAAATAGAACAAACCAATTTTATGTTTGCCATATTTAATGCAATGTATACCATCAAGTTTGTTTCAACCTCTTCTTTTTTATTACATTAAATTCATTATGAAATCGATCATTGCAAAAAAAATTATCCCATACATGATTAATAAAATGTTCATGATGCAACCTGCGGTGCATCATCGTACTTCATATTTTTATTTGTCTTTTTATTTTAGGGTTGATGTGCTTCACCAATGCTCTGGATGCTGAATGAAGAAAGCATGGTTATGTGCACATAAATCAAAATGGATTCTTGGGGCTGCTCTCTCTGATGTCTTTGGCTTTGATTTGAGGGCATGATTCCGCAGCAAACACGACGGTATAGGGGGCCACTATTTCAGTGATATTCTGTGAGCAGCCACTTTGTGCATTTATTGTCAAAGGTTAGGTCTTTCTCCTCTGAGAGAAGCCACTTTGTGCATAGTGCCAAAGGTTAGGTCTGTTTCCAATCTTCCCCCGCCCATACCCCCAATGATTGGGGACTATATGGGTTATGTTGTTGTTGTTGTTGTTTTTATTTTAGGGTTATTTACCGGGGCTTTCCCTCGAAGTTTGGGTAATTACAGCTTGCACCCCTCTAACTTCCGAAATTACAAAAACTTCCCCCCAATGTATACATTTCATAACAGTCATGCACAAAAGTACCCCCTTGGAGTAAATCTTCAGGGGGGTCTTGTTGTGCATGGATGTTATGAAATGTAGATATTGAAGGGGGTAATTATAATTTCAAAAGTTAAAAGGGGTACAAGTTGTAATTACACAAACTTCGAGGGGAGGTCTCGGTAAATAACCCTTTTATTTTATCGCATACGCATCACGAATAAATTTCTCCAACGAATGTTATTTTTTTATATTTGCACATGTTATTCGCGATCGAGCATTATTGTATCAATCAGACTCGCACGATTTATTGGCATGATCCACTGTTATGATGCGCGACGAGTCCGACCCGCGTTGGGGCCGCACGTACCAAAACCGCAGCAGGCAACGAATGCATGCGTGTATCTTCTATTACCTTTTATCTAGGCGTGTGCTTGTGTATTTTATATTGTACTGCAATATTTTATCCCTTGTGTGTAAGCCCAAATGGGCAGGAGGCAGAATTGGTGAACCGCCTATATGGCCGGCCGGTTGGGCTATGTGCTGATTTATGCAAAGTTTAATCTCCTCAAATCTTTTTCTCTATTCAACTCTCTCTCTCTCTCTCTAAACCTGATCTTCTTTCCCCCCTTCGATTCGTGCTGCGAGCTCTAGCCACACGCTCGATCGACGCTGCCGCTCCTTCCTCTACTCAGCTCCTTCCCGTCGCCATCCATAGAACCTCCAGGAACAAGGAAGGGACAACCCCCCCCCCCCCCACCACCCCCTCGTGGGATTTCCCTTCTCCAGGCCCTTCACGAGTTCTAAATCCGGAGCTCATAACACCCACTAATAAGACTTTGAATAAAAAAATCCGTCAAATTAGACTTAGTTGTAATTTGGGGAAAAAATTTAAAAATAAGTACATTATAATATTATAAAAAATAAATTTTATTAAATAAAGTATTTTATCTTAATTTCAGAATTGTAATGTTGGAGAATCCTAAGAGTATAGGCTAAGTGTACCCCCTGTCTTTTGACTTGTGATTCCATTAAAACTCTTAAAACCCAAATTAAAATATCACCATTTTCAATTAAAGCATTTTTCTTTATAAATCTCAAAAAAAAACGGCTCCGGCAACACGTATGGCGATCGTACGATGGCGACCCCTTCACACCAATCTGGACACATCAAGTTAGCTCTGGAACTCTAGATTTTGTCGTCAGTCGTTACCTGACCACCTCTACACAAACCACAACCACCGGTTAGCCTTCTTTCTCCCCCTTCCGGCCATCCAGCAAATCCTCCCGGCCATATGTTCCTTCCACGCCCGTCCCT
This sequence comes from Dactylorhiza incarnata, assembly GCA_033032865.1. Taxonomy (NCBI): domain Eukaryota; kingdom Viridiplantae; phylum Streptophyta; class Magnoliopsida; order Asparagales; family Orchidaceae; genus Dactylorhiza; species Dactylorhiza incarnata. The sequence continues at coordinate 3,141,172 of JAWHQI010000315.1, read as the reverse complement.
AGCCTAATAGTGACTATCTGAGCTATCGCTAGCCTACACGCTCCATTACATTCTTTCCCTTTCATTTTGATTCACCCCAAATAACTTCATAGTTTGTTTCACAGATCAAAACGCATAACTTGCAACATTAACGTATAGCTCTCATCCTATCCTATTGCTTGCGAACTTATATTTATAAATTTATGTGTGTTATATTTGATCTTTAAATTCGGAGCCCCCCACCCCCCGCGCGAAGCAGGGAGCCTTGGATTGAAATTCGAAATAGAGAAAAACACTATTTCAAAATAACCATGTGCCTCTTTTTTTATTGCCATCCAATCGGACCTCTAGATGTCGCTTCGTTTGCCCACAACCCACCCTAGATTCGTCACACCAATCCGGACTCATCCAGTTAGCTCTGGAGCTTAGGACTCCACCACCAGTCATTGTACCGATCTCCTCACACAAACCACAATCGTCGCTTGCCGTCCAACAAATCCTCCCGACCATATGTTCCTTTAGTCTTGTCCCTAGCCTCACAGTGACGGACTTACTGAAACATTGCAAGCCTCTACCCTGACCATTACATCCTTTTCATGTCCTTCTGATTCAACCCAAATCACTTCGTAGCTTATTTTTTACAACTTCCAGACACCTCAATCTTATTAATACCCCACTACAATTGAGGCTACAAAAGAACGCAATCAACACGTATCTTAAGACATTGGGGTATACCTCCCATCATATCTTATTGCTCGTTTACTTGTATTTATAAATTATGTGTTTTACTTGATCTTTAAATTCAGAGTTTGCTTGCCCAAATAAACTTTTTTTCTATTTTTCGATAATTTGTTACATTCTCGTCGTTATTTCTTTACTCGTTGATGAATCATCTCGTCGTTATTTCTTTACTCGTTGATGAATCAACTATTTGATTCTTGTTCAAATGTTAGTACTTGAGCGCAATCCTATGAAACTCTAGCTTAACTGTTTCAGAATTTGCATTGCATAATTTAATTTGATCATAAAATTTATTTAATATTAAAATTTGATGTCGCTTCGTTTGCCCACAACCCACCCTAGCTTCGTCACACCAATCCGGACTCATCCAGTTAGCTCTGGAGCTTAGGACTCCACCACCAGTCATTGTACCGATCTCCTCACACAAACCACAATCGTCGCTTGCCATCCAACAAATCCTCCCGACCATATGTTCCTTTAGTCTTGTCCCTAGCCTCACAGTGACGGACTTACTGAAACATTGCAAGCCTCTACCCTGACCATTACATCCTTTCCATGTCCTTCTGATTCAACCCAAATCACTTCATAGCTTATTTTTTACAACTTCCAGACACCTCAATCTTATTAATACCCCACTACAATTGAGGCTACAAAAGAACGCAATCAACACGTATCTTAAGACATTGGGGTATACCTCCCATCATATCTTATTGCTCGTTTACTTGTATTTATAAATTATGTGTTTTACTTGATCTTTAAATTCAGAGTTTGCTTGCCCAAATAAACTTTTTTTCTATTTTTCGATAATTTGTTACATTCTCGTCGTTATTTCTTTACTCGTTGATGAATCATCTCGTCGTTATTTCTTTACTTGTTGATGAATCAACTATTTGATTCTTGTTCAAATGTTAGTACTTGAGCGCAATCCTATGAAACTCTAGCTTAACTGTTTCAGAATTTGCATTGCATAATTTAAATTGATCATAAAATTTATTTAATATTAAAATTTGCATTTTCAACCAACATCAGTGTGGTAACATAGCCCGGTTAAATCACCAATTGTGAGTTAATTATGTTCCTCGCACAGAAATAAACTTTTTTATATTAAATGTTACCTATTTAAAATTTCCATGGAAAACCACGTAGAGCGATTAGAGAATACTGTGGATGACATAAATCAATGCATGGGAAACCTAATGATAATAGTCGAGACCCTCGGTACCATTATGGGAGATGTAGGACAAGTGATGAACGGGTTGCGCACCACGGTCAACAAAATTGAGGCCATTGTACACTTGGGGAGAGCACCCAATCCTGCATCTGAAGAAAACCCAAAGCCGGCACACCCAAGCCCTGAACTCCGAAACAAACCCCATTGGAATATTGGAGTCAAGTTACACATATGCGACTTTGAGGGATGTCTGGTGTCTGAGGGATGTTAAGAACTTAAGATTGGTGTGGTTGTATATCATGGGTTAGTCTGGTGTAGTCAAATTGACCACATGTGGTTCAATCTATGGATGTGCCAGACAGCGATCAAGATAGTGAGGCAATCGGGACTAGCTTTCCCGAGTGGAAGAGGTTCAATTCAAGAGTAACGACTCTGACTTTGAAGCTCGGACGAGTGAAGAAGTCCGATCTTTTACTATGACTACGAGTGGATCACATTCGAGCTTTTACTATGATTACGACCGGTTGAGTTCAATAGATAGCTTAAGAAGCACTACGTCCCCCTTGATTACCTCCGGACAATGTATTGTATATTCCATAGTTTAAGATAAGAGAAATCATCGGTGGACGAATACACCAATGAGATTTTTGTCCTTCAATTTCAATGTAACATACGTGAGGATGATGAGAACTATATCATGTTACCTGAACTGATTGCATTATTCCATTAGGTACCAACTAGAGCTTCATGACTCCCGTGATTTAGGATAAGTCTCTAGTAGGGCACGTTGAGTAAAGTCCTTACAAAAGCAGACATCCAGATTTTTCTATCGATATATCTTCATCTAATGCCACCACTTCCCTATTATTAATCCTCATCCCCCTACCAACAATATAGATCCCCTGACTCCACCCGCTAAGTCGCTAACACATCCAGAAGCAAGGAGATCAGTGGGTCTGAGCCCAACTCCAGAGTATTTCGATGTCAAGTGTATGGAGTTAGTGCATAAATCATCTGAGTGCTCGGGATGTTACTTCGTCGTCATTAATAATTTTGCAGATGGTCATGAGCCAGGTATGGAGTTTACCTTAGTGACTCCAAAGTAGATCCTAAGCCGAGGCAGGGGCGTGATGAAGGTAGAAGGAGAACAGATAGATCATTTGGTATGTTTCCTCCATTATAGCTTGATCAACCCTAGCAAACCCACCAAGGATGATTATAGGAGACATGATGTTTTTCATACTACACCGGGCATCAGAGGAAAATTTTGTTCCATCATCATCGACAGTAGTAATACGGAATATTTCATTTCTCAACACATGGTAGGCATATTAGGAATTGAGATGCACCCTCTAGAAAACATTGCAGTTTATTTGGGGTCAGTATTTACTTGACTATACTCAGTACGCGTCGGTGTTTAGTGGAGCATTCTATAGGAAATGATAGAAATGTGTATCAGGATGATGTGCTTTGTCACCAAAGAACCGAAAACTGACCTGAAACCTACCCGAACTGAGCTATTCGGCTCAGTTCTGGCGTTTCTCAGTTTGGGTCTAGTTCCAAAAAAATTAGGTGCTCCACTTGTTCGGCTTTTGGTTCTAGGGGTCAGGTACCCGTGAACCGACCGGAGAACTAAATTACTAAGAATCGTTAGATACAAGTGTGTCGTGTGCAAGTACCAAAATTTTTTTGAGATATTATCACTCCCCTTGAAATCACTTCAAGGACTTTGAAAACATTTGATGATTTAATATGCCAAGCACTCTTCTGAGTGTGGTATTCCTTCACTATTTCACTTTCTGTATAAATCTTCTACCTGATTTCTCAATCTTTTAGTTTATATATAGAAGTTGTAACAACGGCTCTATTGCTAAACCCAGCAACGACTCTTTCCTCCAACAGCTCTATTTAATCTGTCAGCAAAACATAACTCTCTTTACATTTATTTTGCTCGATGACTTTAGATGCTGATTTTACTGCAGCAGATTTTCATGTAGCAAATTCAATGTTCATTGCTAGATGGATTGTATTGTTCATCACTCAATGATTACACTGTAGGAAGATCTACCTGATTTCTCTATCTTTAAGTTTATATATAGAAGTTGTAATAACATCTCTATTGCTAAACCCAGCAACGACTCTTTCCTCCAACGGCTCTATTTAATCTGTCAACAAAACATAACTATCTCTTTACATTTAATTTGCTCGATGACTTTAGATGCTGATTTTACTGCAGCAGATTTTCAGGTAGCAAATTCAATGTTCATTGCTAGATGGATTGTATTGTTCATCGCTCAATGATTACACTATATGAAGATGACCATCTTCCGCTCGATGACTACAATGTAGCCGCTAGAGAACTACACTGTAAATGCTCAACGATTCCACTGCAACAGGTAAATGATTATTGTAGCAATGTTTCTGCTACAGTTTGAGATTTTCTTCCTTTAGCTGACCAAATCACTGTGCTGTCTATTAAAAGATATAACTTGTTTTACCATCAATTACAAATGGTTCGGTACCATCAAATCATTGAAGATTCTCAGACTGATTTCCAATTACTGATGCTTAATTCATAGATCTGATAACATTTTTAGGGTTACATATTTGTCTCCAAAATCTATATTACATTATGTTTAGGGATTTCTATGCGCTAGGCACCGTGCGTTCATATGACTTAAAAGTATTCAGCTCAACTTTTAAGTTTTCAGTACAAGTACTTAATACTATTTTAGTATAAAAATGGTTCTTTAAGCTGTTCTCAGGCCACTTTACTGTCATAATTTTGTGGCAATAAAAATAAGCAATCATGACACATGATTTCCTTTATTGTAGCATTTATACAAATTAAATAGAGCCGCTACGAATATACTTCTTGAAGGAGAAACATCAAGGAGATATAAAACCATGGCTTGGAAAATAATAAAATAGCTTGAGCAATAGCAAACATGGAATTAATGATTTTATTTAGAAATAACTTCAAACTCACTCAGTAAAATACCGCTTGGAAAAAGACATATGAGTCCTGAACATATCATCCACCAAGGCACAATTGCTACTGCAAAAAAATAGTTAGGAAAATCAATCTCTACTTTACAGTAGTCAAAGATTGTACAATTGAACTCTGCATATGCAAGTAGAATCATCATTAACATTTACCCTTAACACAGTTATTTGGCTCGGTTCTATAAATATTCATTTTGCTGAGTGTTTTCTGAGGTGTTAACCTATAAAAATCATCATTCAACAACTTTCACCTATGCTATTTTCGGTGTACTCATTCTCATGCATAATCTTTCAACATTAATTCCATCTACTCATCTGATTGGTGCATTTTCAAACATTATCATACATAATCAAATAACATAAATCAATTTTCTATTATCTAATTTTTGACTAATGTCACTCTCATTGTCTTTTGTAATATAATCATTCCTTATTTTCTCTTTTCTAATTTTGTCATGCATTCATCTTAGCATTAACTTAGATATCAATACTATTATTTTACCACGCAACACTCCAATTCAAACAACATCTAATTAGTTTATAAACACACAAATTAAGCACAAGAAACTTAGACAGCTGGACATAATATTTCTAAACAAGTACCTGAAACTAAATGGATTTTAAGTATAGTACAATTTCTCACAATGTGGCCAACTACCCCACAGCTAGTACTTGCAATCAACTGTAATGTGGTATATTGTACATTTTCACTTTAAGAGAGAGTAGGTAAAATAAAAATAACATATGATCATTAATAACTTAACATAAACACATACTAGAGCGCTATAACATAATGCCGTGTATGCTTAGAAGAGGCAAATCACCAACCGAGTTCCTTGAGCCTTTATAATTCACCATGTTGTGGATATCGGCCGACATGTCCGACATGTTGGCCGACATAACGTTTTGGGAGGTAAAACGTTTCATAACCGTTGTGAATTTTGGTTGTGGCGTTTTGAAAAAAACGGACCGATATATCGGTTTGGACCGATATATCGGTCCATTAAAACGGATATGTCGGCGTTTTTGGGGACAACATCGCAAGCGTGGTTTTTATTCTCTATTATTAAAGGATTCGTAACCCGCGGTTCATTACGCTGCTCGTCCTGCCCTAACTCTCCCTCGCGCTCTCCGCTGCTGCTCTCCCTCGCGCTCTCTCCACTGCTGCTCTCCCTCGCGCTCTTTGTTGCTGCTCTCCCTCGCGCTCTCCGTTGGTGCTCTCTCTCGCGCGCTCTCCGCTGGTGATCTCACTCGCTGCTCCTGCCCTAGCTCTCAATCTGGTTGTTATCTCTCTCTCGCGCTCTCCGCTGGTTATCTCACTCGCTGCTCCTGCCCTAGCTCTCAATTTGGTTGTTAGTCTGCTCGCTGGTGCTCTCACTCTGGTCGTTCTCGGCTGGTGTTCTCACTCTCTCGGCTGGTGTTCTCGCTCTCTCGACTCTATCTGCTGTCAATCTCACGGGCTCTCAACTCTATCTGCTGGTGCTCTCACTCTCTCGGCTGGTGCATTCTTCTCCCTACTTCCCCCTCTCATTCTCCCTCTCTCGGCACTCTAGCTCGTTGGTTGCCCTGCTGCCAGTCGGCCGGCCCTGCTGTCTTGCTCTCTGCTGCCTTATTGACCGTGACCCTGGTTGTGGGTTCTGTAGCATGGTGGTTGCTTGCTACTTGCTGCCCTGCTGCCTTGTTGTGGCTTGCTTGGTGACTGTAGCTTGCTTGGTGACTGTAGCACGTGCACCCTCTAAATGTAGGGTTTTGGCACTTTGCACCCGAAATTGTTAAATATTGAAAAATGCACCCCTTAATTACAGAAAGCTTGGCACTTTGCACCTTGGAGGGGGGTGCAAAGTGCCAGCCTTTTTGTAATTGGGGGTGCATCTTGCAATATTTAACAATTTCGGGTGCAAAGTGCCAAAACCCTTTTTATTTGGCTCATTTATAATTTTGTTAGTCAACAAATGATTTGAAATGCCCCTATTATTAATTATTTATCCAACTTCATTTTGCAATCGATGGTGCATGTATATCCAACTTCATTTGGATGCTTTGTTGGATACTTTGAATGATAATTGGGTAATAGTCTACTTTTGATGCAAAATGTTATTGGATAAATAAAATATTGCGTGGATAATTTGAAAAATGACTGAAGATCTTACGATCTAATGAAGTTATGGGGCTTTTCTGATGTTGATTTTTTTCAACTAATCATTTAATTTTATATTTATTCCATTTAATATAACTAATATTTTTTTCATTTCATATTCCATAGAATGGCTTCTTCTGCTGGATCTAGTGAGGTACCCATCTCATTGGTACCAACCGGTAGAGATCCGTTCTGGGCATTTGGGGAGAAGTTGGTTGCAAACGACACCAACCGAATCAAATGCAACTACTGCAAGCAAACAGTGAATGGTGGAATTACACGTTTCAAGCATCACTTGGCTGGGTGGAAGGGTAATGTTAAGCCATGCCCTCAGGTTCCCACCGACGTTAGGGCGAAGGCGGAGTCGGCCCTAAACTCAAATTTGGAGACTAAGAGAGCTAAGAGTGCAAAGTTACAAGCCACCTTGAATGAGGTGATAGTTGGAGGGTTACATGAAGATGAAGTAGAGGAGACTGTCATGCGTTGCAACACAGGTTCCAAGGGTCCAATGGACCAATTTGTCTATGCATCTGCGGAGTCTTCTGCTGGAAAAGATTCCCAACAAAGCACGATAGAGAGCAAGTACAAAAAGATTGGAGGTGGACGAGGCAGATCTAGAGGGTTCATCAGATGAAGATCATATTCTATCTACTCTGCCGACTATAGATGAGTCCGTAAGTGATGAAGAATGAGGTATGTTTGAAATATAATTTTTAAAATTATGATCTCATAAAAATAATATACAGTTGCAAGTTGCTTAGAATTACTAGTTTTACAAATTTGCTATCATTAAAGTATTGTATATTAAATGTAATATATAGCTTTTAATATTTAAAAGTTTAATAGGTTATAAAATAGGTAGTACTGTGACATGTATAAAAAAATCAAGAACATTTAATTACATATATAATTAATTAAATATTAAAACCCGATATATGAAATATCCCCGATATATCCCCCGATATATAAAAAACCGACACGAAAACACAAACCGACGTGTCCCCGACATCCGACATCTGCAAGCTTGATAATTCATCAACTTAAAAAGGGTAATTCACTTACTACTGCCTTCGGGATGAATTTGCATAGGTAATATGCTCCTAAGATGAGGGACTTATTAATCTCAATGTACTCAAAACTATATTTCAACAATTGAATATTGTTTTTGCTTCCATGATTAACATATGTGTATGTAATTTACTACATAATTTTTTCAATCATACTCCATTACGTTAATTTTCAAATTTTCACAGCAAGTTCTTTTTTATATTAAAAGGGATGAAATGTAGCACTATGTTCATTGATCTTCTTCAACAATTTTCTTTAGTTTTCTTATGCTTGTCTATATCTCCGATTGTTTATCCACAATGTTTTGAGGGTATTTATAGCACATGTTTTTGCCTTACCTAGAGCTCGCTTTGGGGTGGGCTAAAGCAAAATTGACTAGGGGCAGTCAGAGGAGGCATTCAACCTACAGGGTTTATGACCCCTTGCAAACTGAGTCATCACCATGGTCACTGTATGCCCCATGGTGATGTAAAAGCCCTTTGCTATAAATTTACTAAACTCATAAAAATTATAAAATTACCAAATCTAGTTTATTAAAATAACTTTCAAAATTATTTAAATAAAAATATTGATCAATAGATTATTTCTCTTTAAATCGTAAGTCATGAAATGATTCTTTCTTACAGGACTACAAAAACATGAATGCCCTTAAACCTAACTCGCCATTCTTCATCTCTCACAGCGTCTGTCTCAAGTTGTTTTGCTCAATTGCACAATTCAACATATATCTACATATGATTTGGATGTCTCAAGCAGAGTACAAGGCTTATAAAATGAGCAGCCAGAGGAATGAGGATTCATTGGTGGCAGTGAATCAATGTAGAAAAGCAAGCAAACACCAAAAGTTCACAATCGGCTATTTGATTTCACTTAAATGGTTTGCTCAATTGCAAGAATTCAACATATATCTACATATGATTTGGATGTCTCAAGCAATGAACAAGGCTTATAAAATGAGCAGCTTGAGGAATGAGGATTCGTTGATGGTCAGTGAATCAATGTACAAAAGCAAGCCAACATCAAATGTTTACAATCGGTTATTTGATTTCACTTACATTTTTTTAACTTTATATGCTTGTTTCATGGACATGAATTAAAACCCAAATGATTATAGACTTGGATTTTGAAATCTAGTACATTGCCATATTTTACTATCTATGTAGTACTAAAAATTATTATGTTTATAGAGCTTACATCATTTGTGACGGCGCGCCACGATCGACGCGCGTGTATACCCGCAGGAGGCGGTGATCCGCTCTCCGGACGGGCGATCGGAGTCCATAGTCGCATCCGGACGCACGTTTCTAGTCTATTTCATGTTTTATACTTTTTATTTCGAGTTGTATTTAATCCCCGATCAAACCGAACAATCTTAGCCGTTCGATTTAGGGGTTTTATTAGTGTGCAGTTACTTTGTGGGTTTATTTAAGGCTGCAGGCAACGGCCGTTGAGGGGATCGTGAGTTAGAATTAAGCTAACCGTCGGTCACAGGGTGCGATACCCTCCTTCCTTCTCGTTGGTGCGACGCCGGCCCCGTTTTCCTCTCCGACAGCCATCGCCAGTCCCTCCTCCCCCTCCAACAGCCATCGCCAGCCCCATCTTCCCCCTCCAGCCCCGACGCCAGCCCCTCCTCCCTCTCCGACAGCCATCGCAAGCCCCATCTCCCCCTCCAGCCCCGACGCCAGCCCCCCTCCCTCTCCGACAACCATCTCTAGTCCCGTCTCCATCTCTAGCCTCGGCGCCAGCCCTCCTCCCTCTCCAACAAACCAACGCCAGCCCCTCGTCCCTCTCCGACCAGCCACATCAACCTTCCCCGTCACCCCCCCCCCCTCCAACCTGAAACACCACCAACCGCCCCATTCCCGTCCACCTTCCTCTTCCCTAATCCCTACTCTTCCCGTCAGCCGCCACCCAGTCCAAACCTCCACCGGCAGCCACCTTTAAGCCCCTTCCTGGAACAATCAGCCCCGATCCACACTCCCGCCGCTGCCGCTGCCTACATGTGTAAATTATGGTAAAATGTCATTTCTCTTTGGTTGTTTATTTCGCTAAACTTGTACTGTGTTGGATTGCTATCAGATTATGCTATTAGTTTGTTCGTCGTAAAGTTTGCAGGACATATTCTGCGGTTGCTTAATATATTTGTGCGCCTCTTTCGTTTGCAACAATTAAAACTTCGTTTTCTCTGAACTCATTTATTGTAACGGCACGTGCCCTACTGGTAATCTTAAAATTCTTAATTATTGGTTGTAATCTTTGAGCGGACCACTTTTGCACTTGCATTTCACCGCATCACATTTAGGGTTGTATTTAGAGCATTCACCCTGAGTCAGTCAGCCTTTCCGCTGCATCAGATTGGTATCAGAGCGAGGTTAGGATCATTTGCATGCTACGTAGTAGTAGGGAGTATCGTCAGTCCATGTCAATTCACAATCACACCGACGATAGGACCGCTAGTTCTCAAACGGACATGACACCCGCAGAGTTTCAACGTTTAGTTCTCGACTGATTTGATCGGATGGGAACCCAATTCGAAACTCTTAGGGGTGATATTGCGAGGGTTAGTACCAGGGTTGATCAATTAGAGACGCCTAGAGGACGAGCGCTTCCTCTCCCTAACGAGGCCTCAAGAGGATCCTCGAGATGCCACACCACCTCCCGATGGACGTGGTAGAGACGGTCCTCGCCGAGATCCCCCACCCGCACCAAGGGCAAATTATCGTCGTGGTTACGGGTTTCGGCAAGATCCAGGCAGGGATCATCGTCACCCGGATGAACCTCATCCTCCCCCACTTCGTCGTAGAGATCGACCACGATATGATTATGACGATGATGATGAGTACGGTGACTTTCGTGAGCCACGTCGGGGGATGACCCCAGAGGAGGATGACATCACCCGACGGATCCGTATTGATGCTCCCACCTTCGATGGTCACCTGGACCCGAGGGCGTTTAGTGATTGGCTCATGGATATGGATCACTATTTTGACTGGTTTGACATGAATGATGAGAGACGCGTGCGGTTTGCGAAAATGAAATTAATTGGCCAAGCAAAAATTTATTGGTCAAGTTTAGAAAGGTCTCTTGAGCGGGATGGTTACTACCCCATCACCCGATGGGACGAGATGAAGCAACGTTTACAGGATAAATACCTCCCCGCATCATATCGAAATCAACTCTTAGATCAGTTGCACGCGCTACGCCAGGGGACTCTCTCTGTTGCTGATTACATGTCACGATTTGACGAACTCGTAGTTCGTAGCGACATTTGGGAGGAGCCCATCGCCACTGCTTCACGTTTTCGTGCGGGCCTTAGAGCAGATATCCGAAGGGAGTTGATTCCCGATAGGATGGAGTCGGTAGAGCAGGTTTTTCAGCTCGCACTAGAGTACGAGCAGTATTTACGCTCCGCCGGCCAGAGGCAGGTCACTACACGACCCGATGCCATCACAGCTAGGAGACCCCCTCCTACCACGTCCACTGCCACCCCTCGCGCTCCCGCAGACGCGACGGGGAAAGCTATTGTTCCTGGAGGCCCCAAACCTGGGGGAGTCCAATGTTATCGTTATTCTGGCAGGGGGCATTTCGCAGCGCAATGCCCTACTAGAAATTTGCTGATTGAAGATTCAGGTGAGCCCAGCACTGAGGTTGAGGACGTCGCCATTGAAGAGGTTACTGCCGTTGTAGAGGATGGATGGGTGAGCGATGCAGAGAGAGCGCTAGAGGTGGGAGTTCTCCGACGTATCCTCCACACCCCTCGTGCTGAGGAGGATTGGCGCCGCACCACTATTTTCTTTACATATTTCTCGAGCGCAGGAGGCCCCTGCAAGCTCGCTATTGATAGTGGGAGTTGCGTCAACATTATTGCTAAGAAAGGACTTGATAGGATGCAGCTGACACCTGAGCCCCATCCCCATCCCTACCGAGTCTTGTGGGTGGATAAATCCACCATACATGTCACGCAGCGGTGCCTGGTTCCGATACGTTTAGCGTCCACTGATGACCAGGTTTGGTGCGATGTTGTTCCTATGGACGTCGCTCACGTTCTTCTTGGGAGACCCTGGCTTTATGATCGTGATGCCACGTGCTATGGGCGGTCCAACACGTGTGTATTCTTCGACAAGGGTCGAAAGATTACCCTTACCCCGACTCAGCCCAGGGATCCTCCCAAGGGCAAAGTTGACTCGTTAGCTAGTGCGGGGTCGACGAGACCCCTACATGTCTTGAGAAGGGGTGATTTCGAGAGGGAGAGCCTAGAGACTGGGGTCATGTTTATTGTTACAGCCACAATGGCGGCGAGATCCCTAGTGCGGGGTCGACGAGACCCCTACATGTTCGGCAGTTGATGGATGACTTTGTAGACATTATGCCCGAGGAGCTCCCCGATGAGCTTCCCCCACTGCGGGACATCCAGCATGCGATTGATTTGATTCCTGGGGCATCCTTGCCCAATGTTCCGCATTATCGCGTAAATCCGACTGAGCATGCCGAGCTGAAGAGGCAAGTTGATGATCTTCTGCGGAAGAATTTTATACGAGAGAGTTTGAGCTCATGTGCCGTACCGGCCCTTCTTACCCCGAAGAAGGACGGGAGCTGGCGCATGTGCATTGATAGTCGTGCCATCAATAAGATCACGGTGAAATACCATTATCCGATTCCCCGCCTCGATGATCTCTTGGATTCGATGAGTGGTGCCCAGATCTTCTCGAAGATCGATCTTCGCAGTGGGTACCACCAGATTAGAGTTAGAGAGGGGGATGAGTGGAAGACGGCCTTCAAAACGAAGGACGGCTTGTATGAGTGAATGGTGATGCCGTTTGGATTGTCGAACGCACCCAGTACATTTATGAGAGTGATGACGCAAGTCTTGCGGCCCTACATGGGCAAATTCTTGGTCGTATATTTTGATGATATATTGATCTACAACCAGAGCCGCGTCGAGCACTTACGTCACATCCGCTTGGTGTTTGAGCTCCTCCGAAAGGAGCATCTGTACATCAACTTGAAGAAATGCTCATTCCTGTCCACATCCGTTCATTTCTTGGGATATGTTGTATCCGCATCTGGTATTTCTGTTGACCCTAAAAAGGTCAGGGCGATTCGAGAGTGGCCTATCCCTACGAGTATCCATGAGGCCCGTAGTTTTCACGGGCTCGCCACCTTCTATAGGAGGTTTGTCCGAGCCTTCAGCTCGAGCTGCCTCCGTAAGGGTGCTTCGTTTGGACGAAGGCTGCTACTCGAGCCTTCGAGGAGATCAAGGAGAGGTTGTCTATCGCTCCCGTCTTACGCCTACCAGATTTCTCCAAACCCTTTGAAGAGCTTATGATGCGTCAGGGGTCTGTATCGGCACAGTACTTAGCCAGGAAGGCCACCAGTGACCTACTTTAGCGAGAAATTGAACGAGGCCCGACAGAAATATTCGAATTATGATTTATGATCGGGAGTTCTATGCCATTGTGCAGGCACTGCGATACTGGTGACATTATCTCCTGCACAAGGAGTTCATTTTATATTCAGACCATCAGGCCCTGAGATATCTCGATTCCCAGAAGAAATTGGGTCACCGTCACGCCAAATGGGTGGAGTATATGCAGGAGTTTCACTATGTTCTTAAGCACCGAGCAGGTGTTGAGAACAAGCCGGCAGACGCCTTGAGTCGCCGAGTTAGCATCCTTCACACCATGAGCACCCGAGTAGTGGGATTTGAGCAGCTAGTTCATGCTTACCCAGAGTGCCCTGATTTTGGGGATGTTTATACAACGCTTTCGAAGGCCTCGCCCGATCTTCGGGAGGGTTACTCGATATCCGATGGGTATTTATTCATGGGTTCTCGCCTCTGCATTCCTCAGTCATCCCTCCGAGATTTTCTTATCTGGGAGTTACACGCAGGCGGAGCTGCGGGGCATTTTGGTAGAGATAAGACGATCGCATTGGTTGAGGATTGTTTCTTCTGGCCTGGCCTAAAGAAAGACGTCACCAGGGTAGTTAGGCATTGTGGGGTTTGCCAGAGGGCAAAGGGGTCTCGCCAGCCCACAGGATTGTACACTCCACTACCGGTCCCTGAGCGACCCTGGTCAGATATTAGTATGGATTTCGTTCTCGGGCTCCTTCGCACTCTAAGGAAGCTCGACTCTATATTTGTTGTTGTTGATCGTTTTTCCAAGATGGCACATTTCATTCCTTGCCGAAAGACCGCTGACGCCTCCCACGTGGCAGCATTATTCTTTAGAGAAGTATTTAAGTATCATGATCTCCCCTCCTCCATAGTCTCTGATCGTGACGTGCAATTTATGAGCTATTTCTGGAAGACTTTATGGAGGAAGACGGGTACGACTCTGAGGTTTTCCTCTGCCAACCACCCACAGAAGGACGGACAAACTGAAGTGGTTAACGGTAGTCTTGGGACTCTTCTTCGTTGCCTAGTTGGGGACAGTCCAGCGACCTGGGATTTTGTCCTCCCTGTAGCCAAATTTGCATATAATAGCTCAGTAGATAGGACCACAGGCTTGAGTCCATTTCATGTCATATTAGGGTATGAACCTAGGAAATCAGTTGACTTGGTGGATATTCCCTTAGGATCCAGACCAAGTGAGTCCGCCGAGTCTTTTATTCAGCACGTGCATGCACTACACGAGTCGGTCCGTAAGAAGATTGCAGCTAGTAATGATTATTATAAGAATCAAGCAGATCAGCACAGGCGGGAACAAATCTTTGAGGCAGGAGAACAGGTATTAATTCGCATTCGACCTGAGAGGGCCCCACAAGGACCAGCCAAAAAATTAAGCACACGCAGAATGGGCCCCTATACCGTTGTACGACGGATTGGTACGAATGCATATGAGATAGACATCCCTCATGGTATGGGCATCAGCCGGGTATTCAACGTAGAGGATTTGACCCCTTACTACGAGGAGCATGTGTACGTGGACCCACTGATGGCGCAAATCTCACACACCGCTATAGGCGGTAGCTCGACTGCGACACGAAACGGCAGTGTACCGATCGTTCAAGTAATATAAAACGAGGAGTAATCCCCGAGTATCGAATCTCTCAAGGAACACAGTAAGGTGGAGTTAACGTTCGAGGAAGGACTTGAGATCGAAGTCCTTGATTTGGATGGAATGCGGACACGGGGTGATTGGGCTTTTGAAAAATAAAATAAAAGCTATCAACTACTCCTATGCAATGCCGCTATGCAAAGCTTCGCTCGGCGGGATGGAAGACTATGTAGGCCTTGAACGCGCTACTTCGTAAGGGCGGTTGGACGAGTAGGCAAGCGGAATCGAACTGTGCAGGCCTTGAGCGCACTGCCTCGTTAGGCGGGATGGAATACGGGCCGCGATGCCACGCTTCGGTAGGCGGATGGACGAGTAGGCTAGCGGAGTGAGGGTCGCAAGCACCTCTTCGACAAGCACGCCACTAGCAATTGCTAGTGCGGCACCGGTCGTGGCGGTGGGATGGAAAATGAAATAAAGCGCACCTCAATGACACAAATGAACAAAATAATTTCATAAACATGAAATAAGCAACATTAGGCATGATTCATAGTGTTCATCATCAAGATAAAGAGAATACATCACACATAACCACAAAAATAGAGGAAAAAGGCAAGAGATACGACCGAATCTGGAGTCTCGTTGTAGATTTACGGTAGGAAGCACCGGGTTGTCAATCTGCGTCCTAGCTCGGTCCCAACTGCGTCCGGGGTAGAAGAGGGCTGTCACACCTCCCAATGGACCCGTCTTCTCCAGCGATTTACAATCCGGCCACGTCTATTGCGGAGAACCTCTTCCTTAGCGGTCAAAGTGAGTGTAGGAACCCTTCCTTTAAGCCTTTGGATGATGGAGGAGGCCTAGGGGGTGAAAATCCCCTGAAAACGGCGAAAACGGCGGACTGAACGGAGCAGAGTTGCGTGATCCCGACCTAATTCGCGAACAGGTCAATAAATAGGCGCTGGATTAAACACTGCGCACGATCATTGGCGCACGACCAGTGGTCGTGCGCACTGGAATCCTGCGATCGTGCGCACTGCCTGGACAGAACCTGCACGAGATGGAATCATAAAATAAAATGTTCGCACGACCAGTGGCGCACGACCGGTGGTCGTGCGCACTGGAGTCGGTGGTCGTGCGCAATAGGTGAGACAGAACTCATAAAGTTACTATTAAGTGCGCACGGACAGTGGCGCACGACCGGTGGTCGTGCGCACTGGAGTTGATGGGCGTGCGCACTGCACCAGACAGAACTCGTAAAAAGGGGCTAAGTGCGCACGATCAGTGGCGCACGACCAGTGGTCGTGCGCACTAGAACAAGTGATCGTGCGCAGTGTTCCTGTGCAGAATTGCACCGGAAACACTTGCACGCCTCCTATTCCAGCACAAACACAGATCTAGCCACCGAAAGTGGCACTTAACAACATATGAGTACTATGAAAGGAAATAAACACGAAAACACACCAAAGTGGGCCAAAATGTGCACCTAGCATGGGTTATCAATTATAAACTATAATAAGGCTAAAGTGCGTGATATTGACTAAATAATGGCCCGGATGAGTCCATGAAGGTGTATATAATCAGGACTCATCACACCCCCAGACTTAACTGTTTGCGCGTCCCGAGCAAACGAATCCGGCGGAAGTTGAAAAAGATAATTAAAATAGCGAATTACGCAGGGGAGTACAGTGCGAAGTAACATACGCATGCGAGTAGGAATTCTAGTAGAAGAAGATTCTAGCTATGCTAACTAATTTACGTAAGTACTAAAGCGTAATCAAAGATTTAATTGTACTCAGTGGGTGAATTATGAAGAATTTGACGATCATGCCCGGTATGAAAGTGACGAGACGCTGAGGCGGGTGTTGCAAAAGATCGGGACTTAGGAATAACTCCGCTGAAATCCATCAACGTCGTGAACCATACGCTTGCCCGGTCACACTCTCTCCACGGCGCTAGCAAACTCGCAAGTCAAATCAGTAGGACTTATAGGATTAAAACGGGGCTTAGGTTACGGAATGATATGCAAAGATAAACATGACGGCTACGCAACCCAAATGAGCCAACGGCACACTGCACCTTACAAAACCAAACACTATGCTCGTGTGACACATCCCCAGACCTATCATGAAAACCAGGTGTGCACACAGCCTACTTTACCAATACCAATAGATTTTTCTCTTTAGCTTGGGAGGATTATTTTCAGGATACTCTTTTTTTTTTTTTCTTTTATATATTTTTTCTTCTTTCAAGCAACCTCCAGTTGGTTCAAAATCAGCGGATAGACATTATTTTCTCTTCAAAACACAATGACACCACACACCACACAAGTTGGAAATTATGAGCACAGTTAAAACATTTTTTTGGTTGCGGGCGTAGGATAGGCTTCAGGCTTTGGTGGATGAGGAGGAGCTGAACAAAAAAAAAATGGTAGGCACAAATTTGGCTTGCAAAGGCGAATGAAAGGGGCATGGAATAACAAAGCTCAAACTAGCCAAATGGTGGCCTACATCATGCTTGACTCAACAAGTAGCTCTCACCCATGCTTCAAGAGTCGCTTGGGGCAAGTTCTTAGCCCACGAGAAAGATAAACCTTCCTCCCGACTCGAGCAACACACGTTTAGCGACCGCACACACACAACACCGGGTTATCATCAATTTCATTCGAATTCACCACTTGAGTACATTAAATCTAAATTTACGCAGAGATACTACACATAAATTAAATGCATAAAGAAAATCTAATTCTACTCAGGTTCTACTATAGCATGCGAAGCGACTAGAACACTACATGAGTCGACACCGCGCTCCAAATAATAATTCCTGTGTTAATAGCCTATTTCACATTCCAACCAAACTAGTTTAAACGGAACAACACAAAAGAAAGCACGTACTCAAGTGGGTGAAGTGGTGTGTGAAGATGAACGAAACTAAATAACTGAAATTAAAATACTTCTAGTATGCAAATGAGATGAGCACGTGCAGTGGGTGACAAAGAAACGGCTCGCCCCCAGACTTAATCAAAACCATACAACGTAATGATATGACGGTGAAAATCAAAGTTGAAAGCTAGGGAAGAAGTTACCCAATGCTCAGCACGTGAGCATACCAGAAGAATGGCGTTTAAAATCAAGACAATCCGCAGCATCCACCATCTCAAGGAACCAAGGCCACCTGAAAATTAGATACTAGAACAACAAAAATAGTAAAAACTGGATTAAAACAAGTGAGAGCACAACAAATCAAGAAATCTGGGTTATCACCCATGGGGTAAACCTATTCCTGCAATTAATATTGACCACTCGCACACAAAATAAGGGAACAGAAAAAGCTGAATAAATAAAACTATGCCCAGAGGAGCATTCCATAAACAAAATGTTATTATTACAAACATAACAAGAGCAAGAGTTCAAATGTCTTGACAAAAGACCTAAAAAAAAAAAACAACAAGGGAAAAACAGATAACACAGCCAAGAATAGCTCGCATGCGGGGGAAAAGATCACTCGTCGTCGCTATCGCTGTCAATAACCACAACAGGCGGCGACCGGCGGGAAGATGAAGCGGCACGACCCGGAGGTGGAGGAATATTTAGTCCGCCCCGCAGCGCTTGCTGATAGACGAAGTCCGTGAGCCAGTACTGGTTTGCCTCCAGATCGGAGAGGCGTCGATCAAAACTGGGCACTTCCGGTGCTCTTGAAGAACTGCCTTCCTCCTTGGCTCTCCGCCCATGCTGAGATGAATGACTCCGCGGCTGCGGAAGAACTACCTCTCGGTGAGTATTCGGCGGCTCAGCCGGCTCTCCCTGCTCCTCGTCACCCTGCCTCTCCCTAGGCGTATCTCCAGGCATCACAACCACAAAACGTTTGCTATTCTTCTTCCCCACGACCCGCAACAAGTGGAAACTCACCATGGTGGCCCGCGTGATAGAGGAGGGTGCAGTCACCTGCACCATCGGAGGCAGATGACTCCAAACCCCCAAGCTTTTGGCAATGCGGGTGATGTAGTAAGCACCGCCAATGGCACCAGTGAGACCGTAGGTGGCCTCGTGGTGGAAGAAGAAAGCCAACATGTAGCCGAGATGCAAAGGTTGCCGAAATTCCATACTATAGAGGGCGATAAGATCTTGCCACCCCACTACATTCTGACTAAGCGCACGGGCAACAAGAGAATGGCTGAGGACGTGCTGCAGGTAACGGAGAGCAGGTGCGACGATCCATGTGGATTTGCTTTTTCTGGCCACATATTCCTCATCACGACCCGTGAGGGCACACCACGCGGCACGCGGAGTAACCCCACCAGGGAAGGAGACGTCCAAGTCCAGAAACGGGATCGTCGCGGCTTCGGCTTCGGTGTAGAATCCAGCGCACACCGCCAACTCGGATAAAGAGAGAGTGAAAACCTTGCCCAAAATCCGAAAAGAACACTTTCCCGGACGTTGACCGGAGGGCAAAACTTCCCACTCAAATGTAGAAAGAAATTCCAAGGTGAGCTCCCGGTAGCCGAGATCATCGCACCCGAGCACCCCACTCCAATGATCGAAAGAATAACGTTGGAGGACGGCCGCCCCCAACTCCCCATTGTCGCCGATAGAGTTCAATTCGTTCCAATCCACTAGACGTTGCGATAGGAACGGCTTCTCCTTGAGAGAATTGAATCGCCTTGTGTGCGAATCTTTGGGAAAGGTAGCCATCCTAGCAAGGATCTGAGCGGGAGAGGCGGAAGTGCGGCCGGAGCGTTGGTAGACATTTTGGCGATCCCTAGAGCTCATGGCGGAAGGAGGGCAAAGGAGAGCAAAGAAAGGAAGAGGAAGGAAATGGTCTCACCGGAAGGAAGGGAAGGAGGCGCACGATCAGCGGCGAAGGGGAAGAACGGCGCACGGGCGATCGCAAAGAAGAACCCTAGGTCGTGCGTGAAAGGCTCGGGCGGACGGGTTTTTTAAAAAAATCTGGGCCGATCGCACGACCAGTGATCGTGCGCGATAAGTAGTGCGCACGACCAGTGATCGTGCGCAATAGGAATTTTTTCAGCGGCCAAAATTTTTAGTGAAAACGCCAATCACCATGCAGTTTACGCACAAACAAGAGTCAGCACACGCAGCGAGACATTCATAGCCTTAACAAAAACTCAACTAAATCAAACAAAATAAAGTTTCAGGAAAAATAAGGATAACTACTGGGGTTTATGTCATCCCAGCACGACTTATTCGAATATATAAAAGTTCTAGCTAATGGGTTTATGGAAAGAAAAGTGCACAGGTAACTGTTCTAATATGCGCATCGGTAGCGGGTACCGATACGGAGACAGAACAGTCACCCCTCTACCTAAATAATAATACCTGCTAAACACAAGTAGAGGGAAAAGAAAGTAAGAAGAGGAGGAGGCCTGGTCCTCACTCATCTCACCAAAACTATCCTTGCACAGCAAGGTATCGTCCACAGCAGGTCCGCAGGAGGAGAAGGCAATGAGTGAGGCTTCCTCTATGGAGGAAGGATCAACCTCCTCACATGAAAGGATACACTCATCATTGACTTGAGCACAAAGCTCCAAGTCCTCCTGGGGCACCTGTACGGACTCAACCTGCACCGGCTCGAATGAAGAAAGGAGATCAAGAACTAAAGAAGACGAAGGACATAAATAAACATCAATCGGGGGAGTGGTCCCGGTCTCACTCCCATCAGGTTGGGGAAGTAAAATAATGTTAGCATTGTCATCAATGCTACAAGAGTCGGCGGGATCAACGGTGGCCAGGCTTAGGATTTGGACTTCCTCCACCGGTGCTGAGGAAAACTCCTCTTCACCTAGAAGGTTGTCCTCCTCCATAGGAATAGGCACAACACTAAGATCAACCGCCTCCTCTCGTGACACCTCATCGACAATGTCGTCGGAGACGAGCGTAGTATGCACAACGGCGGGAAGAATCGGTTCCACAAGAAGTGGTGGATGCACTGGGAGAATAGATTCAGCAATGTCGGTGCCCAAATCAGCCACACATCTGATGACTGTGTCAACGCCATATCCTTCAAGATGTGAAGGTGGCAAAGACACAAAACCGGATGTTGAAGGTGTGCCGCAAGAGTTAGGAGTTGGGGCGATCCGAATATCCGGTTCGTCATCCTCATCCAATTGGCGACGAAAAGCAGCACAATCCTTCAGGGCATGATCTGTGCTCCGACAAAACTGGCACTGCCTAGCGGGCTTCTTTGGCACAGCGGGGGCTGAAGCCGAAAAGAAGTACGACGGTAAAGGCTCAGCAGAGTAGCCATAAGACTTACGCGCACCATAAGAGGTACCAGACGAAGTCGGTGCTCCATATGCTGGGCGAGAAGAATTATGCCTACTATTCTCCGTAGGGCATTCATCACTAGAGTGGGAGGTAGCTCCGCACCAACGGCAACGGAAATTGAATTGTGCCCACATAATGTGAAGATAAAACGCTTCAAACAAAATGTGCAAAATACTTCTCCTAGCAAAAATTACTAAAGCAACCTGATAAAATCAAGAAAAAGGAATAAAAAGACAGAAATAAAAATAAAAGATGCAATTTACAAATGAAAAGGGCTTCTCTCTCAGATTCTCCCTCTCCAGAAAACTCACACGACTGTGTTCCCCGGCAACGGCGCCAAAAACTTGATGGCGCAAATCTCACACACCGCTATAGGCGGTAGCTCGACTGCGACACGAAACGGCAGTGTACCGATCGTTCAAGTAATATAAAACGAGGAGTAATCCCCGAGTATCGAATCTCTCAAGGAACACAGTAAGGTGGAGTTAACGTTCGAGGAAGGACTTGAGATCG
This sequence comes from Dactylorhiza incarnata, assembly GCA_033032865.1. NCBI lineage: Eukaryota > Viridiplantae > Streptophyta > Magnoliopsida > Asparagales > Orchidaceae > Dactylorhiza > Dactylorhiza incarnata. The sequence continues at coordinate 3,119,281 of JAWHQI010000315.1, read as the reverse complement.
AAGTCCTTGATTTGGATGGAATGCGGACACGGGGTGATTGGGCTTTTGAAAAATAAAATAAAAGCTATCAACTACTCCTATGCAATGCCGCTATGCAAAGCTTCGCTCGGCGGGATGGAAGACTATGTAGGCCTTGAACGCGCTACTTCGTAAGGGCGGTTGGACGAGTAGGCAAGCGGAATCGAACTGTGCAGGCCTTGAGCGCACTGCCTCGTTAGGCGGGATGGAATACGGGCCGCGATGCCACGCTTCGGTAGGCGGATGGACGAGTAGGCTAGCGGAGTGAGGGTCGCAAGCACCTCTTCGACAAGCACGCCACTAGCAATTGCTAGTGCGGCACCGGTCGTGGCGGTGGGATGGAAAATGAAATAAAGCGCACCTCAATGACACAAATGAACAAAATAATTTCATAAACATGAAATAAGCAACATTAGGCATGATTCATAGTGTTCATCATCAAGATAAAGAGAATACATCACACATAACCACAAAAATAGAGGAAAAAGGCAAGAGATACGACCGAATCTGGAGTCTCGTTGTAGATTTACGGTAGGAAGCACCGGGTTGTCAATCTGCGTCCTAGCTCGGTCCCAACTGCGTCCGGGGTAGAAGAGGGCTGTCACACCTCCCAATGGACCCGTCTTCTCCAGCGATTTACAATCCGGCCACGTCTATTGCGGAGAACCTCTTCCTTAGCGGTCAAAGTGAGTGTAGGAACCCTTCCTTTAAGCCTTTGGATGATGGAGGAGGCCTAGGGGGTGAAAATCCCCTGAAAACGGCGAAAACGGCGGACTGAACGGAGCAGAGTTGCGTGATCCCGACCTAATTCGCGAACAGGTCAATAAATAGGCGCTGGATTAAACACTGCGCACGATCATTGGCGCACGACCAGTGGTCGTGCGCACTGGAATCCTGCGATCGTGCGCACTGCCTGGACAGAACCTGCACGAGATGGAATCATAAAATAAAATGTTCGCACGACCAGTGGCGCACGACCGGTGGTCGTGCGCACTGGAGTCGGTGGTCGTGCGCAATAGGTGAGACAGAACTCATAAAGTTACTATTAAGTGCGCACGGACAGTGGCGCACGACCGGTGGTCGTGCGCACTGGAGTTGATGGGCGTGCGCACTGCACCAGACAGAACTCGTAAAAAGGGGCTAAGTGCGCACGATCAGTGGCGCACGACCAGTGGTCGTGCGCACTAGAACAAGTGATCGTGCGCAGTGTTCCTGTGCAGAATTGCACCGGAAACACTTGCACGCCTCCTATTCCAGCACAAACACAGATCTAGCCACCGAAAGTGGCACTTAACAACATATGAGTACTATGAAAGGAAATAAACACGAAAACACACCAAAGTGGGCCAAAATGTGCACCTAGCATGGGTTATCAATTATAAACTATAATAAGGCTAAAGTGCGTGATATTGACTAAATAATGGCCCGGATGAGTCCATGAAGGTGTATATAATCAGGACTCATCACCCACTCACCACACCTCGACCCGAGCCTTCATCTCCCATAGCCCCACCACCTGAGCCCCCTTCTCCTATTGCCTCTGCTAGTCCCTCTGTGCTGCCACCTACGGCGTCGCGTCATGCAGATCGAGTTGCACCACCGACGGTTCCACCGACACCTTCGCCAGACGGAGATACATCTTTACCAGACGGAGATACATCTTTCCCAGACGGAGATACATCAGCATCGGACGGAGATACATTGGTACCATCAGTTTCTACCGGCGACGTGCGACAAATCGACGGACACGACTTCTACGCCGCGGGCGGACGAGATACCTTACGCTATCTTGTCCATTAGAACGGCCGGCCATTGCATGATGCTACTTAGATTTCCTTGGAGGAACTTCAGAGACTCGCCCCACGGCTGCTCAGCGAGTACATCCATCTACACTCATCGGAGTTGAGTGCCTTTAAGCCGGGGGGAGTTGACGGCGCGCCACGATCGACGCGCGTGTATACCCGCAGGAGGCGGTGATCCGCTCTCCGGGCGGGAGATCGGAGTCCAGGATCGCATCCGGACGCACGTTAGTCTGTTTCATGTTTTATACTTTTTATTTCGAGTTGTATTTAATCCCCGATCGAACCGAACAATCTGAGCTGTTTGATTTAGGGGTTTTATTAGTGTGCAGTTACTTTGTGGGTTTATTTAAGGTTGCAGGCAACGGCCGTTGAGGGGATCGTGAGCTAGAATTAAGCTAACCGTCGGTCACAGGGTGTGATACCCTCCTTCCTTCTCGCTGGTGCAACGACGGCCCCGTTTTCCTCTCTGACAGCCATCGCCAGTCCCTCCTCCCCTTCCGACAGCCATCGCCAGCCCCATCTTCCCCCTCCAGCCCCGACGCCAGCCCCTCCTCCCTCTCAGACAGCCATCGCAAGCCCCATCTCCCCCTCCAGCCCCGACGCCAGCCCCCATCCCTCTCCGACAACCATCGCTAGTCCCGTCTCCATCTCTAGCCTCGGCGCCAGCCCTCCTCCCTCTCCAACAAACCAACGCCAGCCCCTCGTCCCTCTCCGACCAGCCACATCCACCTTCCCCGTCACCCCCCCCCCTCCAACCTGAAACACCACCAACCGCTCCATTCCCGTCCACCTTCTTCTTCCCTAATCCCTACTCTTCCCGTCAGCCGCCACCCAGTCCAAACCTCCACCGACAGCCACCTTTAAGCCCCTTCCCGGCCCAATCAGCCCCGATCCACACTCCCGCCATTGTCGCTGTCTACATGTGTAAATTGTGGTAAAATGTCATTTCTCTTTGGTTGTTTATTTAGCTAAACTTGTACTGTGTTGGATTGCTATCAGATTATGCTATTAATTTGTTCGTCGTAAAGTTTGCAGGACATATTCTGCGGTTGCTTAAAATATTTGTGCGCCTCTTTGGTTTGCAACAATTAAAACTTCATTTTCTCTGAACTCATTTATTGTGACGGCACGTGCCCTGCTGGTAATCTTAAAATTCTTAATTATTGGTTGTAATCTTTGAGCGGACCACTTTTGCACTTACATTTCACCGCATCACATTTAGGGCTGTATTTAAAGCATTCACCATGAGTCAGTCAGCCTACCACTGCATCAATTTGCCTCGGAGATAATGCTCCACCTTGTGAAAGATAAAAAAACCGGCACTACATCTCTTCTTTTGGAAACATTGAGCATATTACATGATTAAAATATTTTACATTACAACAACACTCAAGCCTTTATCCCACCATAGTGGGGTTGGCTAGATGGATCATTTGTCACCATTGCACCCTATCTTTAGTCATAATCTCACTAATGCCTAAGTACATCATGTCTTTTCCTTATAGTTTCATTCCAAGTCTTTTTTGGTCTACCCCTCCCCCGTTTAACATGCCTAGTAGCTAAACTCTCACAACACCTAGCAGGTGCCTCTAATGGTCTCCTTTGTACGTGTCTGAACCATCTTAATTGAGCTTCTCGCATCGTCTCTACAATTTGTGCCACTCCTGTCTTATCCCTGATACATTCGTTCCTAATTTTATCCAGTCTCGTGTGTCCACACATCCACCTATGCACTCTCATCACAACTCCCATTTTTTGCTCATGTACATAATTCACTGCTTAACACTCAGAACCGTAGAGCATCGCTGGTCTAATTGCAGTACAGTAAACTTACCTTTAAGTTTTAATGGTACTTTACGATCACATCAGATCCCAGACGCACCTCACCACTTCAACCAACCTGCTTGGATTCTGCATCACATCTTTATCCACACCTCCATCTTTTTGAACTATCGATTTCAGATATTTAAAACACTCACTGTGAGAAATATCTTGATCATCCAACATAATGACGAAGTCATCAGTCCTTCTTGTATTACTAAATTTAAACTCCATATACTTTGTCTTTGTCTTGCTCAACATAAAACCCTTCTTTTCTAAAGTGTCTCACCAAGATTCAAGTTTCACGTTTACACCCCCGCGCGTCTCATCGACCAATACAATATCATCTGCAAACAATAAACACCAAGAATTGCTTGTTGGATATGTCTGGTGAGCTCATCTAAGACAAGGGTAAAGAGATATGGCTTAAAGCTGACCATTGATGTAAGCGAACAGTAATAGAGAATTTTTGTGTTAATCCTCCAAATGTCCTCACCTCGTCACTGAATTTGTATACATATCTTTGATTACGTCAATGTATGATATATTTACACCTTTCTTTTCTAGGACTCTCCATAAGACCTCTCTTGGAACACCATCATAAGTCATCTCAAGATCGATAAACAACATATGCAAATCTTATTTTTTTCCCGATAGTTGTCAATGAGTCTCCTCAAGAGGTGTACAGCTTCCTGGCATAAATCCAAATTGATTCTCCGAGATGCTAAGTCTCTCGTCTTACTCTTCTCTCTATTACTTGTTCTCATAGTTTCATGGTATGACTTGTTAATTTAATTTCTCTGTAATTGATACAATTTTGTATTTCTACTTTGTTCTTATACAAAGATACCAAGATACTTTCTTCATTAGTCTGGCATCCTCTTTGTCTCCAGTATCTTATTAAAAAAATATGTAAGCCACCAAATTCCTTCCTTCCCTAAGCATTTCCAAACTTTGATTGGTATATTGTCTGACTCAACCGACTTTCCATTTTTCATCTTCTTTAGAACATCATTTACCTCCGATGCTTGAATTTTACGATAAAAAGTTATATTCTTATACTCCTTCGATTTATTTAACTCTTCCAAATTCAATTCATTGTCTTTTTCTTCATTGTAGAGTTGATAAAAATAACTTTTTCATCGCTCCTTAATAGCAACATCAACCGTCAAAATTGTATCTGTTTCATCATTTATGCATTTAACTTACCTTAAATCTCTTGTCTTCCTCTCTCTAGCTCGAGCAATTTTACATTATCACTATATTTTTATTTGTCTCATTCATTCGGTGTGCATAAGTAATGAAATGTGTTATTATCGATATTCTTATCTTAAAATATTTTATGGATATCCATTACTTATTTATCACTCTAGAAATAAATTTGTAGTTTGTTATTGTCTTCACAAATCACGTTTTAAGATGAGCCTTTACTTTTTTATGTCATTAGTATCTTTTAATATTTATAATCTAATTTTCTGAAAATTATCTCTTCACAACTTTGCATTGACTGACAGGTATTGGTGCATAAAGTGCCCTGCTTTTCCAAAATAACTATTTGTGTGCCTTCTCTCTGCAATTAAAGTTTTCCATCTCATTCACTGCTGCCTTATCTACTCTTACAATATACATCACATTTGCTTCTTGTTTTTCACTTTTTTTCTTTTCCTACTAAACAGGGGTGTACCTGTTAAGAAATATATATAATATGATGAAGAAAATGGCAAATTATGCCGTGCATGATAAGATGGTAAATTGTGAAGTACATAATAAGATGGGAGATGGTAAGGACGGTAAATTAAAACTAGAACCAACTGATTTTAGATTTGAATTTTCAAATTTATCACATTTTTTCTTAATTGCATTTCACTGTTTATGTAGAACTAAAAAAACAATAAATTTATAAAGCTGACATCCTATACCTTGTGGATACCAACCCGCCTTGTGATATATAAACCATCCTGCTCAGTGCTGCCTCTTTTAAAAACATTGAGTATATAGCATAACTAAAGTATTTGAGATTATCATTATATTTTAATTGTCTCATTAATTTGGTGGATCACTGATGCATAAGTAATGAGCTGTGTATAATCAATTTCCTTATCATAAGAATATTGTTTGGATATCCATTCCTTATCACTCCTAGAATTGTGAGAGAGAGCCACTCCTCAATAAACCCCTTTTTACACTCTGGGTCATGCGAGAGTTATGGCGATGCGTCAGCAATGGCAGAGCTAGAGTCAAGGACAATTGTAGATGGGGAAATGGAATCAGTTTCCTGATACTCATCTTCTCTGGTCTGCTAATAAGTTTTTTATATTCATTTACTGTATTATATCTTAAGTGGGTAGGCACGTGTTTAAGAGTTTTAGCTTTTAGTTATTTATTCCACACGAGCACTAGAAGATAGATAGAACTGTGTTTTACGTGACAGGAGAAGCCAACGGCTGCTATGATATGTCATGTATGATATGTCGACTCTAGTCCCGCGTATCCTAGCCTAAGCCCAAACCAAGGGCTCGAATACCAAACTGACGGAGGACACTTGTAGTGAGTGTAATTGTTACGGTTGCGCATGCCGACCGGACACGCACACGCCGACAAGATGCCGTGGCGACTCCGCACGCGGAGGGAGACGATGTCGGGTCCGTCTGGAGGAGGAGAGACAGAAGACGTGCCACCGACTTGAGTATTTTATTTGCATTTGTTATGTTATTTTCATTTATGTGTACGCTTTATTATTCGCACTGCTTTTTAATTATCCGCACCCCGCACCTATAAGGGGTGGTGTTGTACTCTTTTGCATTATGCTTGGATGTACGGAAATTAGGGTTGCTCCCTAGCTTTTCTTCTCGTTCCCTCCTCCTTCCTCTTCCTCACCTCCGCCGGCCCTTCCCCTTGCCGGATTCCTCTTCGGGATCGTATCAATTTGGTCCGACCTGCCTCACAGCCTGCCATTCCGCCGCCGGTGCTCACAAGTCGTCCACGAACCTATCAATTTGGTCCGCCTGAATCGCGACCCGCCAAGCCCCACCGATCTCGATTCCGCCTCCATCGCGACCAGCCAAAGCCGATCTGCCGCGTCGATCTCGCTTTCGTCTCTCGTCGCCTCCGCATCCTTCGCATACGTGGCTCTGTCGCGTCGATCCGCCGCATCCCTCTGCCGCGTACAGCGAATCCGCATCTTGCAGCTCGTTCCAACCCGCATCTCTCCGTCGTACCACCGCATACAGCGACGCCAGCCGCCCGCCGCCGCAGCAGCACTTCCGCTTCACTGCGCGCACCAACACCGCCATCCAATTGCTTCCTTCCGGCGCGGCTTCGCTGTCGTTCCTTGGCTACCGCTGGAATGGCCCCCAACACTCGCTCCGTCGGTGATCTTCCTCGGGATGCGGCCGCCGAAGCCCTAAGCCGCCGCTTGGAGGCTCAAGAGCAACTCGTCGACTCCATGCATGCCTCTCTACTTGCCCTCCACTCCAAGATCGACTCCCTCCAAGCGTCGACCTTCGCCTCCGGATCCGGCTCGCTCGCGGACGGCGGCTCTCTCTTCGGCGCCGGGCGCCGCCCGTTCCTTCGGGAACCACTCCTCCGCCCATTTCAGGCCGGTCCGCCCATTCCGGGCCGGTCCTGCAATTTCGGGCATGTCTGCCCTCTCCCTTGACATTCCCTCCTTTGTCGTCGTTGACCTGATGGGTTGGATCGCCAAATCGGAGCAATATTTCGACCTCAACTATACGCCGAAGCACGACAAGGTGTCTACGGCTATGGTTGGCCTGGACGGCTCGGCCCTCCACTGGGCTCGGTGGCTCCGTCAATCCAACACGTGCCTCTCCTGGCCGAACTCAAGCGGGAGATGATCTGGTGCTATGACACCCGCTACTCCGGCTCCTCCGCTATCGAGCGTCTTTGTGGCGTCCGCCAGACAGCCGGCCTGGACGACTATGTGTATGATTTCGTCTCCCTGGTCTCCCACATCCTCGAGCTACCACCCGAGCATTACTTGGGCTTCTTCATGCAGGGTCTCCTACCACATATCCGCTCTCGTCTCCGCACGCACAACCCCCACACAGTCTCTGACGCCATGGACTTGGCGCGTCTGGTGGAAGCCGACCTCTTCCCGCGGCCACCTGCTCCTACGGCCGACCACCACCAGCCTCGGTCGCCTGGGCGACCACCAGCCTCGGTCGCCTAGGCAACCACCAGCCTCGGTCGCCTAGGAGACCACCAGCCTCGGTCGCCTAGGAGACCACCAGCCTCGGTCGCCTAGGAGACCACCAGCCACTGCTCCTCCACCGCGGCCTCCGCCCTGGGGAAACTGTCCGGGCCGCCCGTCGGCCCCTCCGCACATCTCAAATAGTGATTACAATGAGCTTCGCAGCAAGGGTCTCCGTTTTAGGTGCATCCAACCCTACTCCCCCAACCATGAGTGCTCTGTGAAGGAGTTCCACGCCATCATCGGCGACGTCGACCCTGAGAATACCCTGGACGACTTTGAGGCCATGGAGCTCTCAGCGGGGGATACACCTCTCGACCCTACCGCAGCTACGTTCCACCTCCTGGAGTTATTTTGTTCCTCGACGGGCGGGATCTCCGATCAGCAGACCATGTATCTCTCGGGCACGCTGCAGGATCGCCCGATCATCATCTTGGAGGACAGTGGCGCTAGCCACAACCTCATCTCTGAGCGTCTGGTGCAGCAGCTCCGTCTTCCCTCGGTTTCATCTCCGGATGTGGCGGTCCGTCTGGGCGATGGGCGCCGCCGACCGACTCAGGGTCGTTGCACTGCCATGTCTCTCTCTGTGGGGTCATATCCCGTGACCGTGGACCTTTACGCATTCGGCCTAGGTGGTATCGACGTGATTTTAGGGGTAGCTTGGTACGACGGCCACTCCGCGGGGTTGTGGGCTCTCTCGGGCCAGTCCGATGTGCCTTTCCCTTCCCCGACGGACCACCAAGAGCTTTCTACTGCGCTCGCCGACGTCACCCAGCCTCCGGCGAGATTTCCACCAGCATGATCGACCGACCGCGCCAATTTACTGCAGCATAGAACCAGCACAGCTTCGGCGCAGCCGTTCCATTCTGACCATGGGCGGAAGGAAGAGATCGAGCTCGAGACTCTGATGCGGGGGATGTTGATGGGGGGCTTACCCGTTCTGCTGCAAACCTATTTTCTAGCTCGATTCTTCTGGTCCGGAAGAAAGACGGGAGTTGGCGCCGTACTACCAAGCCAAGCTATTTGATCACCGCTACCACCTTTAGGGGGACTCTGGCTCGCAGGAGGTCCATGTTGCTCGTTCTTACCGTCTGGAGTCCGAAGCAACGTAGCTGCCCCAGGATCACTTCTGCCGCCACCCCTCCGACATATGCCTTGGGGACAAGGCATATTTTCCAGACGACGACATTATTACAGTTACGCATGCCGACGGGACACGCACACGCCGACGAGACGCCGTGGTGAGTCCGCACGCGGAGGGAAACGATGTCGGGTCCGTCTGGAAGAGGAGAGACAAAAGACGTGTCACTGACTTGATTATTTTATTTGCATTTGTTATGTTATTTTCATTTATGTGTACGCTTTATTATTCGCATTGCTCTTTCATTATCTGCACCCCGCACCTATAAGGGGTTGTGTTGTACTCTTTTGCATTATGCTTGGATGTATGAAAATTAGTGTTGTTCCCTAGTTTTTCTTCTCGTTCCCTCCTTCCTCTTCCTCACCTCCGCCGGTCCTTCCCCTTGCCGGATTCCTCTTCGGGATCGTATCAGTAATCGTGTCGTAAGGATCTCTAAAGAGTAAGTTTTCATGGTGTGTGGTAGGAATTTAGAGTAATGTAATGCCCAAGCAATTATCCAATAAACAATTACTATATAGCACTGAAATTAACAAAGTTAGCCACTAACATTCACAATTGAACTTAGAACATTAGATAAACGAATAAGATCAACTTGAATCAAGTTGAAAGTGCTTCAATTAAATACTAAGAGAATAAATCCATAAAATAGTACAATTCTTGAGCGAACACATGAAATAGTCCACAATAATATGTTTTGTTCACTAATTAAACACCAACTTGTGAAATCAACTTTAACTATGAAGTTACACAAGAAATCGGTTCCCGGAGGGATGGAGAAGGCAGATTTTGGGGCTGGACAGCAAGATTGATGCAGTTTGGCACTAATTTCAGAAGCCGGGGAGCTGTTGGAGGGTGGTTGGGGCTGTTTGAGGGTACTCCGGGGCTGCTGGAGGTGATCGGGGGCTGCTGGAGTGTCCTCAGCGGCTGTTGGAGGTGTCCAGCAGCAGTGGTAAGTGGGGCTGCAGGTTTTAGGAGGGATGGGGAAAGGGCCTGGAGGAGGAAACGGGACTGGGAAGCAGCTGGGGGGCTTGACAGTGATTGATTTCTGCTTGGATCGCACGAAACAGCACTACTGGGTGCAGGAACTGAAGACAACAATAACAGACGTGGGAAAAAAGGTTGGTTACTGAACTTGGCTAAATAGGAGAGGTGGTTATGGTGTGGGAGAATGGGCAGTTTACTGATTGAAGGCAGAAAAGATGTGGAATAATGGCAGTTAATTGTTGGACGAGACATTGGGGGTTAGTGATGGGCAGTTAATAGTCAAGAAGAGGCTGTTATTTGGTAGTAATATGGATGTGGGGCAAGAGAGATAATTACAGTAGGAAACGGGGAAAAACAGCAGTTGCTAGCAGTTTTGAGGAGGTTATTAGGTGGCTATTGAGTGGTGCGTAGTTACGGTGGTGGGATGGTTAGGAAAAGTAATTACCTTGACTTTGGTACTGAAAATCCACGGAATCGGCACTTTCGAAACAGAAATTCTCTCTAAATTCTGAGATTTCTAAGAAATCAATGCCCCTATTAATAGACCTACAAGCCACTATGGACGGCCAAAATCATCTGGAACATAAATCCACTAATTTTATATGAAATTAAATTTATAAAAAAATACATTAAAAAAATATGACATTGTCGATCTGAATGCGACTACCAGCTCAGATTGTCCATACGATGATCTTATCTCTACTTCCTGCATAAGTAAACTCGAGCGGGCTCCGATAAATATCGGCCCGCCCTCGATCCGTGATCCCCATCTGTTACTCTCTTAACTTACCCAGAATGCAACATTGAAAATTGCATTGACCGACTGATCTTGGTTCATTTATAACAAACTTTTCCACAACAATTATTTTTTGTGTGCCGTTTCTATGCCTACAAAATCACTACTCCATTCTCTACATTATTTCAATTTACAACGAATTTGCTTCATAGAGGTCATAATGGTGACTAAGGTCAAATGATCAGGCAGACAGAGGTGGAGCAATGGAAGAAACAAGATCCATAGAAGCAGGTGGAGCAATGGGAGTTGTAGTAAAGCGTTGATAAACATTACGACAAATAGGTGAGAGAGTTGTTGGAAGATTAAAGGAAATTACGGAATCAGGTGGCGGGGTTGGGTTAAATGAAGAATATAGAGCTTGTGAAATAACTGAAGCGGATGTCTCATTGTCAAAAATGTTCAGAACGAAGATAAGAGACAGGAGGTCTAGGAAAAGTATAATAAGATATGCACTACAGAAAAATAACATGACAAAATGAACAAAAATATTTGGAACTGGATCATAACATTTATATCTCTTATGCGAAGAGATATAGCAAAGAAAAACACAACAAATCTAGAGGACAACTTATCATGCTAACTCAAAGGTAATTAAACGAAACCAATGCAACTAAAAAATTATGAGAAGAGAGTAATTAAGAACATGACTATGCAATCCGTAAAGAGGCATACCATTAAAAATAGAGGTCGGGTTCCTATTGATCAAGAACACTAGTGTGAATAGCTTCTACCCAAAACTGGACATAGCCGACAAAAGAAGGGATTTAGTAACATCAAGAATGTGACAACAACGATGCTCAGCAACCCAGTTTCGTTGATGAGCATGAAGGCAAGAGAACTAAGAAAGTGTCCCCTAAGAAATAAGAAACTCGTGAAACTAATTATCAGTGTTGTAGATGTCGGACGACATGTAGGCGACATGTCTGATATATCGGCCAACATAAAGGTTTTAAGGAGAAAGTGCCACCACATTGACATTTTAAACAAAAAATGCAATTTTTGGAAATATCACCCGATATATCGGGTAATATCTCGCGGCCGATGTATTGGTGATAGTATTAATAATATATTTTTTTCATTTATTTTAAGCGTCCGAGCAGTAATATTTTTTCTGTGCTTAATTTTGTGCATCTCTCTATGCCAAGCTTCGACAACTTTCTCGTTTCGCTCTAATTTGGTGCTCTTTATGTCGTTTACTGCCGTCGAAGCTTATTTTTTATGTAATTTATGAACATACATTAAATGTATATATGTTTGTTGTGTAATTTATGAGCACACATTATATGCATAATTGTACATATTTACAAAAAATGAATATATATGAATAAATTTATTTAAATATAAAATCCGGCATTGTAAAATAAGTTGATATATCCCCCCTAAATCTAAGGGGAGTACATTGATTTTGCAAAATAATAGAGTCTCAATCATTCTTGCAAGCTCGGTATATTTCAAAAAAATGATTTCTTAGAAATTACATATATCCATGTAAAAAGGAGAAATATATGCAGACTGATTAATAGGAAAGGAACTAGCAGCACAACGACCATGGATACAACCAATACAAGGTGTAAGGGATTTTGTATAAAAGTTGTCAAGTACACCTAAAGACAACAAAGATTGGGATATATGCACTAATCTTCTGTAATATATGTCGCAAGTAGAAGAGAGAGTAGTAAAACCATGGCACATTATGTTGGCAGTACAGGGGGTAGTGGAAGCATGACATGATTCACATAGTAGATACTATCATTTCTACAACATCACAACAATCTTACACATATGAGGATCCTATATGGAGATGGTATAACTAAAAGTACACATATGATTCTGATATCGACGTTGCGTCGATTCCTTATCGACGTATCCATCGAGATGAAGACCTAGACTTTGAGCTCTGACTTCTGCGTCGACTATAATTCGAAGTTGCGTCGACTTTAAATGTTATTTTGACTGACTCAAGCTTCTGCGTCGAGAATACAATTCGACGTTGCGTCGACTTCAATTGATACATCGACTACCAGTCTGAGTTATCCTTACTTCTATTCGAAGTTACTTCGAATTGAAGTCGAATCTGCGTCGAATAATTAACTTAACTGAATTTTGCACTCCTTTGGACTGGTTTTTGACACCCTAATATGAGTGTGACATCCTAGGACATCTAATGACCATATTGCCCTTACTATACATCATGGGTAATGAATCCTAGATAATGAAATCACTTTTACATAATTTGTAAGATAAATCCAGAAGATGTTTTTCCCAACAATCTCCCTCAATTTATCTTAAAAAATTTTACAGACTTTTTAAGTGATTTCAATCATATTGAAAAATAAAGCAGAGTACATACAAATATATTATAATATAAACCAGAATGATATGAAAAACTTGCAATTGTAATAGATATGATTGTCTACCATAGTTGTATCTCAAATATGTGCACTGAAGACTCACAAAAGTAATTGTTCATTTTCTTTTCACCTGATTTTTACTGATCTTTTGGGGAAGCTTTTCTTTTTCTGGAGAAGACCTGTGGTAGCACATTTCTTGGGGAAATATAAGAGGCTCCTCCTCCTCAGCAGCCCTGGCATCATTCTTCTCTTTCTCAGTGATGTGAATGTCATTGTCAGAAATTCTCCCTTGGAGAGATCCATCCTCTAAAATATGGATGTTGTCTTTCAGCTCGGCTCTTGTCGAAATTAATTTCGTGAGTACTGCAGTTTGAAACAAGTTCAAGATTCCCTTGAAGTTTTTACCGATGCATTGAATGAGTCGATGTCAACATCGAATCCAGAGTTCACTTTTGGAGGAGTCATTGATTCTTATGACAGTACCTACAAAAACAAGACTAGAAAGCGAGAAAGAACCAGGAGCAAGAATGTAAGAGAGCAAGAGAGAGAAAATTTGAAAGCGTAAGATGATTTAACGTCTGAGTTGCTTAAAAGAAGACGAGTCGTTGTAGATTAGGGTTTTAATCGAAGCAACGTCGAATGAAAATAGATTCAGCGCGCCAAAATAAGTCGGTGTAGCTTCTAGAAGCAAATACTGCGCGCGCTTGACATGCCGACGTTGCGTCGAGTGGTAATCGACGTGGCTTCAAGTTCAAACAGCAACTATTAAGTCGACGCATGCGTCGACATAAATTAGACGCTATGTTGAGTGCTTTTCGAATTAACTATCCCTGGAAGCTCTCAAAACTGGCGTCGAATAGAAATCAACGGTGCGTCGAATTTTATTCGACGCTGCTCTGGATTTACATTTGCATTTCTTCAGAAATTTTTTGTTTTTTTTCCTAGCAATAGTTTCTATTGAAAGTAGTATTTATAAGACAATATATGTGAGTTAGAAAACATCATCAAGAGTTTTAGAGAAGAAGTCACCCCATTAGATTATTTGTAGTTCCATATTGAAGATTTAGTTTTCCATTTCTCTACATTATCTCTGAGAAAAGGACCTTAAGTTTTCCTGCACATGTAGTTCAAACATTAGAGGGTACTCAGGTTACCTTGGGCCCTTTGCTTTTACCAGTATAGGGTGATATGAAAAAATAGAGTGGTCTTTCATTATACCCTTTTGGATGGCAGAAGATAGGTTTATCAAACCTAGATTTGTTATCTTGGTACTGGAAGTTTGCATAGAATGTATCTTGATATAGTAAATCTGTAGAATGTCTAATGATTTTTCTTTTGGTTTAGCTATTTGATTGTGGTTCATTAGTTTCTCTGAATTGTTCTTGTCTGGAGTTCTTTTCTCATTATTAGGATTCACCTTATTAAATATAGTAATTTTATCAGGATGGTTGTTTTGTTCTTTACACATTTGATTGTTTTCATTTGTTTGATATTCACTAGGTCTAACAAATATTACTGGATTTTTTCATGCTGGTTTGCTAGTGCATGCTATGTTGGTGGATGGATCTGCTCCTAAACCAAGATGTCTAAATCTCATAGAGAGATTCTGTGTGATATCCTCGAGCTTTTGACTTCTCCCATTGAGTGAGTTTTCAAAAGTTTTTGTCTTTGTAAGCTCTTCTTTTAGATTTGAGTTTTCATTAGTTAGTTTATTTATTTCTGTTTCCTTTTTATATATCTGATTTCTTAATTCATAGTTAACATAATACAAATTTTCTTTCTTAAGATCTTCTAGCTCTTCTCTAATTGTTTTAAGTTCTTTTTAATTTTTAAGATAATCTTGACAAAAATCTTTAAAACAATTTTTAAAATCCTCTGAAGAAAAGTCAAAGTCATCAAATAAGGATACCTGATCTTCTTCATTTGAATCTTCTAAAGCCATTAGACAGGCTTCTTCAACAGCTCATTCTTCACCACTGTCAGATGAGGAACTCGACTCAGATTCTAAATCACTCCAGGTTTCAGCTATGAAACCTTTTCCATTTTTCTTGTCCTTCTTCCTGAAGGACTTCTTACGCTCTTACTTGCTGTTTCTTTTGTCCTTTTGCTCTTCAGGACATTCAGGGGCAATGTACTCTGGTTTTATACATGCAAAGCAGATTATTTCCTTCTTTGGAGTCTTATCAAACCTTGGTTTGTTTGAGCTCCTTTCTTTTCTTCTGGAGTCTTCAGACTTGACCCATCTTCTAAATCTTCTGGCCAAGAGATTGAACATCTCTTCTTCAGAAGTGGAAGGCTCTCCTTCAGCTGCCTTCAAAGCAATAGTCCTTTGTTTTGGAGTTGAGACTTTTTCCTTGGCTTCAGTCTCAGCTCCGCTCTTCAGTGGTAGCTCATAAGACTTGAGCTTGCCTAGCAAGGCATCAGTGGAGATTTCTTTATGGCATCTGGACTCTCTAATGGCCCAGATCCTAGAATCTCAAGTGCTTGGGAAGCACATGAGAAGCTTGTCATTGATCTCAGTTAGTGAAATCTCTTTGTCTAGACCATTGAGCTCATAGATGATTATACTGAATCTTTCATACATTTCAGTCACATTCTCTTTCGCTTTCTTTTGGAAGTTCTCATATTGAGATATGAGAAGGAACTTCTTGTCCTTTCTTTCATCTGAGCTACCTTCAACTAGTCTAGACGGTGATTCTCAGTTTTTTTTTTTTGAGTTGCAATCAACTACCTTTTGGAATATGTCATCTGACATAGTTGACACCAAGATGTTCATGGCCTTTGCATCACATACCTTCACCTTCTTCTCAGCATCAGTCCATTCAGCCCGAGGGACAAGTTCCTGTGTCACAATCCCACTTGCATCTTTTCTGAATGGTACTGGAGGACCTGATAAAATGACATCAAAAATGTCTTCATCAATAGAATTCATATTCAGTTTTATTCTGGTCTTTCAGAGTGTAAACTTATTCAGATTACACACTGGTGGTCTTGTGAATGCATAGTCTTTAGAACTCATTTTCTAAAAAATTGTTTTAGAATATAAAAAATTTGAGTGAGGGGATCTTTTGATCAAGGTGTTAACATTTTTTATGATCAACCTTCTCTGATACCAATTGAAAGTGCAAAGCGAGTTCTCTGGGTATTCTCTAGAGGGGGTGAATAGTTTTAAAACTTTTCACAAAGATATGCACAGAATAATAAAATAATTCTAAATACAAAGCATCCAGAAATCTAACAAGAATAAAATAAGCACAGAATAACAGAAATAAAGAAGAGACGGCACAGAAAATTCACAGCACAAATGAGATAAGATCTATAGTGGTTCCCCAAAATATGGGTACTCCGCTCTTCTACCACCTTGGTAGGAATACATTATCCAATGCCCGAGTCTTTTGATAAGGAGTCTCTTAGAACCAGAGTCTGAGTCTTTTGTTAAGGGGACTCTTAGAACTAAGGCTAGATCTTTTGATAAGTAGATCTTGAACCAAAACTAGATCTTTTGATAAGGAGATCTTGAACTAGTATTAGATCTTTTGTTAAGGAGATTTTGAACCACTGAATCATTTGAAGAGGGATTCTAAGGACTCTTTACTCAGTTTTACAGAAGTGGAAGATAGAGAAAAGAAGAAGAACATGAAGATTGTTCTTCTCTGGATTAATCCTCCTGCAGCAATCAATGAGGATTATTGGCACTTAGTGTTTTCTGGATCTTTGTTCAGTAAATGAATCTTTGCTTGAGAGAGAAAGAGATGCAATGATTGAAAAGCTCTGATCCTGATGATGATCTCTGTATATCTATATGCTTATTGCAGTGAAAAGAAGAAGAAGCCTTGTGTATAATATCCAGTACAGAGATCTGTTCTTTCTTTTCTGTAAACAGAGAGCTAGAGAAGAAGGTTGCAGGATTATTATTGTTCTCTATTCAATTCAGTATACTTATTCTTCTGTCGAATAGTGATGAATTACTGTCCTCTTCTGTTGTTTCTCTAGTAGGAATGTCCAAGAGGTAGTATTGCTCTTTCTATTTTTGTTGACATTCCGTCAAAATCTTTTTGAATAACTTCCAAATATATCTTTATTGTATCTCTGGAGTTCTTCTTTCCCTTCTTGTTTATGAACGACCTATTAGAATTCAAATAACTTCCATTTATAACTTCTGAATAAGCTTCAGAATCGAATCCAGGAAGTATTCTAAATCTGTGTCTGTATTCGACGTTGCGTCGAATAACTTTGTCTTCTTATCGACGGACCTCTGAGTTCTAATAGAAGCTGCTTCGACATCTTCCTCAGTATTGAAATGAACTTCGATATCGACGTTACGTCGATTCCTTATCGACGTATTCGTTGAGATGAAGACCTAGACTTTGAGCTCTGACTTCTGCGTCGAATATAATTCGAAGTTGCGTCGATTTAAATGTTGCTTTAACTGACTCAAGCTTCTGCGTCGAATACAATTCGACGTTGCGTCGACTTCAATTGATACATCGACTACCAGTCTGAGTTATCCTAACTTCTATTAGAAGTTACTTCGACTTGAAGTCGAAGTTGCGTCGACTTTTATTCGACGCAGAATTAACTCAACTGAATTTTGCACTCCTTTGGACTGTTCTTTGACACCCTAATATGAGTGTGAAATCCTAGGACATCTAATGACCATATTACCCTTACTATACATCATAGTTAATGAATCCTAGATGATGAAATCACTTTTACATAATTTGTAAGATAAATTCAGAGCTTGTTTTTCTCAACAATAACTAATGTCAATCAAATGAGAAACTGACAAAAGACTCATAGTCAGACAAGATACATGATAGAAACCCAGGATAGTGAAGTGGAGGATGATAGCAAGATGGTCACTATCAGCAATCGGAAAAAGAAGCTAATCAGACGTCTAAATAGTGATAGACAGTTGAAGAGGGACAATGCTACTAAAACAAGAGGCATCAATTGTCATATGATTGAATCTCCAGAGTCAAGAATCGAGAAGGAATAAGATATACCGGCAGAGGAATTAAAGGAGGAGCTCGCAAAATCAAACATTTGTCTAGCCATCTACAAGTTGCAACTGCTCATGAACTGTTAGACCTTATTCAGAGTGAAGACAGGTTATATCTGCCTAATAGAAGGTGTGGCTTTTCTATCGTAGATTGTCCTAGCTAAGGACAAAATAAGATCAGTTAGATGTATCCTTATGAGCCTTATATTGAGTAAGGACTTGGCACTCCTAAATGTTGTGAGTGTCAAGTCATTTGTGCCAAATGCACCACTTTTGACTGAAAAGAGGTTGTCGAAGCCCAGGAACAAGTCCTGATTGTACCATAGTCGATGAAGGATAAGCACTCAAAAATAGCCGAGGATTGTGCCTCAAAAGAAAAGTAACGATTCTTCTAAGTTGTGAGTTCGTTCATGACTGTGACCAGATACGGAACCGGTAACAATATTAGAGAATTTCAGCAAAGGTCTGAAACTCGTGAAGTAGATGCATGAGAAATTGTAGCATGCATCTACAATCACATAAAGTAAGGTATTGATAGTACAATAAGCCTACAACACATGGCTCGAAAGTAGGCTCCATGACAGTGAGCTGGCTCCATAGATCCATCATGCAGGATTGAAACTGTCGAACAATGTGATCACCCTGACAAATACACATAATGGTTTATAAAAGCTGGAACTCAAAGACATTGTAGGTCTGAGTGAAATTCTGTCTCAGATGAATCAACATAGGAATTGTTGCGTCATAAGTCTCTAGTTGGCTTAATGATCAGATAGATAGACTAAAGAATGACATCAATTGCTTGATGCTCGTCGTAAGTCCATGTGTCAAGTTGACTATGGAAGTCATTGGTCGTTGTCTTGTCCGGGGAGGCAAGATAAAGCAAAGGAGTCATGTCAACAATGTGTCCCCAAAGACGTCGACTCTTTTAAGTGACTCTTAAATGCAAGTGTTCAAATGAGATAGTTTAGACCTTCTAATATGATGCGAAGCGGGACACTGTGGTGGTGATAATGTCCAACATAGCACATAATTTCGGAGAGATTAAAGAACTGAACTATAGGAAGAGAATAGATGTTGTTCATTGTCCAAATGAAATAGCACACATCGTATCAAAAAAACATTATGACGTAACAAGAGGAATCAACAGCATAAATAGACTATTTCAGAGCTGCAGATGCATGGATCCACGATCTCGTAGGAGATATCGGTGAATTGGTTGATCGAGTACATGAAAGGTCAATTGTGAAGCTTGTGTTGATCGAGCAGGAAGGTGAACTGTGAGGCTTGTGTCGAACGAGCAACGGGAGAGATCAACGTGAACATGGTCGGATTGACAATCTCGCGGGAGACGTAGATGGACACATAGATGAAGCAACGGAAGAGATCGATTGTTACACTTCAATTGATCTCGTCGAGTGAAAAAAGCTGAGCTAGAATGATCTCGCGGTTGTCCATGATATGTCCGAGCAAGACAGACATCGTGATAGAGGAGAGAAACAACACGGCTAGGTTTAGGGCTCCAATACCATGATAAAAATTGAAGTGTACACTTGTTCTTCTTATTATGAAGAAAAGGAAGTACCTCTTTGACAAAAGATAAATTATGAAGTACAGAATAAGATCACGTGTGATAAAAATGAAGATGATGGGCCAGAAGCAACTAGCAGCCATTTAACAAAAGCATCAATACTTAAACATCCTTGTTATGATGGTAACCAGTAAATCAAAGCATTACAAAAACAGTGACACACATTGCTTACAGATCAGTCAACAAATCAGGGCCCTAGAAAAGGTTTTATGCTTCTTTTTAACATCAAATCATGCGAATAAAATATAATATTCCAACAAAAAAAGAAAAACTTTACATTCACGAAATAAAATATGCCAAAAGTTCTAATGATTATCAAATATATGAAATGAAAATTGCTTTAAACTGGATAAAATAAGGTCTAATATCCATTTAAGTTACAAATTTTGACTAGAAACAAAAGACCAAGTGAAAGATGAGCTGACGTTTCATTCCAACTTTGTTTATTAGCGATGGGGAGCATTTGAATATATTTTGATGTGCTATAGCGTTCCTTGAACATTTGAGAAAAATATAGAATATGCATATATTTGCATAAATTGCATGAAAACGAACAGATTTGCTTAATGAGACAAGGAAAATAAAAATTGCTCGCCAGTTGAATATCAAAGCTTACTCGGGAAGAGTATCCCATATATCTTCATATCTTGCTGCCAAAGACTTGATCTTCAGCTCTTTCTCCAACCAGAACATGTCGGTTACAGAAGCTACAAATTTCTCAGGATCTAGAAGGATATTGGCAAGAAGATTGATATATCAGCTATATGAAAATAAGTGTCAAAAACTTCTCTTCATGAAAGCAAACAGAAAAGTAATAACTGGAATGATGAATAGTACGATCTCATTTTCAATGTTAAAACAGGATAAATTTTACTTTCACAACTACAAGTTATCAGAATCAATCATCATATGATTAATCCATGAAAATAATGAGGCAGCAGTCAATTTGTATAATCTCTCATAATTCTCAAGTAATTTTCTACTATATGAAATAAGTCAAATCTAAAAAAAGTAGGATAAGTTGAGATGGCAGTGTAATCGTACCCAAAGGGCCTGTTCGGTTTGAAGGAAATGGACCCAAGTTTTGGTTTGGGGTTTAAATGAAACAAAACTGCTGTTCAGATGGAAGGTTTTGAGGATGGAATTGGAATTGGATAAAACCTAGGGTTTTCGTTTTATGCTTTCCCCAACTCTTACCTAAATCGACGGGTTTTCGACCGCAAGCAGCCGCAGCGACTGTGACGAGATCGCCTCCCTCCTCTCGCCGCACCAATCTCGCCGGAGCTTCCCACCAGTGGTAAGTTCCTTGTGTTATTTTCTTCCTCCCCATCTTCCTCTCCATCTTCCTCTCCATCTTCCTCTCCATCTACCTCTACATCTTCCTCTCCATCTTCCTCTCCATCTACCTCTCCATCTACCTCTCCATGTTCCTCTCCATCTTCCTCCCCGCTGTAAATCTTGCAAAGTGAAGCAGGTTTATCGGAGATCCTCATTTTTCTCTATGTTCTGCAGGTTGACGCCTCTGTTGTTGTCCGTCGCCGTCGCCAAGCTGTCGTCCGTCGCCATCTTCCTCCTCGCTGGTAATCTTCCAAAGCTGTTGTCGTGCAGGATGATTTTTTTACAGCAGCTTTTACTTGTAAAATATTGTGATTCAGTTTGAGTAACCCATCCTTCATTTTGTTTGAGCTATCTGAAATTGCAGATTTATCGGATTAAGAAATGCATACTTGATCTATCTGATGTGCTAGAAATGCCATTATGTTTTAAGTATTATTCTTGATTAAAGTAATATCTACCATTCATGTCTAGATAAAATTTTAATTTTAATTGGTTTAGAGGTGCGTTTTAAACTTAGGATAATACCAAATACTGAGTGCTTGAAATTTATTTGAGCTTGATAAGATGGACTGGAGGCAGAAACTAATGCAGGGGATTAATTTAAATAGATTTGCATCCACTCTATCCACTGCATTGCTAATTATCTTGCATTTATTTTTTGTCTATTAATTCTGTTAAAATATTTTGATTTGTCAGAACTTATTTTATGCAGACATCATATAGTAATGTTAACTCAAATTAACTTGCAATGGATGGAACGTTTCATGGAGGAAATCTCTCTTTTGAGGATCAAGTATACTGATCTGAAATAAATGCAGCCATACAAACCTGTTATAAAGTTTGATAAAATGCTATTTTTATTAAAATCTGAGGATGGCCATCTCAAAAAAATTGCTATTTTTAGCTCAAGAATTGTTTGATGGAAGTAGCCTTCACTTTTATAATTGCTCATAAATGTATATACAAAAATTGTTTTTGAATTGTTGAAAATTGCATGCAAGTTTGATTTTATTCCATGTAGTCACATTTTATTACATTGGTTTATGTTAGATGGATCCAGCCGAGTTGAGAGAGAAACTAATAAAAGAATATATTATGAAATGCGGGTATCTCACAGCATTCAGTGCTACATGGACGGCGTTAGAATATATTCCTCTGGAACCCGTAGACTATGATATGAATACTGCACTACGGTCCTCATTGCTAAGACGCATATATGAGGGATAAGAGGTCAACTGCTTCAGCCTTTTGCATACGGGTAAACAACCATTCGACGAGCTATGCCACATATTATCTGCTAGAGGCCTAGTCCACGAAACCAAACATGTGTCGGTGAAGAAATCCGATGGATTATTTCTATACATTATAGCACATAACAGGAAGTTTCGCGAAATTGGATGTACGTATCTCCGATCCACGGATACTGTTAGCAGACATTTCAATATCGTGCTCAGAGCGATGCTGAAGTTAGGTAGAGACTATATCAAGTTGTCAGAGTCTAGGTCGGACCATAGATGGAGATGGTTCGATGACTGCATTGGTGCATTAGATGGTACACATATACAAGTGACTGTGCCCACAAAAGATCATGACAGATACAGAAATCGGAAGCAAGCAATAATGACGAATGTTTTAGGTGTTTGTGACAATCAAATTAATTTTTTATGTTTTACCTGGTTGGGAAGGCTCATCTTCAGATTCAAGAGTGTTGCGCGATGCGCTAGAAAAGACAAATCGTTTTGAAGTGCCAACTGGTAAGCGATTAATATTCAATAAAAAAAAACATTCCGCTCATTAATTACAATGATATTACATTGATGGGTACGTACTACCTAGTGGATGCTGGTTACACCAACGTTCCAGGTTTCATAGCACCGTATCGATCAACACATTATTATCCACAAGAGTGGTCAACACAAGGAAACAACCCCAGTATTTACAAGGAGTTGTTCAATTTACGTCATGCTAGAGAACAAAATGTGATAGAGAGAACATTTGACCTATTGAAGAAACGTTGGGCAATACTCTGACAACCATCTTTCTTTCATATATAGGTTCAGGTGCGAAATAAGTAACTCTAGATTTCACATTGCATGGGGTTCGGGATTCTAATATCAACTTTAAATGCAGGTGCAAATAATAAATGCATGTTGCGGCTTACATAATTTCCTTGTCGATAAGAGAATAACTATGGATTCACAACTGCTTGTTGAGGTTGATGTAGACCTATTAGTTGCGGAAGTGACTGGAGAAGAAGAAGAAACCTACGAATACGATGAAAATATTAATCCAATTCAATTGTCAAATGCATGGACTCATTTTAATGATAACTTAGCTAAATATTTACTGAATATCAAACTCGTCGAGGGATTTAGTAGATATTATAGATATATATGTTGTTCAATCATCATTGCATATGTATGCTTTAGATATTTTTGTAAGCCAAGTATGAATTGAAGTAGTATTTTGGCAAAGTTGTACTTAAAAATATTTGATGCTAATGTGATACATACGTTGGCTTAATCCTACTGAATTCAACTATTTGCAAAGAACATAAAATGGAAAGCGGGACAGGTAAAGAAAAAGCATATGTTCATTAGACAAATAAAATGGATCGTACTCTATCCAGTGTATTACTAGAGGAGCATGGTAAAAGGTCACAAAATGCCGAATGGATGGTAAGCGGTGGCCTTCACAGCAACAATTAAAACCATGAAAGATTTACATAATATGGACTTCACTAAGGAGAAGATCATAGCCAGACTCAAGACAAGGAATAAATATTACAAGGAGGTGTCCGCAATGTTGGACACGAATGGCTTCGGATGGGATTGGGAACGAAATACAATCAAAGTGACAGTGAAGAAGTGTGGGCCAATTATGTCAAGGTATTTTCATTTATCGCATTCTATACTTTTGTTTTAATTTTTTTACCATAGTTCATGTGGACTAAGGATGTTGTGCAGGCTCATCCTACTATGAAGCACTACAGAGATAAAGTAATCATTAATTGGTCAGACTTAGGCATATTATGCAGTAATGACAAGGCAACAGGTGCTTTAGCGGCGACAGCAAACGAGACAGTCATTGAGGTGGATGGAGAGTCAGTGGGAGAAGATAGCAACATCGCAGCAGAGCCTTCAATAGGAGGGAATGGTAGGCAGAGGAAAAGGAAGGCAACACTTGGCGATGTAATAGTGAACGCCATAAATAATATGGCAGCAAGCAGCGGCCGCAATCACAAAAAAAAAAGTGAAGCTCCGATAGCAACAACTTCTGCTCAAATCTATGAAGCACTCGCTCGACTACCGAATCTGCAGAAGGTCGAATTAGTGAAAGTCATGGATCTTCTAGGTGTCAGTCAGTTGAAGTTCGACACGTTCATGGCACTACTAGAGCGCATGAGGACGATGTGGTTTCACTTGCAATTCTATGGCTTATGAGCATTTGAAAATGAGGACAATGCTTTTGTTATTGTACAATGCTTTTGTTTGTTTGCAGTTTGGTGTTGTATTTTTACTTTCTGTCTTTTGTGGACCGGTTCATATTATCTAGTTTTGGACTCTCGTTTTTATTTTCATGCAAATGACGACAATGCTTATATTTTTATTCAAAAATAGTGGCAAGTATGCGTTATATTACTATAATGTGTTTGCTCCGAGTTTGTGTTATAGGTGTTTGCACAGTTGATACTTATGTGCCTTTTAAGTTATTCATCTATTTAGTTCGCTGATATTAGTTGTATTTTCAATTCATGTTGATGAACTCCTTCCAACAACCGAGCAGCAGAATTGCTCAATTCTAATTCATGTGCTCCAATTTCATCATGCAACTGAACAACAAAATTGAAATTCAGCAAAACCACAATTCCTGCAGTTTTTGGAATTTATCAATTCCAATTCCAGCGAACTGAACGGACCCTAAGGGTCTGTTCGGCGCGCATGTATTGGCTTTCTGGAATTGGCTTTGGTCAGAAAACCAAAATCTGCAGGAATTGACTTTGTGCAGAAAACCAATTCTGTTGTTCAGCTGCAGGATGGATTTTGTGAACAAAATTGGAATTGATACCTAAAAGTTGTTCGGGTGCACGATCGAATTGGCTTTCTGGAATTGAAATTTTAAAAATTCATAAAACCGAACATCAATAAAAAACAGAAATGTGCCCATATGGATTGCTACAGAGGGAAATAAGGATTAAGCTCATATGAATTGTGTTACCGACCTGCAGGATGGAGAACCGCCGTGGAGGTTGTATGCACGGAGACCTCACGGGGCGGGTGACACGTCGGCGCTGAGCGTTACCGATCCAGGCGGCAAGGGCGCAGCAAGCGACACGGTATCGCCAGCGGTATGACTCGGTGATACCGCCGACGATAGCGCGGCGGGCGGTACGGGAGGCGCTATAGGGACTTGGTCTTGTTATTATTATGTAGGGGTATTTTGGTATTTTGTTATGGCTTGCCTCATAGTATAAAAGGCTATTGTTAAACCCTATTTTGTATCTTTGGATCATCTAAGTTTTTTAAGAAAGGGGGCTGCTCCCTCTCCTTCCCTCAACTCTCCCTCTCTCCTCACCTCTCCGCTGGCCTCCCCCCCCCCCCCCTTCTCCGGCTCTTCTCTCTCGCAGTGGTAACATTTGGTCTGACCTACCCGTCCGCCCGCCACCGTGCCGCCGGAATCTCGACACCATGACCATCGGTACTCGCAACAACCCCTCCCTCGACGCTACGGAGGACCTCCGCGCCCGTGCCAACGCCCACGATGCCGACCTCTCCAACCTGCGGGCATCCATTTCTGCCCTCCAAGCCATCGCCCTCACCAACTCCAACACCAACACCAACGCCTTCATCCTCGCCCGCCTCGAGCTTCTCACGACCGCGTCATCCATTGCCGCCGCGTCGACGTCGACCCGGGAGGCCGGCTCGATCCTCGGGCAAGCCCTCTCCCCGCTACAGCCGCATGCCGCGGTCGACCCGCGCCCCGCGGGTACTCTTCCGGTGGTCGGATGACCACCCCTGGCGTTGGAGTTGTCGTCCTTTACCGGGGTGGATCCAATGGGGTGGATCGCTCGCGCGGAGCAATTTTTCGACCTCCACCTCACACACGACGAGGACAATGTGGGCACCGATGTTGTCGGTCTCTCCGGCTCTGCCCTGCATTGGGCGCGTTGGCTTCGCCAGGTGCAACCCCATATCTCATGGCCCGAGCTGAAGCACGAAATGATTCAGCGCTACGATGCACGGCACTCCGGCTCCGCCATTGAGCGCCTCTGCATCATCCGCCAATCGTCCGACCTAAACAGTTACATTGATGAGTTTGTGGCGTTGGTCTCCCACGTACCGGGGCTTCCTCCGGACCATTACTTGGTTTTTTTTCTACAAGGCCTCCTGCCCTCCATCCACTCTCACCTCCGCACACATCACCCCCAGACCATCTCGGTCGCCATCGACCTTGCTCGCGCGGTTGATGTGGATTCGGGCATCCGCCATCCTCCACTGGTCCATCATGCTTCCCCTCGGCCGGCTCCGCCGCGGGACGTGGCTCCTCGCGTGTTTCAACAGAGCGGGCCTTGCCTGGGCCGTTCCGTTCCACACCGTTTCTCCGATGGAGACTACAACGAGCTCCGTTGGAAGGGCTTGTGTTTTCGTTGCCGCCAACCTTACTCTCCAAATCATGTGTGCTCGGTCAAGGAATTTCATGCTTTATTTGGGGACGAAGCTCTAACGGAGCAACGGCTGAGTGCGAAGACCCGGTCATATCCGAAAACACCGAACCAACTCCCACTCCCACCGAACCCCTCCACTGCCTGGAACTCCCTTACTTCTCGGTTGGCGGCATCACGGGCCCTCGCACGATGAAACTAAAAGGCCGCATACAGGACCGGGACATCGTCCTCATAATCGACAGCGGCACTAGCCACAACTTCATCTCGGACCAATTGGCGCGGGATCTCGCTCTCACCAATCTGCCCTCGCCCGAGTTCACGGTTTGCTTGGGAGACGGGCGGTGACGACCGACCCAGGGCCATTGCCAAGCGGTTACGTTGACTATCGGCGCATGCACCGTCACGGCCGACTTCTACATTTTCGGCTTGGGTGGCATTGACATCATTTTGGGGGTCGCATGGCTCCAAACGCTGGGCGACGTTCGTGTTAATTGGGCAAAGATGACCATGCACTTCCAGAAAAGACCCACCGCGTGCTGCCTCACCGGTGACTCGACCCTCCTCCGGACGGTCTCCTTCCGAGCCCTTCTGTGCACATCGGCCGTAGACTTTTCGGCATGGCTTTGGCCTCTTCAGAGCGTACCGGAAGACACAGGGCCCCTACCGGACGACCTACGCGACCTCTTGGACGAGTTTTCCGAGATCTTCGTGGCCCCAGCCGGCCTACCTCCCGTCCGCCCCACTGACCACGCCATTGTCCTTCAACTGGGCACATCCGCGGTGTTGGTTCGACCGTACCGCTATGGACATGTGTAGAAAGACAAGATCGAACGCCTTGTGCGGGAGATGCTCTTGGGGGCATCATTCGGCCCAGTGCGAGCCCCTTCTCCAGCCCGGTCCTCCTCGTGCGCAAGAAGGACGGCAGTTGGCGCTTCTACGTTGACTATCGCGAGCTCAACAAAGCGACCGTCCCCGACAAATATCCAATCCCCATTATTCAGGAGCTTCTTAACAAGCTCCACGGCGCCACCTTCTTCACCAAGCTGGACCTCCGGGCTGGCTATCATCAGATTTGGGTACAGCCGGCGGACGTTCCCAAAACTGCATTTCGAACTCATGATGGCCATTTCGAGTTCTTGGTAATGTCGTTCGGGCTGACCAACGCCCCGGCCACCTTCCAGGCTACCATGAATGACATCTTTCGGTCGGTACTCCGCAAACATGTCCTTAGTTTTTTTGATGATATATTGGTGTATAGTTCCAATTTGCAGGAACACCTCCGGCACGTCCGGGCCACCCTCACTCTTCGCAGACACCGCCTCGTATTGAACCGCAAGAAGTGATCGTTCGGATCCACCTCGGTGAGCTACCTAGGTTACACTATCTCGGCCAACGGGGTGGCCATGGACGCCGACAAGATCGCGGCGGTTCTCCACCGGCCGACCCCCACGTCCATACGCGAGGTGCGCGGTTTTCTCGTTCTGACCAGCTACTACCGGCGGTTCATCCAAGGTTATGGGACCTTAGCCCGTCCCCTCACCCAATTACTCAAGATGTCGGAGGAGGGCCCCTTTGTTTGTTCAGCCGCGGCCATGGCCGCATTTATGGGCCTTCAGTCGGCCCTCGTGCACGGGCCGGTCTTGGCCATGCCGGACTTCGAACAGCCCTTTGTGGTGGAGTGCGACGTGTCGGGCACCGGTGTCAGCGCGGTCCTCATGCAGTTCGGAAAACCGATTGCCTTTTACAGTCGTACCTTCTCTTCCACCATTCGCAGCCACTCGGCGTATGAGAACGAGCTCATGGCCCTCGTCTTAACGGTACAGCATTGGAGACCGTACCTCCTCGGTCGGCCGTTTGTGGTTCGCACGGACCACCATAGCCTTCGCTATCTTTTGCAACAGAAAATAGCAACACCGGCACAACAAGTTTGGGTAGCCAAGCTATTGGGCTACGACTTTTCGATTGCGTTCCGATCCGGGAAGACCAATCGGGCGGCCAATGCCCTCTCCCGCCAACCGCACGCTCCGGAGCTAACGGCAATTACTCGGCCCGTTTGGGAGGATGGCTCCGACATCCAAGAGGATGTCGAAAAAGATCCCTTTTTTGTCATCAATTCGCACGGACCTCATCGCCAATCCGGCTGCGCACCCCCCCCCCCCCCCCTTACACACTCATTGGTGGAAGGTTGTTCTACCGCGGCCGTTTGGCGCTTTCAGCTACCTCCGCATGCATTGTGCGATTGTTGGACGAGTTCCACGCGTCGCCGACCGGTGGTAATGTCGGAGCATTTCGGACATATCGCCGCCTATCAGCCTCCCTGTTTTGGCCACAGATGTTTCGTCAGATCAAGGCCTATGTCGCCGCATGTCTTCCATGTCAGAAGGCCAAATACGAGTCTATGTTCCCAGGAGGTCTCCTGCGGACCCTTCCGATACTGGAACGGATATGGGAGGATATTGCCATGGATTTCATTACCCGACTACCGCGCTCCGACGGGTTCGACTGTATATTGGTGGTCGTGGACCGCCTCTCGAAGTATGGCCACTTTATCCCTCTTCGCCATCCTTACACGGTGAAGTCGGTGGCGGATAGTTTCATCGCCGAGATAGTGCGTCTTCATTGGTTTCCACGCTCTATCGTTAGCGACCGGGACCCTCTCTTTCTGAGTAGTTTTTGGACATCTATATTCCGCCTACAAGGTACTCGACTCCGCATGAGCACCGCCTACCATCCTCAAACGGACGGACAGTCTGAAGTCCTCAATCGGTGCCTAGAGACCTACCTCCGATGTTTTGTTGGCGAGCGGCCGGGAACTTTGGCCAAATGGCTCTCTTGGGCGGAATACTCCTACAATACGCCCTATCACTATGCGGCCAACACCTCCCCATTTGAAGTGGTTTAAGGCCGCCCACCTCCATCTATTGTGCGGCAGCTTCCGGGCGAGTGCGCCGTGGACAGTCTCGCGGCCCACCTTCAGGATCGCGACACCATTCTTGACAGTTTGAAGCATCACCTCTGTCGGGCCCAGGCCAAAATGACCTCTTTCGCCAACCGCAAACGCAGGGACCTCCAATTCAACATGGGGGAGAAGGTGTTCATCAAGCTTCATCCCTACCGTCAGCTGACCGTGACTCGCCGAGCGTGCTCAAAACTGGCGCAGCGCTTCTTCGGCCCGTTAGAAGTAATCGGACGGATTGGAGCAGTGGCGTATCGCCTTCAATTACAAGAAGGCAGCCGGATTCATCCCGTTTTCCATGTGTCGCAATTTCGCTGTGTTATCGGTGACCACCCATCCGTGGATCATATCCCAGCCGACCTTGACTATTCGTTTGCGGCACCATTATACCTGGCCGCCATTATTGACCATCGGCCACCTCACTCGGGCGCGGGGTTTCCTGACGAAATCCGGGTGGCCTGGCGCCACCGGCCACAGTCCGATAGCACGTGGCTGCTTCGAGACGACTTTCGCCGTCAATTTCCAGACTACTGCCTTGAGGACAATGCCAATTTCCCAGACGGCAGCATTGTTACCGACCTGCAGGATGGAGAACCGCCGTGGAGGGTGTATGCACGGAGACCTCGCGGGGCGGGTGACACGTCGGCGCCGAGCGCTACCGATCCGGGCGGCAAGGGCGCAGCAAGCGGCACGGTATCGCCGGCGATATCACTCAGCGATACCGCCGACGATAGCGCGGCAGGTGGTACGGGAGGCGCTAGAGGGACTTAGTCTTGTTATTATTATGTAGGGATATTTTGGTATTTTGTTATGGCTTGCCTCATAGTATAAGAGGCTATTGTTAAACCATATTTTGTATCTTTGGATCATCTAAGTTTTTTAAGAAAGGGGGTTGAAGCATGCTCGTAGAGAGTGAATCACTCGACTCTGCTAGTTGAAGACCTCAGAATGAATATACATGATGTCCTCAAGAAGATGCAGTCATTTAATCATATTAGCATCGTTGATGATGTCTTTGTTTTTGCACGCAATGCCCTGCTTCGCATATGTCTGCTGAAATCCAATGACTTCTTTCTCTATTGGTTGACTTACTTAGTGATCGTAGTTAACCAATGCCCTTATAATGTGACAGTTAAGTGGTCTTACACATTGCACCAACTCACGTCTTCCATAAACAAATCAAGCACGTCAAGTTGGCATATCCACACTAGTTATATTTTTATTATAAATCAATGGCAGATGTTCCACCAGAAGAACAGGGCTAACAAATTAGCATTCGTGGGATGTCAATTTTTACTTGAAAGGTTCATCTTGCTCTTGGACATAATATCAATATACAACTTCAATGGCATTACCAAAATTATAAATCAAGGCCAATGAAAAAACCTTTGGCACCTTTACTACATAACCCAAACTACTCTTGGTCCCAAGTAACCACAAGCAACTTGCGGTCTGCTGAGAAGCCCTCGTTTTATAAGTGCAGCTCTTGAATTTGATCTCTCTTCTCGAACACTCGAATTGTTAGGCATGGCAGAGGGAACAGTAAATTTCTATTCACACAGAATGAACCAGATTCCTTGCAGTATAGAAAACTATATTCCTTCATAGAGCTAAATAAATAGTGGTCATAAAGGTTACACCACTTTTTTTATTGTGGTTGTGCTAGTGGCTTTATCCAAACATATGCAGGCCACTCTATCCACGCCCAAGAAACATGTCCATTATCACAAA
Source organism: Dactylorhiza incarnata (assembly GCA_033032865.1). NCBI lineage: Eukaryota > Viridiplantae > Streptophyta > Magnoliopsida > Asparagales > Orchidaceae > Dactylorhiza > Dactylorhiza incarnata. Next base: position 3,087,875 of record JAWHQI010000315.1, on the reverse strand, counting down.
CATAAGCTCGAACCATAGGTTCCCTGTCATCATGGAATCCAAACACCGTCTTCAAGTAGAAGGCGGAGTGAAGAATCCAAATCTCTTTGCAGGCACAGAATGCACAGTTGAGCTTGATCTTCCCCCAATTTTATAGTCTCGAATCACTGGCTCGATGATAAACAACAGGAGGAAGAAAGTTTTGTTCGGCTGGGAGTGAGAGGAAGAGGAAGGAGGGGAAAAAGAGGAAGAAGAGGAGGAGGAGGAGGAGAAGGAATCCAAAACAAACCCTGAGGTGAGCGATCGGGAGCGGCAACGGGCGACGCGAGGGGAAGCCGCTGGAGCAATATCGAACAAAACTGGCGTGAGGAGGTAAGTTTTGCCAATTTTATAATTTAGGCTTACGTCAATACCCATGGGCTTTGGTTATAAAGCCATACCCGTTGAAATATAGCGCACCGAACAGGAGAATTGGCTTTTTGGAACCCAAAAATAATTCCAAAAAGTCAATACATGCGCGCCGAACGGACCCTAAGGGTATTCTAGTGAATTGATGTTACCCAAGTGTCAATGCACAAGCATCTGATGAATAATTATTACAAGTGCTGAAATTGATTAATATATTCACAAACAATCACGATTGAGGTCAGGGCAATAGATAAGCAAGTGATTTTAGGTTGAATTACAACTCAGAGTGGTACAATGAAATCCTAAGCGTAGAAGTAATGCAAGTAGGACGATTCATGGGAAAACACAAACAAAATAACAACCATAATTTTCCGTCTTTCACTAAATACGCAACAAAGAGCAACAATAACTTTAACTATAAATTAACATAAGAAATGGGAGTCATGACAACATTAAAGGTGGCTAATTTGGGGATGAACAACAATCCTACAGTAGTTTCATTTTCAGGGCTGATTGAGTTTTGGAGACGGTTGTGAAGGCTCTGGAGGAGTATAGTGAGTTGCTGGAGTGGTGGGTAAGGTAATATTGTTGTAAGGTAATATTGCACTGTGCTGATATGGCCTTCGTCTGGGGTGCAACTCGGATCGGTTCGGTACGGTTCGGTTCCATCAAAAATCAAGAATCGACCCATATAGGATCGGTTCCAAAGTTTTGGAACCAAAACCGACCCATGGTTGTAAATTGTGGAACCGGATCAGAACCATTCGATTTAGTTCGGTTCCGGTTCGGTTCTCGGTTCTACCCATATCTCGTAATTATTGGAAAAAATTGACTTAATTGTACTGCATTTATATATATCAACAAATTTAATCATAAAAGAAGAGTCGGGTCGGATAGGGTCGGAGAGTCGGGTCGGACTCCACCTCACTCTGTATGGTGCCCGCCTCCATGTTGAACCTGCCTGAACGAAACTCAACGAAAAAGGAATAACCCAACAGCTTCACCACCTGAAACTGCTGGGATGGGGTGGTCATCTTCTGGCTGAGCAGGTATCGTAAGCTGTGATGATCCGTAGACACGATGAAGTGCCGCCTCAATAAGTAAGGGCGACAGTGCTGAACTGCCAAAACGAGCGTCATCAACTCGTTTTCGTAAGTGGAGCGGGAATGGATGGTCGTACAGAAGGAACGGCTGAAGTAACATATGGGGCGCCCGGTCTACAAGAGCACAGCGCCGACGCCTGTCCCTGAGGCATCGCATTCCATGTTGAAAGGCTTGGGGGGAAGGGTGGTCGTTGAGCGAGCGAGGAAGTTTCGGCGGCTATGGAAGTAGCGGACAGGGTCAGCAGGTCGAACCAATGTTACCCCTTAGGGTTTCAACGCTTCAATCCAAGAAGAACAAGAGGGATAACAACAACACTCAAGCCTTTATCCCACTATAGTGGGGTCGGCTATATGGAAAGAAAAACAAGAGTGATGAAGAGAGAAAATCCAAGAGAGACTCTTGGCTAGCCCTATGCTCCAAAAGTTTTTCATCCAATCATCCAAAACATGCATAATACAAGATGGTTGGGGTATTAGAACCCCCCACAGGGAAAAAGCGTAAATATTCATGAAATCAAAAATACAACTTAATTAAAAGATAACTTGTAAGATAACACCCTGCATGGGTCTTTATCAATCACATTGGTGTCTCTGATGCGGCCCTCTTCCTCCTGGAGTAGACTCTCCACATTGTCGATGCCCTTTCGAGCTCCGTGCCTCCATCCACATCCGTAACAGATGATCCATAAAATCAATAGCAAACATTTGAAGCAAGTCCATCAACGATGATGATGAAGATGTAGGAAGAAAATATACCTCCCAAATAGACTGAACTGTGAGAAACTAAAGTTAAACGCATACAAACTCCAAGTCTCCACTTGAATTAAATGCAAAACCAAAAAGAAAAATCCTGTAACATTGAAATAAGTTTGCAATTCCTATCACAATTGTGAAATTTTTTACCTTCACATCAAGAAACTCAAATAAGCATGAGCAAATATATTGATCGATCTGCATTTATTGGAATCACAATCAACCATATGAATTGAGAAACCAAACAAGCATTGGTTGGTTATAAAAATTTTCATAAAATGGACAGCAGAAACAACCAGGAACTATAAGCATCTGTAGTTTACGTTTATACAGCTTCAAAAAACTTTGGAGACCCCATATCATAATAAAGGAAGCACCAAATACAGAAGAAAAAGATAACATCTGGTAAAAGAAGTTTTGGGGATAATACCATGCCCAGCATCTTTTCTTATCCAAAATTTAAACAACAGAGCCCCAACCTGAAACAAGAGAGAACCCACTTAATAAAACTTTCAATGCTAAAGTATCAAAAACGATTCAATTGTAGTAGCAACATAACCCACACTTCTACTCCACTGACAGCCAATACACATTATATCTGCAATGTCACAAACTAAAACCAGCTTTTCATTAGGTATATTTGCATCTGAACACACGATTTTAATGCACTCAGAACTGAATGTTAACTGAGATTCAAGGAAAAGTGAATCCCTGTAAGTAACATAATCGGGGCAAACAACAACTGTGCTTTTGTTGTCATCCTGCAAGTCAAGAAAATAAAAAAATCAAATAAACAGACCAAGCTGATAACAATTTTTTCATGAAAAAGTATGTTCATGAGAAATCATATCAAAACTGCATGTCAAAATCACATGAAACAGCAAAAAGAATAAAATAAAGGTCATGTTTGTGAGAGTGGTGGCGGTTGTGAACGTGTTACGGGCAAATTTGTAACATGTAAGTAACGTAGACGGAAAGTTGGCTAGAGGATACTATAAAGCCAGAACCTCAGCTGGCAAAGCAAGATGTGTTCAAGAGAGAGAGCTATCCTAATCTCATAACAAAACAAGGGAAATAGCTTAAATTAATAGATGCTTCATTCATGACCCTAGTGTCTTTAAATAAGATTACATAATGGCATAAGCGAAATAAGTTCCGACACTTGAACTTATTATATAATAATTAAACACAAAACATAAACTCAAATAATATATTGACTCATTACAATTGTACAACCCGTATTCGCCGAGTGGGTCCCACAGGCTAACTGGCGAGACCTAGGCCAGTCAGATCATTCGCCCCGGCTCAGGCGGGTGAAAATACCCCCGGGTTAGTGGGGGTAAGCTGCAGGAGAGGAGGAGCTAGGCGAGTGGTGCCCTCGCGGACCACTCGCCCGGAAGTGTGGGCATTCGCCCAGCTAAGCGGGTGCCCAGCGAGTGGTGCCCTCACGGACCACTCGCCCAAGATGATTTGAGGAGGAAATGACCATAATACCCCTTGTGGGCTGCAAATAGCCCTTCGGAATAGCGGAGTTAGGCTATTAGCAGACCAATTTGGGGTGCGGTTAGTAAAACTAAAAGGCGGATTCATGTTATTTGCAGACCAGCCTAGAAAAATCTATAAATAGACCCTTAAGGGCACCTTGGAGGAGATCCGATTTTAGAGAATCCTCTCCTCTAGGCTAGTTTTGGTTGGCAGTCAGTGCCCTCCAAGGTGCCCGGTTGAGCTTTGGTTTGGGAGGGGAAGCTCTCTAAGATCTTCCGGGTGTGTGGCGGGACCTCCTCGCTTCAGCCTTGGGTCTATTCCTATCCTCACATCCACCATCAAGAGAGTCTAGTGAGGGAGAAATAAGCATCGGCTACACCCCCAGTGGGTCCGAACTCAAGAGACCAGTTGCTGGTTTCAACATTTTTGGTACGGTGAGCGTGGACCGTAGCCGGTGAAGGAAAATCTCAAGCTAGGTTCGATGACAGGAGATGGGGGAATGGTTCTGACTCAGGCCACTCGCAGCCGCCAGCAACATGGGAGTGGCTGGAGATGTTTGAGAAGTTCAAGCGAGAAGTCCTGCAGACAGTTCTCGCTGGGCGGAGCGAGTGCGAGACCCCGGCAGTCCCCGTGGTTCCGCCCCTGCAGATCGGCGAGAACGCACCGGGGCAGCGGACGGGGAAGGAGGTGCCAGCAGAAGGAAGTGCGCGAGATCTCCCCGGGCGGCAGCTGTTCAGCTGCCCGGCGAGTGCTGAGGTGTGCGAGCTGGCTCCGCGCGAGAGGACCATTCGCCGAGCAGGGGAAGGGAGCCCCTTTTGCGAGATGATCCTCTCGGCCCCAGTGCCAGAGGGGTTTCGTGGGCCGGAGATGTCCTACTACACCGGCAAGGAGGATCCAGTCGTGCACCTGCAGTGGTTTGAGGACATGACATCAATCATTCCCATGTCGGATGCTTTTCAATGCCGACTCTTCGCAACCACCCTGAAGGAGAAAGCAAGGGACTGGTTCCACCAGCTTCCCGCAGGTTCCATCTACGCGTTCGATGATCTGCGCCGAAGCTTCCGACTGCGTTTCTCGACGTCAAAGAAGAGGAAGAAGGATGCGGAGGCTCTCTTCAAGATCAGGCAGAGGGAGGGGGAATCCCTGGCACAGTACGTGGACAGGTTCCAGGAGGAGATACACCTTGTGCAGGAGGTGCCGGGATTCGCCCTCAAGATGGCATTCATCATAGGGTTGCGAGATGGGTTCTTCAAGATGGACCTGAAGAGAAGGCCTCCTTTGTCCTTTGAGGAGTTTTGATGGAGCGAGCAGCAGAGGAGATTGAAGGGGAGGCGGCCAACCCAGAATTCTACAAAAGGTTGGCGAAGATGAGCGAGCCCGAGGTGAAGCAGCAGGAGGGAAGAAGGAGAGAGGAACCTAGAGGTCAAGGGTTCGAGAGACCACCTCGGAATTGGAGGTATCAGGAGCCCCACAACAGGTTAGGTTGGAGGAACCAGGAAGGACCAGCAAGAGGTCAGGAAGGGGGGTACCAAGGAAGGGAGATGGGGGGAGTCAATCTGGGGTGGAGGCAGGGCCCCCGACCCCCACACCCTCCGTGGGAGCAAGCCATGGCGGTAGGCCGAGGAAGAGGAGGTAGAGGAGCTAGAGGAGGAAGAGGAAGAGCGGGAAGGGGGGCAGGGTGGCGTTGCCCTATTGCGACTTTCATCAGGAAGAGGGTCAAGCAACGGCCACCTGCCCCGAGTTCTTGGAGATGAGGGAGAGGGGTCAACCACGGCAGCAGCCGATAAGGATCGAGGAAGTGTTCCAGGAAGGGGAGGAGGATAGGTGTGAAGACCGGGTGGATGTAGGAGCCAGGGGGAATCGGGGTGATTCATGGTGGGGTTGGGATAGAGGCCTCTCGCAAGAAGAGTTTCCAAGCAATGTTCCGAAGAGACGTCGCGTCAACTTCCCAGACCCCACCTCCCACAGAGAAGCTCACCTTCTCCTCGGAGGATATGCCCGATTATAAAGATCCGTTCTGCAACGCCCTGGTGATCCAGACGGCGATAGAAAACTTCACGGTCTCCCGAATCCTGGTGGACAATGGGAGCTCGGTGAATGTTATCTTTAAGAAGGCTTTCGATGCGATGGAGGTGGAGAAAAAGAGGGTGTGCAGGCCTCGGATGGGCCGCTGTTCGGTTTCTCAGGAGAAAGGAAGGAGGTTGAGGGAGGTGTTGGCCTCCAGGTGACGTTGGGAGGGGTCCCCAGGAATTGCCGGTTTGTCATCGTTGACTCTCCGAGCAGCTACAATGTCATATTCGGACGCCCTCTCATCAGTGCTTTCCGATGTGTGCCCTCATCATACCACCAATGCCTGAAGTTCCATAGTGGAGGGGTCCAGATCCGAATCCGGGGAGATGCAAAGGTGGCGAGGCAGTGCTATGTGACTGCCGTCAACACCATCTCTTGGATGGCGGAGGCTGAGAAGATGGATGAAGAGATGAGGAGGCCGGAATGGCCCGGAGAAGAAGCGAAGAAAGGAGTAGAGGAAGAGGGTAGAGCCCGAGGAGAGGAGATGGAGGTAGCTCAGGAGGAGCGGGTCGAACCGATGGAGGAGGAAGGTGCAGCAGAGGAAGAGCTGGCTCGGTTGAAGGCGGCGGAAGAGATAGTTGAGATGGAGGTCATCACTCAGGCAGGAAGGGTGGAGAAGGTGCGGATCAGCGGGGGCCTTGGCCCGGAGGACCAAAGGAGGATGCTGGAGTGCATCCAGAAGAACGTGGACATCTTCGCATGGAGCGCAGCAGACATGCCAGGCATCGATGCGGACGTGGCTTGCCATCGTCTCAACCTTGAGCCAGGAGCCCGCCCCATCCGGCAGAAGAGGAGGACCATCGCCGACAAACTTGAACCAATCCGCGAGGAGGTGGCCAAGCTCCTCGAAGCAGGTTTTGTATCGGAGATCCAGTACCCAGGTTGGGTCTCCAATGTCGTCATGGTGGGAAAGGCCGATGGCCGCTGGCGTATGTGTGTTGATTTTTCTCTGTTAAACAAAGCCTGCCCTAAGGATTGTTATCCCCTGCCTCGGATCGACGCGCTGGTTGACTCAACCGTCGGTTTTTCTGTGATGAGTTTTTTGGATGCTTTTTCAGGTTATCACCAGATCAGGATGCACCCCCCGGATATCAAAGATGTCTCGTTCATCACACGGGAGGGGTGCTACTGCTATAAGATGATGCCCTTTGGGCTGAAAAATGCAGGGGCAACCTACCAGAAGATGATGGACCGAGTTTTCAAGGAGCAAAGGGGAAGGAACTTGGAGGTTTACGTAGATGACCTCATGGTAAAGAGCAAGAGCGTGAGCATTCACCTACAAGACCTCGAGGAAACCTTCGCCACCCTTCGCAAGTACAAGATGCGCCTGAACCCCCTGAAGTGTGTGTTCGGGGCCAGCAAGGGGAAGTTCCTGGGACACCTCCTCACCCCTTCGGGGGTAGAGCCTAACCCAGACAAGGTCAAAGCTATCATGGAGTTGGGATCGCCTCGGAACGCCAAGGAGGTCCAGCGCCTGACGGGAAAGCTCGCGGGGTTGAGCAGGTTTCTCTCCCGGGCCGGGGAGAAATGCTCCCCCTTCTTCAAAACGTTACGAGGCAACCGGAAATTCGAATGGACAAAAGAATGCGAGGAGGCCTTCCAGGCCTTGAAAGGACAGCTCACCCAGGCTCCGCTGCTCCAGGGCCCCAAGGCGGGGGAGGACCTAGCCTTATACCTCGGGGTCGGGACTGAGGCCGTAAGCTCCGTTCTGGTCCGGGAAGAAGGCAAGAAGCAGCTGCCCATCTACTACGTGAGTAGGGTCTTGAGGGAGGCGGAACTCAGGTACCCAATTCTAGAGAAGCTGGCCTTCGCTCTGGTCGTCGCGGCGAGGAAGCTCAGGTCGTACTTCCAGGCTCATTCGATTCAAGTGGTGACCGACCATCCCCTCCGCCAGATCTTCGAGGGAGTAGAGCACTCGGGGAGGCTCGCAAAGTGGTCGATAGAGTTAAGTGAGTTTAACATCACCTTCGTCCCCCGGCTATCCATGAAGGCACAGGTAGTGGCGGATTTCATGGCAGATTATGTGGCCGAGATGGAAGAGAACGGAGCCCCTCAACATGTTCCGTGGAAGCTGCTGGTGGACGGGGCTTCAGGCAAAAATTCTCTCGGATGAGGGGTGGTGTTGGAAAGCCCCCATGGGATAAAGATTGAGCAGACGCTAGTGATCCATTTCCCAATCACCAACAACCAGGCGGAGTACGAGGCGGTGATCGCCGGCCTGCGGCTGGCCACGGTGCTGGGAGTCCAGGATGTGGAGGTCCTCACCGACTCAATGATAATAGCCTCTCAGGTCAAGGGGGAGTTCGAGACAAGGGAGCCAACGCTGATGCGATACCTAGCCAAAGTAAGGGGGCTCATCGGAACCTTCAAGACTTTTTCCATCAGGCACATCCCACGTGAGGAGAGCAACCCAGCGGATCGGTTGGCCAAGGCCGGCCCCCGAGCCGGAGGGACCCTGACGGATCTGTTCCGCCCTTCAATCGAGGAGGGAGAGCTCATGGAAGTAGAACAGCGGCCCTCTTGGAAGGATCCCTTCGTTACTTTTCTTGCAACAGGAAAATTTCCGGAGGAGGTTCCGGACCAGAGACGCTTCCGGTACAAGTCCGCCTACTACGTGCTCCATGAGGGGGACTTGTATCGGAAGACCCTCTCGGGCCTCCTGGCCCGATGCATCTCCGAGGAGGAAGTTCCGAGGATCTTGGAAGAAGTTCATTCCGGCGAGTGTGGCAGCCACTCGGGGAGCAGGATGTTGGAGGCAAGGATAATGAGGCAGGGGTACTTTTGGCCAACCCTAAGCAAAGACGCGGCCACCTTCGCCAAGAAATGCCAGAAGTGCCAAATGTTCGCCCCGCTTCAGCTCATGCCAGCTCAGAGACTAAGGAGTATCACGGCACCCTGGCCATTCGCCATATGGGGGATGGATCTGGTAGGACCCTTCCCCCAGGCTAGTGGGCAGAGGAGATTTCTCTTAGTCATGATCGACTACTTCTCAAAGTGGTTGGAGGTCAAGGCGCTGGCTAAGGTCACCTCCCAGGTGGTCCGCAACTTCATATGGGGGGAGATCATCTGTCGGCATGGTCTTCCGCAGGCCATAGTCACGGACAACGGTCCGCAGTTCGCAAGCGAGGAGTTCATCAGTTTCTGCGGCCAGTTGGGGATAGACCTCAGGTTTGCATCCGTCCACCATCCACGGAGCAACGGGCAGGTGGAGGCGGCGAACAAGATCATCGTGAACTTGCTCAAGAAGAAGGTGGAAAATCTTACGGGTAATTGGGTGGAGCAGCTCCCCTCGGTCCTGTGGGCTTTAAGAACCACCCCCAACACCGCCACTGGGGAGACCCCATTCAAGCTCTCTCACGGCTGCGAGGCCGTCATCCCCATAGAGCTCGAAGTCATGACACCACGGGTAAAGGCCGCCACGAATGGAGGGGAAGATTGGAGAGCCGGGAACGAAGAGGAGTTACGGCTCTCCCTCGACCTCATCAAGGAAGCCCGGGACCTGGCAGCCATTCGCCAAGAAGAGGTTAAGCGGCGGATGGCCAAGTATTTCGACAAGCACATCAGGGTCAAGCAATTCGAGAAAGGGGACCTAGTACTCAAAAAGGTTGATGCGGCTGGAAGGTCTGCCACCGTGGGAAAGCTCAATCCCAACTGGGAAGGTCCCTACGTCGTAGAGGAGGCGCTAAAATCTGGGGGGTACCGCCTTCAGAATATGGAAGGCCAACCCCTCAGCCACACATGGAGTGGTGACGATCTTAAACGTTTCTATCCCTAAAACTATGTAATAAAAGTGTCTTGAAATAAGAATATTTCGTTTAACATGTGTTTGAGACTGACGCTGCAGCTTGTAGGAAAAACCCCGAAAGCTCCAAAGAAGGCCCCGAGCAGACCCGTTGTCCAGGCTCTCATCTAGCTGGCAGGTCCGAAGGCTCACTCGGTGGCAGGTTCCATGTGAAAGAAAAGATGGCCCCGAGCAGACCCGCTGTCCAGGCTCTCATCTAGCTGGCAGGTCCGAAGGCTCACTCGGTGGCAGGTTCTATGTGAAAGAAAAGATGGCCCCGAGCAGTCCCGCTGTCCAGGCTCTCATCTAGCTGGCAGGTCCGAAGGCTCACTCGGTGGCAGGTTCTATGTGAAAGAAAAGATGGCCCCGAGCAGACCCGCTGTCCAGGCTCTCATCTAGCTGGCAAGTCCGAAGGCTCGCTCAGTGGCAGGTTCTATGTGAAAGAAAAGATGGCCCCGAGCAGACCCGCTGTCCAGGCTCTCATCTAGCTGGCAGGTCCGAAGGCTCACTCGGTGGCAGGTTCTATGTGAAAGAAAAGATGGCCCCGAGCAGACCCGCTGTCCAGGCTCTCATTTAGCTGGCAGGTCCGAAGGCTCACTCGGTGGCAGGTTCTATGTGAAAGAAAAGATGGCCCCGAGCAGACCCGCTGTCCAGGCTCTCATCTAGCTGGCAGGTCTGAAGGCTCACTCGGTGGCAGGTTCTATGTGAAAGAAAAAATGGCCCCGAGCAGACCCGCTGTTCAGGCTCTCATCTAGCTGGCAGGTCCGAAGGCTCACTCGGTGGCAGGTTCTATGTGAAAGAAAAGATGGCCCCGAGCAGACCCGCTGTCCAGGCTCTCATCTAGCTGGCAGGTCTGAAGGCTCACTCGGTGGCAGGTTCTATGTGAAAGAAAAGATGGCCCCGAGCAGACCCGCTGTCCAGGCTCTCATCTAACTGGCAGGTCCGAAGGCTCACTCGGTGGCAGGTTCTAAATTCTCAAGGGGTGACCTCAAGAACACTCACATAGACCACGCGCCGGAAAGGTGATCTCACCCCACTTTCATGACTACCTAAGCGAAACCCCGTGATGCACGAATTGTCCGAAGGTTCACTCGGTAGCGGGAAGTCGAAAAGAGCGATGCATCCTATGTCATCATCGAGCATTCGGCGAATGGCCAAGATAGTTACACTACGGCCTAGCGTCCTAATGAGCCTAGCGAGATATAGCGGCGAATGAGAAAAAATAAGACAGCACAAAAATTGTAATCCATATATATCTCTCAAGGGGACTCGCCCGGTTCATGATTACATTCAAAATGATAAATAAAAAAGAGTAAAAAACACATGGCCCATCTCATGGGTCGGCAGTCTTCTCGCCAGAAGATCCTTCGCTCTCGCCCGAATTCTGGAGGAGGGCGTCATCTCGCGGCTCGCCGTCCTCACCATCTGGGAAGGGGATCGGAATGTAAAGCTCGGGGACGACTTGCCGGGCCGAGAGGCGCTCGGCCTCCTCCTTCAGATACCCAGCCCGCCGCAGCACCTGCAGCGCGTGCTTCACGGCGCTCTGGGCGTTCTCCTGCATCAACTGCTCCAGTTCGTGGTGGGGGTAAAAGTGCCCCCCACTCCCCAAGGCGAGTGCCGAGACCTCGGCTTCTCGCGACCGCTGGGCCTCGGCCTTAACCAACCGGACTTCCTCCTCAAGGCCGGCCACCCGCGCACGAAGCATCTCGGCGACTGTGGTATTCTGAAAAATAAAGATGGTAAGAAGAAAGTGCATCAATCGGCAATAGGTCACTCGCGGGGAGGGAAAGTGTATACCTCTACAACGGGGCAGCTGGCGAGAAGGGTTTCCGCAGCTGCCAACTTCGTCCTGAGTTCCTGCGCCTCGGCTGAAACGATATTCCTGGACTCCTCAACCTCCGCCAAGCTCCGCGCCAGTTTAATGCTCCGGCGCGAAGACATATGCGCGAGTTCAAGCGCCCGCAGCATGGCCCTGGCACTCTCATGGGTGAGAACCTGAGTCGTCTCGGCATCGTAGACTTCGGCATCTTCCCGGCCATAGAGGGCATACGCGATGGCGTAAGCCTCACCATTGGCGAGGTCGCTCTCTATCCACGACGGATGGAGGGTGGAGAGCGAGACCCTGTTGGCATTCCTGTCCCACTTTACCAGGGGAGCCCCTGAGGGGTCCACGTACTTCTCGCCGCTGGGGAAGTTCCGGTGGTCCCTGGGCAATGGAGGCGGCGGCAACGACGATCCCGCACGGAGTGTAGTCTCTCCTGGCACACCCGTCCCCAGGGTTTGGGTCTGAGCACTCGCCCCTGGGGTCTCGTCCAGGACCCCCTTCCCCTTGGCGGAGGAGGGATTTTTCGATTTCTTGGAGGAGGAAGTAAGCGCCCCGGGTTTTCGCTTCTTTCCGCTAGGCTTGGAGGAGGAGGGTTCCTCCCGACAGGCATCCGCGGCGGCCTGTGCAAAGGACACGGAAGCCCCAGAGGGACGCGGCGGGTGAAGAGGGAAATCCCGTACGCCTATGTAAGAATACGAAAGAGTCAGCGAATGGAAGCAAATCCGCAAAAGCTAAGCGAATGAAGAATGTATAGAAAACTTACCCTCCCCCTGCGGAATGGGCGGGAGCGAGTTGACATTTCGGCGGAGGTAGGTGAGGTCCATCCCGTGCTCCAGGATGTACTGGTGCAGTTTGGCCTCGTGCCCTCCTAGGGTCGGGGGGCGAAAGGTTGACTCCTCCTGCACAGGGGCGAGAAGGGTGTTTCCAAGCCTCCCGCTGGCAAAGATAAAGCGGCGAACCCAGTCGTGGTTCTTGTTCGGAAGACCGTAGTGTTTGAGAGGGTTCTGACCCGAGAAAAAGGAGACGCCGTGTGAGCAGCGGAAGGTGTAGAGCTTGCGGAAGACGGGTAGCGAGAACTCTATCCCCTCTTCTCGCAGATAGCACGCATACCCGACCAGCATGGCGATAGAGTTGGGGTTGAGCTGGCCGGTCACAACCCCGTAGTACCGGAAGGTCTGGCGGAGTTCGGGCCAGATGGGGAGGCGAAATCCCACCTCAAAGTGCTCCAACGGGATCGCGAGAGCACACGGCGAGATGGAATTGAGACGATCATCCGGTCCTGGCTTTCGCGCTTCGAACCCCGACGGGACGTAGTCCGCAACGGCGTTCAGGTAAGCCTCGTCGGAGAGGTCGCAGGAGTCGAAGACGTGTTCACGAATGCACTAGCGCACTTGGCCCTTCCCTCGGTCTCGCCACCCATTTTGCGAATGCGAAAGAAGACGAAGCAGCGAAGAAGAGAGAAGCGCGAGTGCTAGCGCAAGGAGAGAGAGGGGGCGGATGGCAAGGCAATTAATATGGTGGTTGAATGGACTGTTTATAGAAGAACTAAAAAACGCTTGGGCTTTCGAGGCAACAGGTGTGCGGATAGCAATCGCGCCTTCCCGACGCCTCGAAACCCGGGCCGATCTCTCTCGCCCATCAATGGCGAATGCCCAGTGGTTATCCGCTCGACGGCCACGCGAAAGAGTTGCGAAAGCATTCGGCATGAACAAGCAAGTTGCGAGAAATAAAAACGAAAATAGAAATAAAGCATTCGCAAAGCACAGAGTATGAAATTATTACAAGCATAAATAAAGTCTGATATCCTCAGCCTCATAAATAGAATAAAAAGGAAAAAAAAATATACAAAGGAGGCGAATGAGGATCGGACTAGCGCACCTCCCAGTACCACCGACCATGCCCTCGCGGCCCAGCCTCCGGAGGCATTCGCGGGCGATAATACGCAAGCATGGAGGTGATCTCGTGAGACGCCAGCTGAAGCTGGTCCCGGGCGCGCACGGCATGTCTCGCGGGAGATAGCTCCCCTCCTTCACCTCCCAGACGCTCCACCGCCACGAGAAGGCGCGTATAGTCCTTCTGAAGGTCCTTCAGCTCGCGCGTGACCTCCATCCGCACGTCATCCACCTGGTCGGCGATGTTCCGTTGAATGTGGATGAGCTTCCCCAAGACCTCCGCAACTCGCTCCTTCAGGGTCGCATGATCTGAGGAGTCGCCAAGGAAGTCAGCGAGATCCCCGGGAGAGGGGAGAGGCGAGAGCATCCCGTCTTCCCCCTCGTGGTAGGATCCAAAGGGAGAGGCTTCTCGATAGCCTGCGAGATCATAGACTGGTCAGTCGCGTTAAACTAAGCGAATGAGCTAAATGAAGTAGAGGTCGCTAACCTCGTGAGGGGTCCCCGTGACCGGGGGGACGAGACGAATGGGGGTGCGTTCCAAACAACCCGGCGGGAGGTAGGACCTTTCCCTTTCCAGGACGGTAGGGCTGTGAGGTAGGAGTTGGAGCATCCGCAGGATCATCCACGCGGCCCTGCTGACCGGGTCCCTTCTTGGGAGATACCCTCGGCTCATCCGCAAGCACGGAGGGGTTCGGTCGAACAGGGGAACTCGGAGGAATAGAGTTCCGCAGCGGAAGGTCGGGGTCGAGGGCTGCGAAAAACAGTGGTCAGTAACGAGCAGCATGAAGGATGAATCTAAAAGGGTTTACAACTTACCGGACTGCAATGTGGTCTCGCCCGGAGGGGGTGGAGGAGCAAGGTCCAGATCTGGAGGCCTCTCGTTCGCGAGAGGTGGCACCGCGGCACTACTCGAGACGGCCCCGTGGCCGGTCTCAGGCACCAAAGTCCCCTGCGAATGGTCAGAACAAATGCAGGGTAAGGGACAGGAACTAAACAGAGACAGGAGGAATCCTCATACCTGCATCCCAGGGTCCGGAAGAGTATCCGCCGGCGGAGTGTTCGTCGGTGGAGTATTCGCCGGAGACTCCGAGGCAGAATCGCCTTAGCTCGACGCGAGACATAGGGGGCACTCGGATCCCGCTTAGACATCAGCCAGGGAGCAAATTTGGCTGCCTTGGGGGCAGTTACAGCTTGGGCCGCAGCCAGGCGCTCGATCATCTCCCGCGAGAGGGGTCTCGCGGAAGGCTTGTGGGAAGACATTGATATCGGTGAAAGGCTAAGGGAGAGAAGAAGCTCCGAATCGAGGGATGAAAGCGTTCCAGGAAAATCTGACATGAAGAGATATATATAGGGCAACGGTGGGACCCACAGAATCTTATGGGTCCAGTCAGCCAGCACTCACCGAATACCGGGTTGAACTGTTCTTTCCGAGCGTAGGAACCGCTCGCAAAGAGCGGGGATTGTGTACAACCCGTATTCGCCGAGTGGGTCCCACAGGCCAACTGGCGAGACCTAGGCCAGTCAGATCATTCGCCCCGGCTCAGGCGGGTGAAAATACCCCCGGGTTTGTGGGGGTAAGCTGCAGGAGAGGAGGAGCTAGGCGAGTGGTGCCCTCGCAGACCACTCGCCCGGAAGTGTGGGCATTCGCCCAGCTAAGCGGGTGCCCAGCGAGTGGTGCCCTCACGGACCACTCGCCCAAGATGATTTAAGGAGGAAATGACCATAATACCCCTTGTGGGCTGCAAATAGCCCTTCGGAATAGCGGAGTTAGGCTATTAGCAGACCAATTTTGGGTGCGGTTAGTAAAACTAAAAGGCGGATTCATGTTATTTGCAGACCAGCCTAGAAAAATCTATAAATAGACCCTTAAGGGCACCTTGGAAGAGATCCGATTTTAGAGAATCCTCTCCTCTAGGCTAGTTTTGGTTGGCAGCCAGTGCCCTCCAAGGTGCCCGGTTGAGCTTTGGTTTGGGAGGGGAAGCTCTCTAAGATCTTCCGGGTGTGTAGCGGGACCTCCTCGCTTCAGCCTTGGGTCTATTCCTATCCTCACATCCACCATCAAGAGAGTCTAGTGAGGGAGAAATAAGCATCGGCTACACCCCCAGTGGGTCCGAACTCAAGAGACCAGTTGTTGGTTTCAACAACAATGACGTCTAACAAAGAAATATAATGACACTAAATAAATATGTGCAATAACTGATAATGGATAATTGGTCGTGTGAGACCATAACATCTCACCATCCTTCAAATCGAGCCTTCCCTCAAGCTCGAATGAGGCTCATAACGGTTTGATCATTTGGCTCCTTAATTTCCGGTCAGAACAGCTATTTGTAGCGCGTCGTTGTAGCGGAGGCTACATCAAGTTGCAAGTCTTTATCATGCTCACAGAAGTCACGGATGTGGTGATGTTGTAGAAGGTACATAGCTTGCGTGGCAAAGGAAGAGACTGGAGCGTGATCGTTAAGTGATTGAAGTAGTGGCGGGCTCCTTTGTACAAGGCCGGTTAAGGTCTATTGTGGGGCAGGTTGGAGAAGAAGTGTTTAATTATCCGGAGGAGGGGTAACCGAGAGTGTTGGATGGATGAGCTATAGGGATTGACGGCTACACAGATTGTCGTGGCGTCACAGTCGAACTTAGCTATGAAGGTGCTCGATGAGTGAACTATGTGGTAGAGAAAAAACGGAGGTGATAGTGGGGCGACGAGAACTATGGAGATTGATGAAGTTTCTTCGTGTTATGGTTGGATCGGCGGTTGCTCGGTGAGATCAGGTCCCTGAATTGTCCAAACATTGTGAGTTTGTCAATATTAGTGGTGAGTCACAAAATCACAACTGGGTGAGACGTTCACATCTCCAATAACTTCAGTAGCATCGAACGAAGGACATTTTGCTCGCCGGAGCTCATCTACATGTTGAATTAATTAATTCTCGTCATGGTGATGGGTTCGTGTGGATGGCTTCTAAGGGCTCAGGGAGTGGGCAGCTCGATGAAAGTAATGCTTGATAATAGAAACTCGTGGTTGCTGCAATTGGACAACAGCCTGGGTGTTCAGCAAGTGCGTAGGTAGATGATGATGATGATGATGATGAAGGCATGGCAAGAGTGCATAGGATTGCGTCAATGGGAGAGGGAGGGGCTATAGAAGGAGACAATAGCAATGTGAGTATGCTCGCAGAGGTGCGAACTTTGGCAGGGACGATGGCCCGTTGGGAAGGTTTCGAAATGATGCATAGGGCAGGCTTCAGCAAGGACTGCTAACAGTTGCAACCAACCTGTTCATGGCTTCTCAACAAGGATAAAGAGTTGGAGTCGGTCGACATTGTCGTGGAACTGCGTTGAAGGAACTCGGAGAGGATGAACTCCCATAGCATTGGATCTTGTTTTTGTATCGATGAATGGCGCAAACAGTCATACAGCTTCGATGACCCAGGGAATAGCCCTAGGCTTCGATTTTGCAAGTTGTCAACATCATAAATCTGGTTGAATTGGTTGCAGAAGGGCGGAGATGAACTGAAAGGCTCCGCTACCAAGTTGTTACGGGGAAACACGTAGCACATCGATAACGTAGTCGGAGAGGTGGTCGTAGGTGGAGATGATGAAAGAGGACACTAAGGAGCCAGAACCGCAGCTGCCTAAGCAGAGTGAACTCAGGAGAGAGAAAGAGCTACCACAATATCATAACAAAGGCAAAAGAAATAGACGTAATTCTCGGATGCTCCATTCATGACCCTAGCGATCTTTAAATAAGATTGCATGGTGGCTTGAGCCTAATATGTGTTAACACGTGGATTTATTATATAACAATAAAATGCATAATATAAACGTGCGTAATAAACTGACTCGTGACACTGACATCTAACAAACACACGATGACGCTAAATAATGATACTAAATAAATATGCACAATAACCAATAATGGATATTAGGTGGTTTGGGGCCATAACAGAATGTGGTTATGAAAAACGCAGGTAGTGTTTGGGTAGATGTTGCACAAACTCTAGTTTCAGAAAATGATATTCCAGGTTAAAACGCCGCCAAAGTCATGTAATTGTAGTTAAGTTTTGGATAAAAAAACAGCCACAAAAGTTTTAACGCAGATAAATCACCACCATTGCAGGGTATTAAGCATGATTTACTACAACCATTTTTTTAAATCATGTCCGACATGTCATTTTTTAGGGCAAAACGATATGTTTTTCTAAAAAAATAGATTATGTCCTTTTGTAAAATATAGGCCGACATGTCAGATTTTTTCCGATATATCGGCCGACACGACTTTTAAATATATCGTCCGCTATTTTATTTTATGTTATATTAGCAAACTAGCAACATATATTTAAATCGCATATGAATATTATATTATGTATGTTTAAAACGATTAAACTTATCGTTTCGATTTTTTAACATTTTATTTTTACAACCAATTTTGTATAATTGTTTCACAGTTTTTTAATTTCATATTACAAAAAATATAAAAATATTTAGTACATTATTACAAAAAATACGAAAATATTTAAATCTTTGTTTGCAATAAACTTATTATTATCAAAATAAAATTATTGTATAATATTAAATATATTTTACATTGTATCATTTTGTATTTGTTAATTTTATCTCAGATACTATTCAATTTTATTTCGTAATATAAATGACTCATTTTTTATCTATTTGTTATATTATTTTTTTATTTTTATAACATATAATCATAGTTAGTATACATAAAAATAAAAAATTTATTATAAGACATGGAAATCCGATATTTTAAAATATCCCCGACATGTCGCCGACTTCCGACATCCGTCATTTAAAAACTCAATATGATATGTCGCCGACATCCGATATTTAAAACATTGACTACAACGGTAAGCTATGAAATAGTAGCAATGAAGGAAATGAAAATTAAGGAAGTTGAATTTTAATGCAGGCCATGGTTGTCACGATCAAGATCCTACGATCCAGAAATGATAAATCGATCCAAATCGCAACCATGATCGATTTCATCTCGTTTGCCGATAGGATTGTGATCGAGGTCATAGGATTAGTAAGATAGCGATCCAAAGACCGATCCTACTGATTCAAAATGCATTTAAAGCATCTGCGCGATAATTAAATCCCATGTCCGTCGTCTGCATTCCACAACCCTAATTATAAGCCCTTCCCTTCTTCGGTTCCTTGTCGGAAGCTAGTTGAATTCGTGATGACTCGCTCGCCCGACAGAGCTCAAGATCGCATGATAATACTATAAATATGATTAGTCTCTCTCCATGTAAGTTCTCTTGAATCTCGATGTAACCCTCTCATGACTCTCGCGCTACAAACAAGACTTTTATTTCTCTCGATAAGGTTTGTATCGCTCATGTTGTAGATCAAAACAAGTGGCATTACGCTCTCGATGTCACCATGAGCATGGCAATGTTGGTGAGGGAATTCTAAATGAGGTTTTTCAACCGGCAAGTTCCTATCAATTAACTCCATTTAAGCAAAAAGTGAGGGGCCCTTTAAAATATTGATATTTCAAGTATTAGTTAAAGATGATAATCATGAGGTATAATGTCCGCATATCAATACTTTTGTGGTGAATCCATGAAGCGCTTATCAATCTTTAGTTTTTTATTGCAACCTTGTCATTTTTAAGTGGTATCTATGAGATCAAAATGAGGTTATGAGTGATTTCCTACAGATGTCAAGTATTTTAAAACATGTAACTGGATGATACAAAGTTTACAAAGCTCATTTTTTATATTTTAAGGCTTAATTTATGAATTTTGTAGGAACTTTCGAACCGGTCTGATCCAACATCGAAATGATCTTACAAAGGATCCCGATCCTGACTACCTTGATGCAGGCTAATGAGGCCCTAGGAAGTGCTACAACGATCCCAAATGAGAGGGTATTGGTATTGTGGAATTCAAATCACTAGGCAGGGGAAAGGTTGTGAAAGCTTGATAAAAGTCAAAGGGGTAACAGAGGAAGTAATCAATAGGGTAAAACAAGATTCAAAAAATGCATATAAAAGGGAATGGGTGGCAGAGAAGCATTGAATAACCAATGCCCAAGGGCAAAGTCAAAGAAGATGAAGAAGATGGTGACAAATATTTCAACAACCACAAAATCAAGCGAAGGAAACAACTTTGTTAGGGTGTGTGGAGAATGAGCAAGAACTTCAGTTGGATCGATGATCCAACAGGGTTGAAATTAGACTGATCTTCCAACAAGACTTCAACCCTACTACAGACCAACCTTCACACTCCCACCAACACCATGTGCTTGCTACTAAACAAATTGACATTGCATTGTTAGAAAGCTCTTTCACCTAAGACGAACAGTACAAAAAATGATGTCCAAAGACTGAAGTAAGACAAGGAAAAAAGGAAAAGGTTGGACAGTTCATTAGCTCAGTATAAATGGTTTATGAATTTTGACCTTCATCAGTTGAACAGAAAAAGGTTACATTTAACCAGTACAACTGACCAAGATTATCAGGATCGAGATCCTAGGTCGGATCCTTTCTAGGTTTAATCGGATCGAATCGTAGGATCGGATCGAGGATTGCAAGATCCCAAAATATTCATAAATTAATGCTTACAATATGAAAATAAATTGTATCATCCAACTTCATGCTCAATTAACACAAATTAAACTTTGTATCATCCAAAACCAAAGAAGACATAGTGGCTAACAAGTTCACTTTCAGTTTCAGGTAGGATCCTCAATGCCTACTGTTGAAACCGATTTATCGGTCTCTTGTGAAGCTCGGGCCCTCAACAAGTTGAGGGGCAGTTAGCCCTTACTAATCCCTCGAAATGAGCAGACCGGGGACTCGGAAACAGACTAAGACCTTAGTCGCAGCGAGGAGGTCCCACCACAAACCCAGAAGATCGTTGAGCGCTTTCCCTCCCAAGCCAAAGTTGAGACTTGGGCACCTTGGAGAGCTAGAGAGCTCAACCAAAATAACCGAGGGAAGAAGAAGCTCAGAGAACTGAGATTGGAATCCTCTCCCAAGGTGCCATTTAAGGTCTATTTATAGTTTTTTGTTCGTGGTCTGTTAATAGCGGAATTCCGCCTTTTGGTTTTACTAAACGCACCCCAATTTGGCATGCTAACAGCCAAACTCCGTTGTTTGGATGGGCTAACGACAGACCATTGGGGGTAGGGGGGTAATTTCACTCCCTGCCGAGCTGAGCTGCAGGTGGGGGAAAAACCGACGAGACAACCCGGTCCCAGCGGATCCGCTGAGACGGGACAGAAGTGACCGTTGAGATGGCCGATCCTCTCAGCCCAACCGTTGAGACAGATTCCAAGGTGTCGTTCGTCGAGCGCGGGACAAATTTCGTCGAACCCTGGGCCGAGTTCGCCGAATGCGGACGGGAGCTCCGCCTTCCTTTGAGCGATCGGCGAGTGCCCGGCTCGCCCGCCTTCTTGCAAGCTGACCTTAAGGCTTGGGCTCGCAGGGACACGACTCGCGTGCCTTCCTGCGAGCTCTCCTTGGCCTTGTGTAAATCGTCGAACTGAGAATGTGACGCGAGTTCGTCGGACGCGGAACGGATTTCGTCGAACACGGACACTTAGAAGAAATCCGGCCCGTCCGCCTTCTCGCGAGCGGTCAGCGAGTACCTGGCTCGCCCGCCTTTGTTACCTCTTCCACCTGTTGGACCTGAACCCCCACTTAGGTAAGCGGTCTGTGAAGACCTCGCTCGCACCTCTTCCGGCGACATCCACCGAGGCCGGATCTCGCACTTCCTCCTGCGAGCTCTCCTGCCGAGACAGGGTCGGGAACCGCTGAGAAGGTGCTTGAGCCCGCTGAGACAATTGCTTGCCTCAGCGGGTTCGCTGAGACGGGACGGAAATAGACGCTGAGACGGCCGGCCCTCCCAGCCCAGCCGCTGAGGTGATTTCGTCGAGGCTGAAGCGTGGCGTTCGTCGAACCAAGAAGCAAGTTCGTCGAACCGAGAAAGGATGTTCGTCGAGCGAATTTCGTCAAACTCAAATTGAAGTTCGTCGGTCTTAATGGGAGCTCGTCGAACTGAACGGCGAGTTCGTCGATTGTGAAGATCTGGCTCGCCCGTCCTTCTATGAGCGGACCGCGATAACCCGGCTCGCCCGCTTCGGCTCGCCCGCTTCCTTGCGGGTCTACGGCGAGTGCTCGGCTCGCTCGCCTTCCTGCGAGCTACCTTCGAGGTTCCGGCTCGCTTTTCCTGTCACTTCCTCCGCCCGCTGATTTCCTGCATCTTTTCCTACCTCCTGGCGAATATCGGGGTTGTACACAATCCCCGCTCTTCGCGAGGCTCCCTGGGCTCGCGAAGAATCGTCCAACCTCGGATATTCGCCATCCTTTCGACTACGTGGCGCGAATCTTTTGGTGGGGCTCATGTCCACCACTATAAATACCCCCCTTCCCGGCCGGCGTTCAAACTTTTTTATCCTTCTCTCCCTTTTCTTACTCGCCGCGAGCCCCAACGCGATGTCTAAGAAAGACGAAATACTGGCTCGCCTGAAGGCCTCGCAAGCGGCCCAGAAAGGGAAGGCCGCCGCTATCGCCTCTTGGGCTTCTCCGCAGCGTACCCCGCCTCCGCCCTCCATCAAAATGGCGAAGGCCGTTCGGCGCTCGTCTGGCGAGGATGGGTCCTCTTTTTCGTCTCCCTCCTCCCATGACAGGCTCACCTCGCAGGTACTTATGTCAAGTTCATCGATTTAATGTCTTTTTCTTTCGACATTGCTTCTTCACTCGTAGAACTCTTCCCCGGGAGAGAATACACTGGGGAAAACAGTCGCGGAGACCCACACTTCTCCCGCCGGCGGGGTCGATACTCTTCTTTCAGACGCGAGGGTCATCGGCCTGCGGGATTCGCCTTCGCGACGAGGTGAGCGGTTTGCCTTGTCTTCCTTCATACTTCTTTACTCGCTAAATCACCCTTATTCCTTATGCAGTTTCCCCTCTCGCGAACCTGGAGGGACGAGTTCCTCCTCCCGCGGACCCGCCGGCCCCGCTGAATCAGACTATCATCACTTCTGGATTCGGCGTTATGGGACAAAGGAGCCCTGGAGGGACACTACTGGGCAAGTCCGGAATCGCCGCCAGAACCACACTCTCCCCCGGTCTGGGGAAAGCCGTTACCCCCGCCTTCGCCGAAGCGTTCAAGGGCCAGCCAGGCACATCTCGCCAGCGGCCCAGTACCCAAATTCTCTCACCAGGTTAGATCACCCTTGCCGAATGCCATTTTCTGCTCTCTCGCTGATTTCTACCTCGCAGGTGATCCCCTGACCCCGCTCACCGAGTCGGAGCCTGGAGCGTTGGAGATGTCTCCACCCCCCTCGCCGAGTCAGGTCGCAGATTTTCTGGGGGACCCCAGTGATCCAGAGCAAATGAAGAGGCGAGTCACCGAGATATTCCAGAAGCATACATCTCTGTTGCGGGATCTACATGAACAAAATCGGCAGGATCGGCTCGGGTTTGAGGAAAGATTCGCCGCGATGGAGGACGCGAACGCGCGCGTCCTCGCTGAGGTGCGGCCGGACGACCATGGCGAGGTGACCTCCCCCGGGGTGTACATTGCTCGGATTGAAGATTACACGCGGCTGACGGCCCAAGCGGGCCAGTCGCTTCGCGAGTATCACTACCCACGAATCCCCCCCCCCCCGCTCTGGTGTGCGGGGTCGCGGTCACTGGAAATGGCTGCGTTATTGAAAACTCTTTCTCTGCAGTTTTTCTTTTATTTTTACTTCACTTCCCCTTCGTAGGGAGGGTTCGCAAACAATTCAATAGTCTGTAATAATGATATTTCTGACTCGCCTGCGAGCCCGTGCTTTCAGTTTTTATTATATTTTCTTTCGCTATGCCTGGCTTGCTCGCTCATTGATTACTGTTGTCGCTTATTATACCTTTATCACTCGCGATCGCGACCTGCTCTCGCGCTTCGCTTTATTTCCTTATTCAGCGCTAGCTCGCCGATGACTAACGGGAGAGACATTGGCGAGATGCTAACTCGCAGGGGAACGGGTAGGATCCCTGGAGGCAGAAAAATACCGCGCGGATCCGCTATCCGCAGACACCAGCACTTCGATTTCTTCCCGCCCTTCTCATTCCTATAAATAGCCGGTCTCTTTACTTTCTAACCACCGCATTTACTGTTCTTCTTTCGCGTTTCTCTTCTTTTGACTCTCTCGCAAACCCCCAGCTCGCGCTCGTAAATTCTCTGACTCGCAACCATTCGACGTCATGGTTGCAAGATGCAGAGACAGAAGGGCGGGCCAAGTGCATTGTAGCCTTTCGCGAGCATCCCTTCTTCTGTGCCAACCTTACCAAAGAGGAGTACTTAGCCACCGTGGACAAGTACTTGAATCCCGGATTCGTGGCCCGATGCCCTACCAAAAGGGATACCATCAATGATCCCCCCGCCGACGAGCTCGCCATCCCCGTTGCTCACTTTGAGAATGGGTTGCAACTCCCGATATGGCCCGAAGTGCGCCAGGTATATCTTTTGAGCTCGCCTAGCGAGGGACGTTTTTAGCATTTCCTCCTGGCTCGCCTCGCGAGCGGCGTACTAACCCATAAGGATTCTTCTAGGTACTCAAGTACTTTGGCGTATTACTCAGCCAATTGACGCCGAATGGGATCGTCGTCGTGGTCGCATTTGTCAGCTACTTGCGAGCCGAGAGGATTGAGTTTAGTCTTCTCGTCTTCCGCAAAGTGTTTTCCTTCCGTGCCTACAGGGATGGGACGGCTCACTTTGCGAGTCAACACGTCACTCCCTGCGAGACCGTCAATAAATCTCACTATTGGACGCAGAATAACATCTCCTACACTCCTCTCCAACGAGATGACGGCGCTTACCGCCCTCCCGCTTCGCTAGGGGGTGACGACGCGAGTCTATACCAATACCTCAAGGGAGGAATTTCGAGGTCGCGCTCCTCCGGCAGCGGGTGGACTCGCTGATACCTGTTCCCCAAGGAGAAGGTCTGACTCGCACTCGCAAGTCCCCTCACTCCCCCTTCCTTCTGTTAGCTAACATTCTTAGCCATCTGTGCAGGAGAGCGCGAACTTCCGCTCAACCCCCCCACACGCGCCTTCTTC
Source organism: Dactylorhiza incarnata (assembly GCA_033032865.1). Lineage (NCBI taxonomy): Eukaryota > Viridiplantae > Streptophyta > Magnoliopsida > Asparagales > Orchidaceae > Dactylorhiza > Dactylorhiza incarnata. The sequence continues at coordinate 3,063,508 of JAWHQI010000315.1, read as the reverse complement.
CTCCCTCACCTCTGGCCCGCTCGCGAGCGTGGCTGCGGAGGCTTTCCGCGACGTCCCTAGCTCTTCGTCGGGAAAGAAACGTTCCCTTCCTCCACGTCGGCCCGCCTCGCAGGGGTTGGCGAAAAAGACCAAGAAAGCCTCCTCTGCCCTTAAGGAGAAGGATGTCGTGGATCTCTCCGAACCAGGCATCCCCCTCTCTCCTTCAGCGAATCAGGAGCCCGCCATTGAGGGTGGCGAGCCAGAGGAGGCGACTGGCAAGCCCAAGCCGACGAGCCATACGAATTTCGGGCTCGGCGCGAAGCTTCCGAACGCAGTTGGCGAGCCGGTACTCGCGTGGGACCCTGAACAGAACAAGGTCATCTGCTCCTCCCTCCTCCCTTCCTGGGTGGAGAGTGAAAAAATTGGGGTGAGGCGTTCGCCCTCGCCTTTGGGCTCTACGGTCGCGAGGATGCGTCCCTCTTCAGGGCCTTCACACAGAAAGGGCTCGTATATGAGGCCATGCGAGCCCAGTTCCGGGCGACGGAGCTTACCCATATGGTGGGTCGCCGATACTTCACCGCGGAGAAGGAAGTCCGAGAGCTCAACGTTTTAGAGCTCCGGAAGTCCGCGGGTGAGGTCGCGGAGCTAAAAGGAAAGGAGGCCTTGTCTGAGGGCCTCCTCGCCAGCCTTCAAGGTGGCCTGGTAAGAAATGCTTCCAAAAGTCTTTTTCTGTCTCGCTTCATTCTGCCTTTGCTAACTTCCTTTCTGCAGGATGCCGAGTCCGCCAGCCGACTACACGCGAGGATCGCCGACCTGGAAACGGAGAATACTTGCCTCAAGGCCCAGGTTCGCAATCTGACCCTGGCGGTGCTCCCCCCTCCTCCTCCGCGAGCCGGAGCTCGCGGCCAGTCGCGAGACGAAAAGGAGGCCGCCCGCAAAAAATCGATGGAGATCGCCGAGCTCATCTTCGACACTCTTAAGGGGACGGACCTGATCATTCCTGGCGCCATGGAACTCACCGCGGAGGAAGTCGTCCCCGATCTGTTCGCGCCGGTCTCTGAGATGGAGGATCGCGAGAGCGACTGAAGACTTCTCCGGCGAGCTATTTTGAGATTTTCATTCTTTTGCCAAATGTGGCAATTTTGTTTTTGACTGGCGAGTCCGCCGCTAATTGTAAATAACTTTGGGTAATGGAGGAAATATTTTGTCCATTTCTAGGTGTGACTTCTTTTTTTATCTTTCACTCGCACTCGCACATTCGTTCATGCTCGCGCGATTCCGACTTTCTAAATTTTCTTGCTTTCCCTGCGCTCGTGCCTTAACGTCTTCATTTGGCACTCGCGTTCGCCTCCCCTTGCCTAATAATTCGCCTATTTCAGTGTCGTATCTAGATCGCTCCCGCGCCTTATTCTTCTGCGGCGATGATAAGGCTATCACTCTTTAGAGCTCCATCTTTGTTTTAGGCGATACCTTGTAGGGAAATATTGCGAGCGAGGTCCATCTTTCCTCATCCCTACTCGCTATCACCTCTCGCGAGCTTCCATCGCTTCTCATGGGTTATCGTGCAGGCGAACCCGTCCTGGTTTGCCGCTTTTGTTCACGTTATCGAAATTTTATTAGTAAAATTTGCGAACTCAGGCCTGACTCGGAGCGCCTTGCGAACCACAGGTTCAGTCGGGCTGCCGCGAGCGGTTTTGCTTATGTGAGCGGGCTCCTGGTCTCGCCTCGCCCGGGCCCTGAATTTGTTTGCGAGCCAGGTCCCCTACTAGGAGTCATCTGTCTCTCAGCCCTTCCCGAGATTATCCTGACCCACCGTTTATGAGAGCCCGGCAGCGGAATCGATCGGGGGCATTCCAGCACCAAGGAACTTGTAACCTTGTCAGCCTCTCCAGAGATCAACCTGACCCACCGTCTATGAGAGCCCGGCAGCGGAATCGATCTGGGGCATTCCAGCACCAAAGGACTTGTAACTTTGCCAGCCTCTCCAGAGATCAACCTGACTCACCGTCGATGAGAGCTCGGCAACGGAATCGATCTGGGGTATTCCAGCACCAAAGGACTTGTAACTTTGCCAGCCTCTCCAGAGATCAACCTGACCCACCGTCGATGAGAGCCCGGCAGCGAAATCGATCTGGGGCATTCCAGCACCAAAAGACTTGTAACCTTGCCAGCCTCTCCAGAGATCAACCTGACCCACCGTCTATGAGAGCCCGGCAGCGGAATCGATCTGGGGCATTCCAGCACCAAAGGACTTGTAACCTTGCCAGCCTCTCCAGAGATCAACCTGACCCACCGTCTATGAGAGCCCGGCAGCGGAATCGATCTGGGGCATTCCAGCACCAAAGGACTTGTAACCTTGCCAGCCTCTCCAGAGATCAACCTGACCCACCGTTCATGAGAGCCCGGCAGCGGAATCGATCTGGGGCATTCCAGCACCAAAGAAATTGTAATCTTGTCAGCCTCTCCAGAGATCAACCTGACCCACCGTCTATGAGAGCCCGGCAGCGGAATCGATCTCGGGCATTCCAGCACCAAAGGACTTGTAACCTTGCCAGCCTCTCCAGAGATCAACCTGACCCACCATCCATGAGAGCCCGGCAGCGGAATCGATCTTGGGCATTCCAGCACCAAAGGACTTGTAACCTTGCCAGCCTCTCCAGAGATCAACCTGACCCACCGTCCATGAGAGCCCGGCAGCGGAATCGATCTGGGGCATTCCAGCACCAAAGGACTTGTAACCTTGCCAGCCTCTCCAGAGATCAACCTGACTCACCGTCTATGAGAGCCCGGCAGCGGAATCGATCTGGGGCATTCCAGCACCAAAGGACTTGTAACCTTGCCAGCCTCTCCAGAGATCAACCTGACCCACCGTCTATGAGAGCCCGGCAGCGGAATCGATCTGGGGCATTCCAGCACCAAAGGACTTGTAACCTTGCCAGCCTCTCCAGGGATCAACCTGACCCACCGTCTATGAGAGCCCAGCAGCGAAATCGATCTGGGGCATTCCAGCACCAAAGGACTTGTAACCTGCTCAAGAATTACTTTAAAATATATGTATTGAGGAGGAAACATACAAGAGTTTGTTACAAAAATTTGCTAAGAATAAAATCTCTTCAAATCATCCCCACTCCTGCTCGGCCGAGAGATACCCTTTCCACATCCTGGAGGTGATACCCCCCCAACTTGAGCACTTCGCTTACAATGTAAGGCCCTTCCCAATTGGGCTCTAACTTACCCACAGCGGCTCCTCTTCCTGTCGCACCTACATTCTTCAGGACCAAATCTCCTTTCTCGAATTGCTTTATCCTGATATGTTGATCAAAGTGTCGGGTCATCCGCCTCTTGACTTCCTCCTGTCGGATAGTAGCGAGGTCCCGGAGCTCTTCTACCAGGTCCAGGGACAACCTTTGCTCTGCATCATTTTCTATTAACCATTCTCCATCTCCTTCGCCCGCGGTGATCACCCTGGGGGTTTTGACTTCGAACTCTATCGGGAGGACGGCCTCGGACCCATGAGACAGTTTGAAGGGGGTTTCTCCTGTGGCCGTGTTTGGGGTAGTTCTCAAGGCCCATAGGACCGAGGGTAGCTGCTCCACCCAATTGCCTCTGAGATTCTCTACCTTCTTCTTTAGTAGGTTGACAATTATCTTGTTAACCGCCTCCACCTGACCATTGCTCCTTGGGTGGTGGACCGACGCGAACCTGAGATCTATGCCGAGTTGGGTGCAAAAACTAACAAACTCTTCGCTGGCGAATTGGGGTCCGCTATCCGTCACGATGGCTAGAGGGAGCCTATGCCTGCAAATTATTTCACCCCAAACAAAATTTATCACTACCTGGGATGTTACCTTGGCCAGCGCCTTCACCTCGACCCATTTGGAAAAGTAGTCTATCATACCAGTAGGAACTTCCTTTGGCCGCTTGCCTGGGGGAAGGGTCCCACCAAATCCAATCCCCATATAGCGAAGGGCCACGGAGTTGTGATGGTCCGGAGCCTTTGGGCTGGGAGGAGTTGGAGTGGAGCATAGAGCTGGCACTTTGAACACTTCCTCGCGAATTCTGCTGCATCCTTGCTGAGGGTAGGCCAGAAGTAGCCTTGCCTCAGCACTCTCCCCTCCAAAGTCCGGCTCCCGGAGTGACTGCCACACTCCCCCGAGTGGATTTCTTCGAGGACTCTCGGGACCTCCTCCTCAGACACGCAACGAGCCAGGAGCCCCGATAGTGTTTTGCGGTATAGCAACCCTGCATGTGAGGAGTAATATGTCGATTTGTACCTGAGCCGCCGCTTGTCAACGTCTCCTTTGGGGAACTTTCCCGATGCCAGGAAGGTAATGAAGGGATCCATCCACGATGTTCGCTGATCCACCTCCATCAGCTCCCCCTCTTCAATGGAAGGTCGGAAGAGTTCCGACACTGTCCCTCCTGCCCGGGGACCGAACCTGGCCAGGAGGTCCGCCTGGGTGCTCTCCTCTCTTGGGACGTGATTAATGGAGAAAGTGCGAAATTGCCCGACGACCCCCTTGACCATCTCCAAGTACCGTTGGAGAGTCGGCTCTTTGACCTCAAACTCCCCCTTGATCTGGCAAGCCACTACCATGGAGTCCGTCGAGACCTCCACGTCCTGCACTCCCAGCTCCCGAGCTAAGCGGAGGCCCGCTATCACGGCCTCATACTCTGCCTGGTTGTTGGTGAGGGGGAAATGAATGTTGATGGCTTGCTCGATCCTGGTGCCCTGGGGACTTATCAACATCACCCCTCCCCCGAAGGAGTGCTTTCCTGACGCGCCATCCACTAGCATCTTCCAGGCCACTGGGTGGGGTAGTTCGGACTCTTCTAACTCAGTCACATAATCAGCCATGAAATCCGCCACCGCTTGCGCCTTTATGGATACCCTGGGCACGTAGGAGATATTGAACTCACTCAGCTCTACTGACCACTTGGCCAATCTCCCGAAGTGCTCCACCCCTTCCATGATGCCGCGAAGGGGGTGGTCGGTCACTACTTTGATTGAGTGTGCCTGGAAGTAGGGTCGGAGCTTCCTAGCCGACACCACCAAGGCAAATGCTAACTTCTCCAAGATGGGGTATCTGAGCTCGGCCTTCCTCAATACCCTGCTAACATAGTAGATGGGGAGTTGTTTCTTCCCTTCTTCTCGAATCAACACTGAGCTGACCGCTTCCGACCCTACCCCCAAGTACAGGTATAGGTCATCCCCTAGCCTCGGCCCTTGCAGCAGCGGGGTCTGGGTCAGTTGTTCCTTTAGTGCTTGAAAGGCCTTCTCGCACTCGGGGGTCCACTCGAACTTCTGGTTGCCCCTCAATACCCTGAAGAAAGAACATTTTTCTCCTGCATTGAAAAGGGACCTACTTAACCCGGCAAGCTTCCCTGTCAGACGTTGAACCTCCTTCGCATTCCTTGGAGATCCCAACTCGAGGATCGCCCTCACCTTGTCCGGGTTAGGCTCCACCCTGAGGGGGGTGAGCAAATGACCCAAGAATTTCCCTCGGCTGGCCCCGAAGACACATTTTAAGGGGTTAAGCCTCATTTTAAATTTTCACAACGTCCCAAAGGTTTCCTCGAGGTCCCTGAGGTGGGACTCAAGGTCCCGACTTTTGATCATCAGGTCGTCCACGTAGACTTCCAGGTTCCTGCCTTTCTGTTCGCGAAACACTCTATCCATCATTCGCTGGTATGTTGCCCCTGCGTTCTTCAAGCCGAACGGCATCATTTTATAACAATAGCACCCATCCCCGGTGATGAAGGATACATCTTTGATGTCGGGAGGGTGCATGCGAATTTGGTGATAACCTGAAAAAGCATCTAAAAAAGACATCACAAAGAAACCGACGGCTGAGTCAACCAGCGCGTCGATTCTAGGCAAGGGGTAACAATCCTTGGGGCATGATTTATTAAGTAAGAAAAAATCAACGCACATTCTCCACTTACCATCCCCTTTCTTCACCATCACTACGTTGGAGACCCAGCCTGGGTACTGGATCTCCGATACAAAACCGGCCTTGATGAGCTTGTTCACCTCCTCCCGGATAGGTGCCTCCAGCTTGTCGGCAGTGGACCTCTTCTTTTGGCGAATGGGGCGAGTGCCGGGATCGAGGTTGAGGCTATGGCACGCCACATCCGCGTTGATCCCTGGTATCTCCGCAGCACTCCATGCGAAGACATCCATGTTGTCTTGGACGCAAGCCGAGACCTTCCTCCGGTCCTCCGAGCTGAGCTCCCCACTGATCCTGATCTTCTCGATTGTTCCGGCCCTGGTGGTCACCTCCACCTCTACCACTTCCTCCACAGCTTCCAACCTGGATCGCTCCCCCCAGGCACTGTCCTCCTCTCCGCCACAAGCTAGCGCTCTGACTCTTTCCCCCATCTCTTCCTCTTCCACCACCATCAACTCTTCCGCCCCCTCTTCCGCCCCTCCTCCCGGGGCCTCTTCTTCTTTCTCTCCCTCTTTCCCCTCCTCCGCCCTGGGCCCCTCAACGACCCCTTCCCGGGCATGAACTACTCCTTTATCCATCCTTCCTTCCAACCTCTCCTCTTCATCGGCCTCGGCCACCTCTTCCATCACCTTACCCCACTCCTCGGCTTCTCTCATCCAAGAGATGGCGTTGACGGCAGTCACATAGCACTGCCTCACCACCTTGGGGTCTCCCCGGACCCGGACCTGGATTCCTCCGGTGCTGAACTTGAGACACTGGTGGAAGGTGGATGGGACGCATCGGAACGCGCTGATGAGAGGCCGTCCGAAGATGGAGCTGTAGCTGCTAGGGGCATCCACTATCACGAAGCGGCAGTTCCGGGACTGCCCCCCCAAGGTCACATGGAGTCCCACTCCGCCTTCCACTTCCTTCCTCTCTCCTGAGAACCCAAACAGAGGGCCATCCGAAGCCAACACCCTTCTGGCCTCCACCTTCATCTCGTCGAACGCCCTCTTGAAGATGACGTTAACCGAGCTCCCGTTGTCCACGAGAATTCGGGACACCGTGAAGTTCTCGATGGCGGTTTGGATGACCAATGCGTCGCAGAAAGGGTCCTCATGACCCGACATGTCCTTCTGAGAGAAAGTGATCTTTTCTGCTGGGGGTGGAGCCGTGGATGTCGAAGCCACGCTCCGGCGGTAGATGATATGGAGGCTCGCCTTGCGGGTTGCCTCTACCCCTACTCCCCCGTGGATCACCCCGATCCCTCCTCGAGTCCCCACATAGGCCCGGTCTTCGCACCTCTCCTCCTCATCCTCCCGAGGTAGGACCTCCTCGATCCTCACCTGTTGATGTTGTCGCGGCGCCGGCATTCTAGCTCTTTTTGTCTCTAAGAATTCCGGGCAGGTGGCCGTTGCGTGACCTTCTTCATCATGGAAGTCACAGTACGGCAACGCCACCTCTCCCCTCTCGGCCTCTGCCGCCCTATTTCCTCTTCTCCTTCCTGCTCCCGCTTCCACTCCTTCTCTCCTTCCTCTTCCTCCTCTTCCTCGTCTGATCGCCATAGCCTGCTGAGGCGGGGGAGGCATCTGCCTCGGACCCTGCCTCCATCCTAACTGTTGGGGTCTTCCTTGCCCCCCATAGAAGTTACCCCCTCCTGGGGCGCAGCCTCTTCCCTGACCTTGCATCCCCCTGCCATGTTGCCTCCATCCCCCCTCCGGAGCCCGGGGCTCTTCCCTTCTCCTTACATCCTGCTGCTTGACCTCCGGCTCACTGAGCTTTGCTAGCCTCCTGGTGAGCTCCGGATTGGCCTTTTCCTTCTCGACCTCCTCCGCCACCCTCTCCATCAACTCCTCGTAGGAGACGGGGGCTTTCCTCTTCAAATCCATCTTGAAGAAACTCTCCTTCAGCCCCAACGTGAAGGCGAGCTGAAGAGCAAACCCGGGCATCTCCTGGGTGAGCAGAACTTCCTCCTGAAATCGATCTGCATAATGAGCCAACGACTCCTTGGGCTCCTGCTTCACCTTGAAGAGGGACTCGGCGTCCTTCTTCCTCTTCTTCGAAGTTGAAACCCGCAACAAGAAACTTCTACGCAAATCCTCGAATGCGTAGATCGATCCGACGGGAAGTTGGTGGAACCACTCCCGAGCTTTCTCCTTCAGGGTGACGGCGAAGAGCCGACACTTGAAGGCGTCCGACATCGGCCTGATAGAAACCGAGTCCTCGAACGACTGCAGGTGCTGGACTGGGTCGTCCCGACCATGGCAGTAGACCCTGTCTCACTCCCCGAACCCTTCCGGAACGGGTGCGGAAAGCACCAACTCGCAGAAGGGGCTTCCCCTACCTGCTGTCTTCTCCTGCTCCACTCGCCCCCCGCGCTCCCTCACCTGGTTTGAGCTCGTTGGGGCACTGCTCGCGAGAGCCACCGTCGCCAGAGCCGCTCCTACGGGCGCCACGCCCGCCAGGATCGCGCTCGTCTGCACCGCGCTCGCCTGCACCGCACCCGCCTGCCCCGCACCCGCCTGCCCCGCACTCGCCTGTGCCGCACTCGCTGGCACCGAGGTCGCCGGACTGGCGAACAGCACTCGCCCCTCCAGATCCGGCACTGACCCTCCGGCCACCTCCTTTCCAGCCCTTCCTCCCGGGGCACCCTCGCCAACCGCTGCCGGAGGATGGGACGCTTGAGCCGCTGGGGTCGCGAGCTCGCTACGTAGCGCTGCGACCGCGAACCCGAGGGTGTCGAGGACTTCTCGCCTGAAGTCCGAGAACATCTTTTGCACCGCCGCCGGGGGCGACCCGCAGAACTCCTCGCCTTGCTCTTCATCTCCTGCCATGTTCCTTTCTCGGAATCTTCCTGGACCAGCCACGCTCCACGCTCACCGCACCAAAATGTTAAAACTGATTTCTCGGTCTCTTGTGAAGCTCGGGCCCTCAACAAGTTGAGGGGCAGCTAGCCCTTACTAATCCCTCGAAAGGAGCAGACCGGGGACTCGGAAACAGACTAAGACCTTAGTCGCAGCGAGGAGGTCCCACCACAAACCCGGAAGATCGTTGAGCGCTTCCCCTCCCAAGCCAGAGCTGAGACTTGGGCACCTTGGAGAGCTAGAGAGCTGAACCAAAGTAACCGAGGGAAGAAGAAGCTCAGAGAACTGAGATTGGAATCCTCTCCCAAGGTGCCCTTTATGGTCTATTTATAATTTTTTGTTCGTGGTCTGTTAATAGCGGAATTCCACCTTTTGGTTTTACTAAACGCACCCCAATTTGGCTTGCTAACAGCCAAACTCCGCTGTTTGGATGGGCTAACGACAGACCATTGGGGGTAGGGGGTAATTTCACTCTCTGCCGAGCTGAGCTGCAGGTGGGGGAAAAACCGCTGAGACAACCCGGTCCCAGCGGATCCACTGAGACGGGACAGAAGTGACCGCTGAAACGGCCGATCCTCTCAGCCCAACCGCTGAGACAGATTCCAAGGTGCCGTTCGTCGAGCGCGGGACAAATTTCGTCGAACCCTGGGCCAAGTTCGCCGAATGCGGACGGGAGCTCAGCCTTCCTTTGAGCGATCGGCGAGTGCCCGGCTCGCCCGCCTTCTTGCAAGCTGACCTTAAGGCTTGGGCTCGCAGGGACACGACTCGCGTGCCTTCCTGCGAGCTCCCTTTGGCCTTGTGTAAATCGTCGAACTGAGAATGTGACGCGAGTTCGTCGGACGCGGAACGGATTTCGTCGAACACGGACACTTAGAAGAAATTCGGCCCGTCCGCCTTCTCGCGAGCGGTCAGCGGGTACCTGGCTCGCCCGCCTTTGTTACCTCTTCCACCTGTTGGACCTGAACCCCCACTTAGGTGAGCGGTCTGTGAAGACCTCGCTCGCACCTCTTCCGGCGACATCCACCGAGGCCGGATCTCGCACTTCCTCCTGCGAGCTCTCCTGTCGAGACAGGGTCGGGAACCGCTGAGAAGGTGCTTGAGCCCGCTGAGACAATTGCTTGTCTCAACGGGTTCGCTGAGACGGGACGGAAATAGACGCTGAGACGGTCGGCCCTCCCAGCCCAGCCGCTGAGGTGATTTCGTCGAGGCTGAAGCGTGGCGTTCGTCGAACCAAGAAGCAAGTTCGTCGAACCGAGAAAGGATGTTGGTCGAGCGGATTTCGTCGAACTCAAATTGAAGTTCGTCGGTCTTAATGGGAGCTCGTCGAACTGAACGGCGAGTTCGTCAATTGTGAAGATCTGGCTCGCCCGTCCTTCAATGAGCGGACCGCGATAACCCGGCTCGCCCGCTTCGGCTCACCCGCTTCCTTGCGGGTCTACGGCGAGTGCTCGGCTCGCTCGCCTTCCTGCGAGCTATCTTCGAGGTTCCGGCTCGCTTTTCCTGTCACTTCCTCCGCCCGCTGATTTCCTGCATCTTTTCCTACCTCCTGGCGAATATCGGGGTTGTACACCTACCAACAATTAAAATGAACCGGACCTCTGGATTGTTGGAAGCCTAGAAGCAAGAAGACGTCACTCAGACTGTTGGATTGCTCGTAGTCAAGAAGATGAAACCTGGATTGCTCCTACGCTGGAAGAGGAAGCCTGGATTGCTCATTCACTTGATTGATGGACACTAGATTGCTCGTACGTTGGAATGGAAGAGAAGACGTCAGCCTGGAAGCAGGAAGCCATTGGATTACTCTTATGCTGGAATAGAAGAGAAGAAGTGAGCGCCGGCTGAAATGGAACTAGGGAAGGGAAGACATCGTTTGGACGGGAAGCGGCCGAAGACGTCTCCCTCAACCTTCTTCGACAGTCGGCACTCCGGATAGGGTTAAGAGGTAGGATATAATTCTACGATGGGGTATGGGGGTCGAGACTGTGATATGATTAAGCGATGGGGTGTGGGCGTTGGACTAATTGATTTGGGTTGGGATATGGTTGGACGTGTTTTGTTTTCCTTTTGCAGGACCAGTTGAATCGGGTCGGGATCGTGATTCTAATGATCCTAAGATCTAGATCGTGATCACGGTCATAGAGGTGCCAATTTCAATCCTGGGTAAGATCCGGATCGATTTAAAAAATCTGGATCGTAGGATCGTATCGCGGTCATAATAACCACAACCGACTAATACGATATAATTTACTTATCATATTAATAACTAGGGTTATTTACCGGGACCTCCCCTCTAAGTTTGCGTAATTACAGCTTGCACCCCTCTAACTTTTGAAATTACAAAAACCTCCCCTCAATGTTTACATTTCATAACATCCATGCACAAAAGTACCCCCTTGGAGTAAATCTACAGGGGGGTCTTTTTGTGCATGGATGTTATGAAATATAAACATTGAGGGGAACTAATTGTAATATTGAAAGTTAGAGGGGAGCAATCTGTAATTATGCAAACTTTGAGGGGAGGTCCCGGTAAATAATAAATTAATAAGTATGTAAAAACATACTTTACATAGTGAGAGATACATAATACGATTGATTTTAAGTAGCATTTGCTATGAATATTATTTATCAATAAATAAAAAACATCTTGATCACAAAATTACACACACCAAACAGTTTTTGCTAACAAAAAACATTTAACTTCCCCCTCATGCCACTGAAAAAATGCTCTACTACCCATCAATAACCTCCCTTCTGCACGGTCTTGCCAATGCTGCTTAGTAAATGGGAAAATGGGAAACCTACCTTCAAGCAGAAAAATGGTACAGCAGAAAAGTAGAATATAGTCAAAGAATAATCCACCCACGTAGTTGCATTCAATAGGATTTATTGGATACAATGAATTCTTAATCCCATCAAAATTAGAAGATGCAACACAAGACCAACAAAGTAAATTTAAAGCAGCATGCCATAAGAAAAAGAATTTAAATCGATCTACTAGAGCAATAAAAATCCACAGAAAAAGCAATTATCAATAGTCAATAATCTCCAAATAATAGAAAAAGCAATCATCAATAGTCAATAATCCCCAAATAAGAACAAGTGCAAGATAATTGAACAGAGACAACAATCGAAACAGGTAAGAAAGAATGGTATTGACCATATGATAAAAGGTACAGGTAATCGATTGAGGCGCCAATAGGAAATAAGAACCTCATGCAAACAAAATGTCGGTAAAGACGATACGCCAAGGAATTTGCGGCAATATAAGTAGAAGTATAGCAACGTCAAAATTGTGGAAAGAAGCAGGTAGGAGAATCCAAGATGATGGTAGTGTGGCATCCTAAATTTTGAATAACTTATTTGATCCAGCAAATTAATCATGATTAAAGAGTTTTAAAATTATTCTATTAAAAAATAAATAACTAAATGCTTTTATTAACATCAAGAATAGTTATCTAGAACTTAATAAATACAAGACTCAACAACAACAACACTCAAGCCTTTATCCCACTATAGTAGAGTCGGCTATATGGATCCTTTGTCGCCATAGTGCCCTATCTTTAGTCATAATCTCACTAATGCCTAAGTACATCATGTCTTTCCTTATAGTTTCATTCCAAGTCTTTATTGGTCTAACCCTCCCCCGTTTAACATGTCTAGTGACTAAACTCTCACAACACCTAACAGGTGCCTCTAATGGTCACCTTTGTACGTGTCCAAACCATCTTAGTCGAGTTTCTCGCATCTTCTCTACAATTGGTGTCACTCTTGTCTTATTCCTGATACATTCATTCCTAATTTTATCCAGCCTCGTGTGTCCACACATCCACCTAAGTATTCTCATCTCCACAACTCCCATTTTTTGCTCATGTACACAATTTACTGCCCAACACTCAGAACCATAGAGCATCGCTGGTCTAATTGCAGTACGGTAAAACTTGCCTTCTAGTTTTAACGATACTTTACAATCACATAAGATCCCTGACGCGCCTCTCCACTTCAACCAACATGCTTGGATTCTATGTATCACATCTTTATCAACACCTCCATCTTTTTGAACTAATTGATCCAAGATATTTAAAGCACTCACTCAAAGAAATATCTTGATCACCCAACTTACGAAGCCATCCATCCTTCTTGCACTGCTAAATTTAAGCTCCATATACTCCGTCTTTGCCCTGCTTAACCTAAAACTCTTCTTTTCTAAAGCGTCTCGCCAAGATTCAAGTTTCACGTTTACACCTCCGCGCGTCTCATCGACCAAAACGATATCATCCGCAAACAATAACACCAAGGTATTGCTTGTTGGATATGCCCGGTGAGCTCATCTAAGATAAGGGTAAAGAGATAAGGGCTTAAAGCTGAACCTTGATGTAAGCCACAGTGATAGGGAATTCCAATGTTAATCCTACAGATGTCCCACCCTCGTCACTGAAGTTGTATACATATCTTTGATTATGTCAATGTATGATACATTTACACCTTTCTTTTCTAAGACTCTCCATAAGATCTCTCTTGGAACCCTATCATAAGCCTTCTCAAGGTCGATAAACAACATATGTAAATCTTGTTTTCTAGAACTTAATAAATATCCAATTAAATTTGTTATCAAAATTTTTTGGACCATATAATCTGGGAGATACCATTAAATGTTATGTTCTGGAATGGATTAGGAGAGCAAACAAAGTCAATAAATCAAGTTGCAATAAACGCTTGGGATTAAATCTCTCTGCAACATTGGTCATTCCACCATGGACTCATGAATTTGGTAGGAGCAATCCTGACTGTTGGATCGAACGCATGCATGATTGATGAAAGATATTAAGATTTTCACTTTATACTGCTCACATGGTTGGAAGCAAGAAGTAAGCTTCGGTTAGCTAGCTGATATATATTACCCATGTGCAATTAATTGCAGCAACGATAGGACCATCTAATCCATTATTCCTGTGTGGGATTGGCAGATATTAAGATTTTAAAACTCATTATTTAAAGAGCATGACACTCTAGTTTTAAGTTGAGAATTGTTGTCGTTGTACGTTGAAAAGTGAACAAGTTGGGTGAAGTGGGTGTTGGGTTTGCTATGTGTGTGGGTGGGGTGAGGAAGATAAGGGCTCCCTTTGGCGCGGTGGTGGCGGTCATGAACGCGGTGGTTATGAATTATCGTTCGTGAACGCCCGACCTTACCTAAGGAACTTCATCCACTTTTATGTTCAAAAATAGTTTTCTTCTCTTGGTGGTGGTCATAACCACTATCATGTCAAACATACATTCTATGATGGTGGCGTTTTTGTCCAAACTTACCGGAGCAAATAAGCCGTGCCAAACGGAGCCAAGGTCTTGGGAGGTAACAGAGTTCTAGGTGAAGCAATTCATATGACTCGACAAAGGAGTTCATTGGGCAAAGCTCTTAATTCATGGCAAGCGGGCACTGACAAAAAAGTTCAACCTCTATGGAATTGTCTGTTTCTGTAAGCAGTAACATGTCGGTAGAAATTGTCCTCACGCGGTTGGAGAGGTCATCGTGTGATTAAGGAGTTTGCAGGAAAAGTAATGATCTAGTTGACGGTGTAGTCCTTGCCTACGGGGGGTATGTTCATTGTCATGGGCCATCATACAATAACAGGAACGAAGTAGTGCTCGAAGACAGCATGCAGCGTAGATTGGTTCGGTGTCGGTGTCGTCAAAGTCTCATCCCCATAATTCGTACTTACCTTCTTAAGCTTTTATTTCTCCCTTTTTTAAATTTTGAATCTCCTAGTCATGCATTGTGATAATGTATGATAGAAGCAAGAGTAATATGATCTCTTATTTTCTTGGTGGCCTCCTAAGAGGGGAATAGTAAAAAGTAGATGATCAAAGCAAAAAATAAAACATTGAGTTGATTGTTTGTTTATACTAGTCTAGTGCAAGGTCGAGGTGCTTGAGATAAAAAAAACTAGGAGATCTCGAGATAGCTCACTCTTATAAACTTACGGCACCAAGAAAGAGTGGATTCAAAGGAAATGCCGCATCCAAGATGAATTTTCTTCAACTTAAGTTGTATGTAGATTCTTAAGTAAGTTGTGTGTAGATTCTTAAGTAAATTTTATGTATATTTTGAATTAGTAAATATGACAAACCGTAAGTATTAGAAATTGTGTAACATATATTATTCAGTTTTATATGTTGTATATGATTTCTTGGTGGATTAAGTCTTTTGATGAAACAACGTATGGGGTTATGTGCATGCAAGTAGTAAACCTCAAATTTTGATATCTGCTAGGTTATGGATGATGATATATTGGGTTAATTTTATGGTTTTTTAATGATTTGTATGGCTTAGTCCAAAGATGACCTATAAACCACACACTTGAGCTTTATGAATGACCAATGATGCAACAGTCTACTACAGCAGCAATCGAATACAATCAAAGCAAACTTCGCTCTGGAAGAACTATTATTAACTCATCTAAATTAAGGATATGTGACCTCACCGGGAATGGCAAGAGGAATAGGTAATCAATCGAGGCTCCAGAGGGAAATCAAAAAATCTCACACAACGGCAATGCGATGAAAAATCTACTGCAATATAAGAAGATGAGATATAGCAATGTCGAAACTGTGGAAAGGAGAACTGGCTTATTTGATTTTCAAATGCTGTGAATTGGACATTAGAATTGGCTTATTTGATTGTCAAATTCTGATTACATAGTGTCTTATGATTGATTTTTTTTAGTTGACCAGGTCAACCTCCACCCGATGACAAGGAGACATCATAAACCTGAATAGGTCTAGAATATAGCCAATTATATATTAAAAAATTAAACTTTTGTATTTCTTTCTTCATAATAAATTATAGGGACGCAAAAACATAGACCAGCACAAATTGAAAATTGGACTATGAAGAGAAAACGGGTTACCCAATCCGATAATTATGCCATTGTCTAACTTAAAGAAAAAATCAGACCAAGATAGTCACAACACAAGGAACACAATCACTAATACTACAATAAAATGCAAAAAAATGTAAAGCAAATAAACAAAATAAAATGTCCAAATAAATACAATAAATAAAATTCAAAACATAAACTAAATGTAGCCGTCTATCTGTTATGAGGCGTGACGACGCCAGTTATCCTTGTGCTTTTGTTGCGTTATTTTTAAATATTATGCACATTGTCGTAAGCCCATATGGGGGGCGTAGGTTGTGAACTTAAATAGTGTCGTTGGGGACTTGGAAGGGAGGAATGAAATTTGAATCTCTCTCTCTTAATCCCCTCTCTCACTATCTCTCTCTCTAACCCCATGGGAAAAAAGCCGTGCGTGCCCTAGTCGCCACTCGCCCCTCCCGATCGACGCTCCTCCTTCTCTGCCGCCATTGCGCCACCGCCGATTACGAGGTCCAAGAGGGAGGCTCATAACAAACTGGTATCAGAGCCAGCCGTAGGCGTCCTCTCCGGCCCTTCGTCCACTCGCCCAGCCCAGCGCCGTTCTCCCGACGACTCGCGGCAACAACCCGTCCCCTCTCCCATCCTCGCGGCAACAAGCGTCACCACACCCTCGCCGACTCTTCTTCCGACGATCATTCCACTCCGGTAAGCCCGACTCTGCACGCCGGCTCTTCTCCCAGCTTTGTTGGCCTGCTTCCAACCAGCCCTATCCCAGATGGCGGACAGTGCTCCCTCTCTCGTCGAGATCATGGAACTCTTCCAAACCATGCTAGCGACTCAGAACTCCAAAATGGACGCCCTCAATGCACGCTTGGATGCCCTACAAGGGGTGCCTTCTCCTAGCATATGAACACGGCCGATCACCCATCGACAAGCCGGGTGGACTCCGCCGCTCCAACAGGAGCGGACTACCAGTCCTACGCTCGAACTATCCGAATGGATTTTCCCATCTACGAGGGCCGCAACGATCCTCTTCCTTGGCTTACCCGCTGTGATATTTTCTTTGCCAACCAACGCATGCCAGATGAAGAACGCGTCGACATTGCCTCCTTCCACTTACTTGGACCAGCGCAATTGTGGTTCACCCAACTTCTGCGAGAGCACCCCAACATTTCGTGGGCAGAATTCAGTACGGCCTGCACCCTGAGGTTTGGTCCTGCTCTACAGGGAAACCAGCTCGGCGATCTGGTCAACCTCAAACAGGACGGGTACATCGACACCTATCTAGAGCAATTCCAAATTCTACTGTCTAGGGCAACGTCCGTCTTACCGGAGCAGCAAGTTCCCCTCTTCACCGCGGGCCTTCACGAGCGACTACGTTGGGATGTGGAATTCCTTCTGCCACGTGATCTCAACATAGCTATGAACCTCGCCAGGGCTTGTGAACGGAGATTGCTACTAGATCGTCCGCCTTTGGGACGTCGGGACTATCAGGGCACTTACTCTCTAGCCAACTTGCCGGACAAGGCTCCATTCCAGGACGATCCTCCGTGGCCTGCTGTTCGTCGCCGTTTGTCTCGCCCCGAGATGGCCGCGCGGCGCGAGAAAGGCTTGTGCTACAATTGTGATGAACATTTCACGCCGGGACATCGATGCAAACGTTTATTCTAGCTCGAGGTAGATGATCCTTCTGATGATGACACGACGGGCGGAGAAGAATCTGGAAGACCCTTCGATCCAGCTTGAGGACAAGCTGTCTTCGGACGTGGGCGGAGATGTTATGAGGCGTGACGACGTCAGTTATCTTTGTATTTTTGTTGTGTTATTTTTAAATATTATGCCCATTGTCGTAAGCCCATATGGGGGGCGTAAGTTGTGAACTTAAATAGTGTCGTTGGGGACTTGGAAGGGAGGAATGAAATTTGAATCTCTTTCTCTCTTAATCCCCTCTCTCCCTATCTCTCTCTCTAACCCCACGGGAAAAAAGTCGTGCGTGCCCAGCCGCCACTCGCCCCTCCCGATCGACGCTCCTCCTTCTCCGCCGCCATTGCGCCACCGCCGGTTACGAGGTCCAAGAGGGAGGCCCATAACAGTATCTCAATCAAAGATGCAAGAATCATTAGACTTTGAAGTTCATAAAAGCATCCAATCAAAATGGAAAAAGTGTTTGTAGTCATATTTAACTGGTACCCTGCTTTTTCATCTTCTTAGCACACTAACAAATTATGGAAGGAAAACAGTAACATAATGTAATTTTTAAAAAAATCAAATCAACTAAACTTGATATCCATCAGTTTCCTTTACAATAAAGAAATGTCGTTAAAAATGTTAACCATCTCTTCACAAGTAGAATGGTAGTGCTCGAAAACTTGATGTTCTGGATGACCTGAAATGGCATAACTGCAATTAATGAACTACAAATACTTCAATAAAAACAAAGAATAAACTCTCACCATCAGTCTCTGTCCAATCCCCAGTAGTTGATGAAACTTCAGACGTTGATGTGCAGCTTTCTTCTTCATTTGACATTAAATTTACAGGTAACTCCTGCAAAAACTCAAGTCAGGTCAAAGCAGAAAAGATCATGTAGTTCCCAAATTAACACTAGAATGAGACATACAGAAGAACGTAGCACAGAGTCTTCATCGTCATAAGCTGACCCTACAAGGATCCTAGAAGCTTCCATTACAAGAGCGTTTTCCTGGAGAAGACTTCCGATTCTAAAATCATTAGTGCATGTTTTAGTATGAGCATAATAACTTGTTGAGCATGCCTTAACATCATCCAACTCTGATATCTCCTCAGTGGAAACCACATTCCTATCAGATGTGGACCTCTCAGGACTATCAACTTCATGTAAATTATTTGGTGGTAGGTCAGAAATATCTGAATCCTTCAAGTGATGGTACCCTGATGTGACTAGAAAAAAATAGAATTTATAACCAATGAAATCAGCTTAAATTTAATGGGAAAAGAGCTGGGAGAATGATCAACTTGAAAGCATAAAAAATACTTGTGCTCAGTAAACTATGTAGCACGGGGACGGAAACGGGATACGGGATACGATACGAAACGGATACGAGAAACATGATTTTTAAAAAAATACGGATACGGGAAACGTTTTTAATTTTTTTAATTATTTTAATATAAGTATTAATTAATATAAAAAAATACAATTAACAAACTAAGGTACCATCCCAGTCACTGCATTCAATAAAGAATAATTGGCGCACAATCATGTTGTTTAGGCACAATGAGAAAGATTAGGCTAGGACAAGGTATTGGATATCACAGGAAGAGAAAATATAAAGAATAGCTCATGCAATCTATTCATTGTCCAAAAGCACAAACATTATTTATAGTGCCTACAAGTACACATTTTAGTTTGATTTATTTATTATCAATACAGATTACTTAAGAGTCAAGATTGGGCCTACAAGTACACATTGAGAACTAATATCATAATAGGTAATGATGATCATCAAACTCTTCACATAAACAGGATCTTCTTTGGTATTAAATTAATAAAATGATTTTGTAAGGAAAAGAAATTATTTGTAAGAGTTGGCCACCATTTAATATGAGGCGTGACTGCGCGTCTCACGCCGTGAATAAAATTGCGGGAAACGCGTATCCCGCAAGGGGGATACGCGTTTCCTAATTAATTTTTTTATTAATTTAAATATTGTGTTTCCTACGTTAGGAAACGTTTCGAAAACACGTTTCCGGGCATTTCCCGTATCCGATACGCGTTCGAGCCGATACGTGAAGCATTTTTAAGTATCCGTGCTTCGTAGTCAGTAAATATCTGCAAATCTATAGTTCCAATTCTAAAAAAATCAAATGGTATGCACTCACACGGATACATCCAACATTTCTTATACTGGTCAAATAAATGGTTATAACTTTACTTCTATACTTATGTATCATTGAAAAGCCCGCAAAAAAAAACATTTGCGACACTTCACTTGTGTGATTAAAAAGTCGCTAGAACATGATAAATAAATAAAAATTAAGCACTAAAGTATGAAAAATTAAGGAAAAAAACTAAAACTTAAAAAGACGAGAAAAATAGTTGATTCCACTTCTGACAAAGGGAAATCAAACACTCAAACAAAGAGAGGACAGAGTTTAAAAAAAGTCATCTTCAACCTGGAAGAATCAGAAAGAAAAAAACAGTAGATAAAATGAGAAGAGTTTGTTTTAAATGGCTTGGAGAAGACAAATTAACAACACATGGAGCACTCAAAATGAACTAATCAAAGTCAAGAATTCATTAAGACGAACTCAAAGACTTGGAATGAGGCAAATAATGATCATGATGATGATATTATGTCAAGCTAATTCCATAACCCTCTTATGACATCATGGCATAACAAGATAAATAACACAGCATATTTAATTGTATTTTGCTGGAACAACATGCTTTTATACAAAAATTCAGTCTTCGGGTTATATGAGTTGGATTATCAATAAATACAAGTGGCCATAACATTTTGATGTATTTTTTGTTAAATTTACTAATGACATTTTTTGCATATTACTACAACTACTCCACTTCCCTCTAATTAACATGTTTTAAGCTTACATTGTTAATTTTACTTAACTACCGTTCTACATTCCTCCTGATGTTCCATCATCATGCTTTTTCTTCAACTGAATCAGAATGCAATATCTTTTTCATTTTCTCTTTTTTCCTTTTTTGGTTTCCCCTGCACTACATATCTGCCCGGTATCTTTATTCAACAGTTTTGCTAGCTCCATGAAACTCCCTTAGTATTTATCCCACATAGATTTCTTACATAAGACCATCAAGTTCCTCGGGTCGACTCACTCTATTATGTCACCACCGCCGCACACAACACATTGTTTCTATTTCAGTCTCCATCTATGACAGAAGCTCAATAACTTTCTTCTGCCTATTCTTCTGCTCCTTCATAACATTCTCAGACAACTATTTTATCATCTCCTCCCTCACATTCTCATCCTCTCCATGCACCTTATCCCACAATCAATATTTCACTACCATGAAAATAATCTTCAAATCAACCTATTTTCTGTTAACACATTAGCTGCCACAGTTTTGTCATTTTCCTACATATGCGGTGTTGTAAATCAATGTTTTTTTTTGTTTCTACAATGTAGTACTCCATTGGTATTAATTTCTGCTCATTCACCTTCCATGATTTGACCTCTTCTGCTTCTGCATGTAATTCTTGTTTTTACCTTTCTTTGGAAAATAGTTTTTTCTTGTCATTTCCGCACTAACCTTCCTTCTCTTATTATTCTGCAGAAACATCAACATGCTCTTCTTGTGCTGTGAATCTTGTTCCATTTTGCTTCTTCCTCTAGTATTTCCTAGTTCCAACTCCCATATCCATTTTTTGAATTCCTGATTCTAGAGAAATTGGTACCTTGTATCATAAAGGCAAGTGTTTTGTCTCTCATCTCCTTTATGATTGGGGCTATATGAAAATCGTTGCTTAAAACTGTGCAAGAAAAAGATGTTGTAAGAACTGCTTATTGTTGCACAGTAGTTGAATGTATCATGTCAGCTAATTGGTAAGGGTGCCTGATGCAGGACAGGAGTCCACCTACCAGCTTAGTTGGTGATGGGAGTTCAATTGAGAACTCTTTATCTAGGAGGTCGGGTGTTCGATCCCCGTCCTCAACAACCTACCATGGTTGTGGCCGGCCCGGAGACTGACTGGGGTGTACAGGTTGCAGCCCTGATAAAGCTGCCTTGGTGAGAAGCCAGGGTGGGCCTCCTGGTGGGACATCAGGGTGGCAGGCATATGGACTCCTGTCCTGCATCATAAAAGTGCATTTTTATGATACATGACAGGCCCACCCTGAAATCCACCAGAGGGTTATTAGCCGGAATCCACCGGGCCTAGCCTTCCTATCATTATCAAGACTGCAGTCCGTACACCCCAACCAGCTCTCCGCACCGGCCACAGTGTGGTAGGTTGTTGAGGTCAAGGCTCGAATACCCGACCTTTTAGATAAAGAGTTCTCCATTGAACTCCCATAACCACTATCAAGACTGCTTCCATTGCATATTATAATTGTAAATTGTGCATTGCATGCATACATATATATTGTATTATTCTTTCAGGATGGGCGAAGATGCTCATCAGCTTACTTCATATTTTTAGGTGCCGACAAAGCTATGGGCAACAGAGCACAGTGAGGAGAACTAGTATGTACTATGTAACATATGAGAAAAATACAATATATGTAACAGCATGACTATGTACTTGTAAAATTATAAAATATCAAAAAAAAAATTTTGTTTTTTGCTCTTGACATGTGTAACTGAAAAAGATCATGAATCATATTTACTGTTCTCACCTCGTTAACTCGAGCTTAATGGGTCAGGGTGTGACAGAATAGTATCGGAGCTATGTTACATACTAAATAGCAGAAACAATTAAACAGTAGGGTTAGACAGGCTAAGAGCAGAATCCCTCGAAAGAAAGATGGTGTTGTTATTACATAATGCGACAACTGACCTTACACTTACCTGACCAAAGAAAATAGATGTCTTAATACCTAGTCAATTGGCTACTCAAAAAATGGCCAACAAAAATTCATTATCATATGACCACGAGCATATCAATGGAGGTAGTGGTCATGGTAGTCAGCGCCAGATGATACCCGCACTTCCCACAACACACAATGTTGATGTTGTTACATAATTAGTAGCAGTTCTGATGAAATTCCTACAAAGGGGATCCACCCCGCTTCTTGTTTTTATATTGGGGTCTGATAGAAATCGTTTAGAAAATCTGTTGGATGTGTATATGCGGACGAGACCACCAAGAATTACGGGGTCTACAAATCCACTTGTCGCTGAAGAATGACTTAAAGTACATGTCTACAAACCCGAAAGACATGTCCAAAAAATGTCCTAAAATTTAATCATCAGAACTGCCTACCAAACAGGCATGATCATCATCAAAATACGCAACCCATAATTCAAGGTACAACATATGGATTCTACTCCAAATTCATTCTTGTTGAGTGTTACATGTGATGGTAAGTCTATTTTGTGCAAGTTATTGTGCACATAGTTGTTTAAACTTAATTCATTAGTGAAATCCTTCTCCTTATGATTTCACATTATTTGTAAAAGCTACACTTGTCTACCTATCATTGTAAATGCCAAATTACATTAGATTTTTTTCGTATTGCCCTATCTAGAATAGATGATGCTCACATCCCTAATTTAATCATTTCCCATTCTGAGTTTCTAATTTATCCCACATCCATCTTAAAATTCTTCTCTCTACCAAACTTTACTGATGAATTCCTTGTTTCACAAGGGGCAAAGTTATATAGAAAGTCAATCTAATTACATCTATTGTTAAATTTACTTCTTAATCTAACTATATTATCTTATTATATAGTACTCTTACTGCACTTTTCCATCTCTACCAATCAACATTAGATTTAAAAGTTCTTTCATCAGTCATATATCAATAACTTTGGATAATATATCCAAGTTAATACAGGAAAACCTGACTAACACTTGAATTTCCAAGAAATTAGGCTCAGACTAATCAATTTAATGCCACTAAATCTCCAGATCATCTACTAGTAATCGCATCCCATGTGTTAAAAAAATTCTCCTTAGGCTTCAATTATTAAGTACCTCTCCTCCTCAGCTACATAGCTTTATCTGCAGTTTACATCCTCATGGATTATTAATCAAAGTTGACCTAAAATTGAGACATGAAAAATAGAAACAAGGAGTTTCAAAGCATGCATCGTGAGTCATAGTCGGCATAATCGAGTCTGATCCTACACTGCGAGGGACGATCATTAAAAGTAATACATTACAAATTAAATAAAAATAGAAGATTAAGATATCAAGTTTGGCTTCGAGCTTCAGCCATGAAACGACTTACAAGCTTCCAAAAAATGGTACTTGGCCAACTTGCCGTCCGCCTTCCCTTCATCCGGTTTGAACTCAAATACGGAGAGATCCTTCGAGGAATTCCTCATAAGTGGCAGATCCAGAGACGCCAAGGCTTCACATAACCAAGTTCTGAAAATCTAGCTTGGATGAGACATCGGATAGAGGATAAAACAAAAATCAACCGAATTTAGGCTTGAATCGGAACACGAGAGAAGAGGTAGCTACAAGGCGGAACAATCAGATGAAAATGAAAATGAAAATCGTGGAACAATCAGCCTAGCTGCCCTAGTTTACGACGCGGGAGAGCGAGAGACCACACCGATTTCTCCGCCTTCTGCACAACTGATGGGGAAATGGCTTTTAACTATTCGGCTCATCTATCTCGGATTAACGACCTGCCCAATGCCCTCGCCTAACCGAACCATGCTTGGCCCGGCCGGATTTCTGGGGGATAGATAACCCGCAATTGCTGGGTCCCAATGATTTATCAGGGTAATTATATTTGGAGGTCCTCTTTGGATAATTATAGCCCCCACGATAATTATAGATCATATATTGATATTTGCAGTCTCACAAACTATTTGCAACTTAAAATTAAAAAACTAAAGTATGTTTGTCTTTTCCTTGTGTACAAGGGGGCGCGGACAAGGGACGCGTGCAAAGGAGCGCGCTGTTGAGGCCACGCGCAAACGAGCGTGTTGTTGAGGCCACGCGCAAAGGAGCGCATTGTTGAGGCCACACGCAAAGGGGCGCGCAGTTGAGGCCACGCGCAAAGGGGCGCGTTGTTGAGGCTGCCCGCAAGTGAACACGCGGCCACGGCCAAGTGGCCCTGGTCACGCGCGGGCCACGGCCAAGTGGCACTGGTCACGGCCAAGTGGCACTGGTCACGCGCGGCCACGGCCAAGTGGACTCGGGCACACGCCAGTAGTGCGCGACCACGACCGTGTGGACCCCGGCCGCGTGCCGGTAATGCGCGGCCAAGGCCGCGTGGACCCGGGCTCATGCCGGGGAGCGCACAACTAAGGTCGTGTGTAAGGGCCCAGAGCCTCGCGATGCCCCGAGCGGCCAGGGCAAAGTGGCCCTGGTCGTGCGCGACCACGACTGCGTGGACCCGACGTGCATCGGGGAGAGCGCGGCCAAGGCAGCGTGCAAGGGCCCAGAGACATGCGGTGTCGTGCGTGTGGCCGCACGCAAGGGCCCAGTCGCGCGGGGCCGCGCGCAAGGGGCCGGGGTCGCGCGGGGCCGCACACGGCCAGGGGGCGTGCGAGTGGGCAGGGTCGTGCGCGCCGCCAAGGCGTACGCGTGGCCAGGGTCGTGCGCGCCGCCAGGGCGTGCACGTGGCCAGGGTCGTGCGGGTGCCCAGGGAGTGCGCGTGCCCAGGGAGTGCGCGTGCCCAGGGAGTGCGGCAGCACGTGGCCAAAGTCAGCTGCGCGACCGTGCGTGGCCAGGGCTTGGCGCTGTCGGGCGCGGCTAGGGTCGGGGCGCGTGGCCGCGCGGGCTGCTACACGCAGAAAGGGTGTGCACATGGCCTTAGCCGCGGCCAGGGAGTGCGCGCGGCAGGGCAGCCGAGCCGCCGCCCGACCGCCCCCGTTGTGCGGAGAAGTTATGTGAGGTGCGCTCCTATGGCGGTCGTTGCTGGCTTTTTGAGTGGTTTCCGACGGTTTCTCTTCCCTCATTAAGAGTATAACATCTCACAAACAACTAGACTCCTAAGACAGATTTTGTCATGACTAGGTCATGACAAAGCACTAGGAAGACCAAAAGGACCATAAGAACCTAAGTGAGAAGGTGAAATCACCTTGGTCTGCAAATAGCAAATTCTGGTTACTTAGTCTATGGTGTGACTTTTGGGCCTCAAGTTGACCACCTGGCCCCCACCATGACACCTCTACCCTCATAGGGCATCCAGTGGGCCACTTAGGGCTCATTGGGGTCAACCAAAGTGGTCAAGTTGACCAAAGTCAACCCTAACCCTATATTGGTCAAAATAGTCTATTAAGGACCAACTGGTCTTCAATTGGTCAAATTGACCTCACCCAAATCTTCCTAACCTCTGAGGGAGACTAATGGGTCACTAATATCACATGGGGTCCAATCAATTCCATGAATGAGGCCAAAACCAACACTTGGACCCAAAAAGCCCAATTTGACCTGGTTAGGTCAAAGTGACCCAACTTGACTCAATTTGATCACATCAAGTCACAGTTGACCTTCGGTGGTGTCAAGGGACCTATGACCACCCATTTGGGTTAGTCACACCACCTAAGTTGACCTAGGGTTGGGCTAAATCAAATAGGGTTAATTAAGCCCAAATTAGGAAAATCAAGCCCAAGGATCAATCCAATTGGGCTAGGCCCAATTAGGGTGGTCCACAAGGTGAGGCATGACTGAAATTACATAAAATTCCATCCAATTTTTAGAGTGGGTGACTAGGAGAGAGAAAATGGGAGTTTCCCTCAATTTGAAGAGAGAGAAAGTGGGCATTCATGGCCTTGAATGCAATTAACCCTTCAATTTCCCTCCAATTGATGGAGATTCATTTCCCCTATCAGTTATGAGGAGAATCCAGCCAGTTCCAAGCCAGATGAAGGGAAAATTTTGTGGGGATTACTCATTGGCCAAAATTGGCATGAATGCCATTAATGGCTTTTGGGAATAAAGCCTCCCCAACCTCAAATTGAAACTACTATCACCTTCAGTGATTAGAGAGGAGAAAACACCCCAATTTTCCAGAAGAAATAGGTACTGGAAGCCAGAGAATAGCATGGCACCTAAAGCTTTGAGTTCGGCCATGGCGACTCGCCAGAATACCAGGGTAGCAGCCACCACTAAGGTCTGATCCCCTCCTCCTCCCTTAATGCTTAGATCTCATATCATTTGGGACTTGATTCGAGCCAAATCGGGATCGAATTGAGCTCCCGAAAGGGCTCGTTATCGATCTCTTTTCCCCTGCCATAAAACCCTACTCCGGCCACCACCGGCCGGCAAAACCACCGCCAATCACCGGCCACCACCTCGACGAAGGCGGTGGTGGCAATGGCCGGCCGGGAGGATGCGTGGGTGGCCTGCAAATCGAGCCCAAACATCACCCAGGATGGGCTGTCGGGGACCGTCCATTCATTGGGGACGATGAACAAGAGTCGTTGGATTTGGCGCGATCTGCTACTCGCAGACCGAAATGATTTAATACATATGTTTCTTATATTTTGTCATATATTATGCAGTGAATGTTTGTAATTATTAAAAATACTTAATGAACTCTGATGAAAAAGTGGTCAACATGAAATATGTAGTCCTTGAAGTCTAGTTTAATTTAAAATTTATTTCACTCAATTTGGCTCACATGATCTTCCTCATCACCCTTTTTGGTGCAAGATGTCCCTAGGGCTAACCAGAAATGTATTTGAGTGCCGCCATTGATCCACACAGTCAAATGACCTTAAAATTTGACCATTGGCCAGACTAGCCATTACTCACATCATATCCAAAAATCAGAAATTTTGGAGATGATTTTTCTATAGTTTTTATAATAATTTAATAATTCATACATGGCTTAAATATAGGGTATATAGGTAAACTAGTGTTCAATCATGGTCATCTAAGGAAAGATAATTCTAGTTCACCAAAAAGTGCACTTTGTGTATTTGAGTGGTCATCCCTCAACCAAATGTGATGAAACTCTGTTCACCCCTTTGGCATCACATAAAACACCCTCACAAGTAATTTTAGAAGGTTTAGGGTTGGAATACCAAGAAAACCTAGTTCAACCCCTAAGGGTGCATATAGGGGTTAATGAAGGGAGTGGTGTTATAACTCCATGGATGGACTTGAAACTTTGTAGATGGTTTCATAGGGTGAATAAACACCCTAGATAATTTTGTTAGAATTTTTGGAGTCATTCGCCCACTAAACATTTAATATTTAATTTGATAGCTTTCCTTTCAAGTGCAAAATGTATGGTCTTATATTTTAGGAAAGTTATGAAACATAAGACAGTAAACTTGTTATGATGCAATGAGACTCTCAAAAATTTATTATAATTTTTTGATAAGATAATTTGATAGTTCCTTCACAATTTGCAAAAGTTAGTTTCCATGGTTTGAATTATTTATGTGGTCATATGATTTTAGGAAAAAGTGAAATTTATTCATAAAGCCTCTAGGGTCAATATAGTGCTCTGCAAATTTTATTACAATTATTGGATAAGAATTTATAGTGCTACCTTCACAATTTCATTATATTCAGTTCCCTTGAATTAATTAATTATATGACTAAATGATTTATTAAAAATATGAAACTTGGCCAATAGTTCTGCTAGGTCATCATGATGCTCTACAAATTTTGTATTAAATATTGGATGAGTCTATGTAGTAGTTCCTTCACAAATTGATTTAAATCTAGTTCTTTTGCAATAATTTTTTATATGGATAATGAGGCTAGAAAAATATGAAAATTGGCCAGTGAGCTTATCTGCTTAGTATGGATCTTTGGTAATTTTGTCATAATTTTTGGATGGATATCTACTGTACTTTGTTCATACATTTGTTAAAAGCAACATTTGTGATTTATTTGAACTATATGAGCTCATGATCTTGTAAAACAGTCAATCTCCGTTGGAGGACATTTTAGGCTTATTAAAGTCCCTGGAAATTAATTCATATTATTTAGGTTGGATTATGTTGAAGTTCCTTCACAAATTTGGAGTATACCTCAATTATTCATATAATAATTTTCAAGGGAATAATTAGGGAGGAAAAATATAAACTACTGATATTTCTTCAACATAGATCATAACCAACCTCTGGGTGTGTGGTTCATTATATGAAAACTTTGGGGACATGTAGAACCTTTACAAATATCATTCTTTCCCCTTAAGATTGAAGTGGTCTGCAGATAGTCAAAGTTGAGTTTGGTGGTTTTAGGCCTTTCCATGAGTCCTTGGGTAGGGATTATTCCGTGAGAGGTTGTGTAGGTCATCTCTATGGTGGAAGGGGCAAAAGTCCCTTCAAGACCTCCCCCAGTGGTGGGTGTGAGTTGTACACTCTTGAGTGGAGTGTTGGTGTTCAAGAGAACATTAATACTACCGGTGAATCTTAATCCATTATAGGACTCTAGAGTAACGTAAGAGAGTGGTGTTGGGTAGTCACCAATAAAACTAAGTGTCATGTGAATGGGAGGTTTGGGGTGTCATCCCATCATACCTTCTAGTACCGCTGCGAGCCCCTCACAGGGTAGACCTCGGGAAGTCCAAGACTAACCCTTAAACTGTTAGGGCATGTAATAAGGAAAGATTAATCTAATAATAAGTTATCAAGTACACATGCACATACACCCCTTTATTATAGGAAGATAGTTTTGGTTGGTCTAGTCCTGCGAGCAGTGGGCTCGGTGTGAGCTTAATGAAGGAACGTGTTGCAAGTTGTGGCTTAGTGTTTATCAAACGACCTGGTTAGTCTGGTGAGCTAGTGGCTCAGGAGTTTAAATGTTGCATATGTGCTTGTACATATAAGTGGTGAGTCATTCACACCGACGTCAGTACGTTGGCACGGCAAGTGTGAGTATTCACTTAGGAAAGAAAAGACTGGTGGATTCCAGCATTAGTACAAGATGCTCTGTAGCACATGTCTAGGTGTGCTGAGTAGTACATAAGTTCTAGGTTAGGTAGTGTGAATACCGGCCTAGGAGTGGGGTGGCCCAACCCACTTCCTCTGTTTGCCACTACAATAGGTACCTGAAAGATATGGGTTGTATATAAACTACACCTAGAGGGGGTGATTAGGTGTTTTTAGTATTCTTCGCTACTTTTAAGTTTATCTATCACAACA
This sequence comes from Dactylorhiza incarnata, assembly GCA_033032865.1. Classification (NCBI taxonomy): domain Eukaryota; kingdom Viridiplantae; phylum Streptophyta; class Magnoliopsida; order Asparagales; family Orchidaceae; genus Dactylorhiza; species Dactylorhiza incarnata. The sequence continues at coordinate 3,034,114 of JAWHQI010000315.1, read as the reverse complement.
CACAAGCAATCACAGAAAACACACAAGATTTATAGTGGTTTTCCTACAAGACAATGTGTCTAGAGGTAGTCCACTGTCCCTCCCACCTATCTGGTAATGAGCTAGACTAGGCAACTTTTCCAACTCAGATCTTTTCACTAAACAGATCTTACAACTCAGGTTCACACAAAACCCTACCAAGATCAGACTTTACAAGTCTTACAATAACTCGGATCTATCACAAGATCCTACCAAACTCAGGCTCACAAAGAACCCTACCAACTCAGATCCATTACTAGATCCTACCAGCTCAGGCTCACAAAGAACCCTACAAAGTATTACAGAGAGGTTGCTATAGAAGAAAAGACTTCAGAATGAAAGCTTTGAATATCAGGTCTTCTTCTTCTTGTAACAATAAGCTCAGAGATCTTGTGGATCAATGAACCTTTCTTTATAATATTCTCTAGGCCTTCACAGCATAGCAGCAGTGAAGTCTTCTTCATGGTGATCAGGAAGTATGTGTGAGAATTAACTTGAGAGAGAGAGATACTGAGCAAGTGTGTTCTGTAGATAAAAAATATCTCCTTTTATATTGCTCTGCAATTTTTCATAAAACCCCTTGTTGATTATTCCATAATCAATTTTCGCGTTTGAAATGTCTTGCAGAATTGGCAATATTTTATCATAATTACTGGCCATTCTTAGAACTTGCAGAATATAGAAATAATAAATTTCTTCATTAAATACTGTGCAACAGCTATATTCTGTAGATATATCATTTATTGCTCTTTGATTTGTGCGTAAGATAGGTGGCGTGCACATTCTTTGAATGTCAATTTCCGAGAATGTCTGCGCATTAAATGGTGTTTTGCAACTTGTCAAGACGATAATATTCCTTCAAGACGATATCATCTTGATCAGTGTAAACGACAGATATACTTCACAACGATATCGTCGACATACTTCCTTCTTCAATACTTTACTTGATATCTCAACGATATTACTTCTTTAAGACGATATCATCGAGATGTTTGCTTATATACAATATATCTTCAATCTTCAAGGCGATATGTCTTCTTCAAGACGGTATCGTCGACATGTATCCTTCTTCAAGACTTTACATGATATCTCAACGATATTACTTCTTCAAGACGATATCGTCGAGATATTCCTTTTCATATGACTTAGACTTTTCTTCAAGTTGATAGCCTTTCTTCAAAACGATATCGTCTTGATCTTTAAGACGATATCGTCTTGATCTTCAAGACGATATAAGGTCTTCAAACTGATGTTTGTCTTCATGAGTCTTTCTTAATGAGTCAAGTCATTAATCTTCAAGGCTATACCTCTTCTTCAAGACGATATCGTCATGATCTTCAAGACGATATCGTCGAGACATATTAGCTTTGTCGACGATAAGCTTTCTTCAACCGTCAAGACTATATGTTTTCTTCAAGACGATATCGTCGAGATATCTGAACTTAGCCTTATCAACGATAAGCTTTCTTCAAGATGATATCGTCGAAATATCTGAACTTAGCCTTATCAACGATAAGCTTTCTTCACGACGATATCATCGAAACTGTCTCGACGATATGCTTCCTTTTTCAACGATTCTTCTGCTAAATCTTGAGATGGTATTTTACTTTGTTCTCATTACTATTATCGTCTAGATACTAGTAATATAGCTTTGATGCATCTGTCACACTTGAACTTAAACATGACATCAAAAACAACTTAGCTTATCTATACTTGTGTTCCTTCTTCAAATCTAGAGACATTGAAGGTATAATACCCAACAATCTCCCCATATTTGAAGAAATCAGAACTTACAAGTATAGATAGGCCTTACTAACAAATATAATCATTAACAATTAATTAAGCATTTAATCACTGCATATATTGATTAGCATCAGTCCAATACATTAACCATATATTAGATGAAAAAATATAAAGCATAGAAATGTGCATGTGCTTGCTAGAATCCTTCTTCAATCCTTTTGAACATCTTTACCTTTCCCAGATGGTCCAGCCTTCTTGGATTTCTCAGATCCAGCCTATTTCTGCTTTTGTCTTTCAAAATAGTTATAAGGCTTAGGGTGATATCTGAGAGGAGCATGGGTAGGCACTGAAGTATCTCCCATCTTGATCTTGTTCCAATATTCCCTTCTTCCAGCTTCACACATTTCATATTTTTGTCATTCCTCTGAGCTGTAGAATGTACCCCAGTCATGCTTTCCCTGCTGGAATAGGGTCCAAGTGTTTAAGATGATATCCCTTGAGCAAGGGATCCATTCTTCAAAATTTGGGTTTTTCTTTATCTTGTCCATTCTCCTCCTCTTGGTTTCTTGCTCTTCAGGATCAACATAATGTCTTTTACCTTTCCTGGCTTGCCTACTTCCACTGACAGGTTCATCAACAAAATACTCTTAATAGCTATCAGGTTCTTGATATTGTTCTGCAGGTATTTCAGGCACTGCACTGTGAGAGGGTTCTTCAGGGAGATTTCCTTCAATTGGGTGTTGGTAGGCAATCCCATAATCAATAGGTGCAAGATTCATAGAGAACCTTACTTCATTAGCTAGCCACATGGCATGATGTCTTGACATTATCTCCCCCTTTTTGGCTTCTGAAAATATGTCTTTGGAGAGGAATGCCTGGAAGGTCTGAAGTTGTTTAGCCAGAAGATTATTCAGATTTCCAATAACATCCATAAGAGTTCCTTGATATGCTCTGACAGCTTGATTGAAGGAATTGGAAAGATGATCTTGGGTGACTTGAGATTGGTGCAGTAAAGTTTCACCTATATTGTCCACTAGCTCCTGAGATACTTGAGTAGAGGATGATATTCTCTGAAGTAAAATGTTGATGGCATCTTCAAAATCAGTAAAGCTCGCATCTTGATTGTGTATGATGGACTGCTGATTTTATCTTAGAGTAGACAATCTATCAAGTACAATGTTTAGTTGATGTCCAATGAGATATGTAGCTTGATTGATGTTGGCTATTTCAGTCCCTGTATTGGCTGCATCATTGGCAGCAGTCTGATATACATTTGTGTTTTAATGGTTTAGATGATTAATATCTTCTTATAGTACATCTATTCTGGCAGACAGGTCATTTCTGCAACTTGTAACAGACTGATTGACTTAGGCCTCAAATTGTTCTCTTTGTCTATTGAATAGACCTTCCATTTGAGACATGAATTCAGTTGATAGGGTTGTGGGGACTGTTGTGGTTAGATGATGTTGCTCATTTGATGTTCTTGGAGGGGAAGGCAGCCTTGTGGATTGATCAGTATGCTCCCCCTCCATTAGTGCAGGGGTTTCAGAGGGGTGCTCAAATACTTCTTCTTCTGAGTGTATATGCATTTCATCATTAAGAAAATCATTCAAAGACCTGTCAAATTCATCTAGTTCTTCAACAACTGCATGACCACTGCTTGGGTTATTCTCAGATTTGTCTAATTCCACATGCACAACAGGTTCTGGATCAGGGAGCTGCTCATGTTCTGGATGCACCTCCTCTTGAGGTGTTGGAGCACTATCCATCATAGGGGTGTCTCTTCTCATAGGCCCCCCCTCAATAGGAGTCATGGGTTCCTGAGTAACTATAGGAACTGGGGCAGGGGTCTTTGTGCCTTGAGCACCTTGAATTGAAGATTCATCTGGTTCCTTCTTGGTGAACTTCTTCTCCCACCTACTCACTATTTTTACATCTATCTTTTTTAGATAGAGGAGGGGTAGATTCTGAAACCTTGAGAAGATGAGGGATGTAGTTTCTGAGATATAGAGATAAGATTCTTCCAAAGTTTGGAGATCTTATATGTTCAGTGATCTTGTCAAATACAAGCTTTCCCCAATCAGTCCTTTTGTTTAAGATCACTCTGAGCATTATTTCAAACATCCCTTTGAATACTCTATCATGTGAACCTATTTTAAATATCAGCACTTTCTTAATGATATCGGTAAGTAATTTGCCTTGCATGTTCATGTGCATTCTCTGTAAGCTTCCGTAAGGTTTGGTTTTAAAACCACACCATTTCAACCCTTCATAGGTATCTGCCTCTGTGATTTCTTCTTTTGTCTCATCCTGTTCAAATGCAGTGAGTTGTAGGACTTTGGACAAACTTTCTGCAGTCACATTAAGTTGTTGGCCAGCCACAACAGTGCGAATTTCCCTATCAGATTTATTGAAGTCGGTGTTTTCATAAAATGCTGAGACGACAGAGTTGTAAAGACGAGTTGGCTCAGTGAGGATGTATTCTAATTCAGATGAGTAGAGTAGGGTTATGACCAAATTCAGATCCTCTTCCGTCTTCTCAAAACCACCCTTCAGAAGTTCTCCCCCAGAAGGGATTTTCTCGTCATTCTTATTCAGTGCCATTGCTTTAGCAGAGAGTCGTCGGGAGGAAGAAGATGAAGGAGGGATTCTAGGGTTTTGTGTGTGCGTGATTTCTATGCTTACACAATGTTTAATATATAATAATGCATTGGGGAGATAAAGAGGCGCAGATCTATTCAAATCCTCACGTATCGTTTTGAGAATCCCGGAGTTGTGGCGCAATAATGACGGTGTCGCATCCTATGATGTTATTTTGTCGGTCTTGGTTGAGCTTTGTCGTCGAGAATGTCTTTATGTTTGTCGTCAAAATTGCTTCAGCTTTGTCGTTGAGACGTCAGTATTGTCGTCGAGACTTGTATGTTGTCATCGAGACTTCAATAATGCCATCGATATCAATTAAGACAATATTCTAGATGACTTTAAGTTATGCTTTTGTCAAGCTTTCTGGTGTTCCTGTCTTCAAAAACTAAGGTTGTCAGATCACTTTAGGGTGGACCTTGTGTGAGACCCATCTCATTATCAACTTATTTTACAGCTACTGACAGGAGATATAATTGATTCAACATGCCCAATTTAAGAACTTAACATTCCCAATTCAATTTTGAATTGATTGAACTTTGACTCATCAAGGGGCTTAGTGAAAATGTCAATTATCTGCTTCTCTGTATTGACATACTCAAGACAGATGTCCTCCTTTTCTACATGCTCCCTAATAAAATGATATCTAATTTCAATATGTTTTGTTCTACTATGTGCCACGGGATTTTTAGCAACGAAGATGGCGCTTGAGGAATCACAAAAGAGAGGTGTTCTCTTAATGTGCATATTGTAATCCTCTAATTGGCGTTGAATCTAAAGGAGTTGTGCACAACAACTACCTACTGAAATGTATTCTGATTCAGATGTGAAGATATCAATGTTGTTTTGTTTTTTACTACTCCAGGACACAAGCCTTCTCCCCAAGAACTGACAAGTTCCTGAAGTGCTTTTTCTGTCCTCTTTGCACCCAACAAAGTCTGCATTAGAATAGCCACACAACTCAAAACCATCTGATTTGGGATATTAGAGCCCCAGATTTGGAGTACCCTTCAGATATCTCAAAATTCTTTTCACAATTGAGTAGTGAGATTCTTTGGGGTTTACTTGATATCTTGCACAGACACATGTTGCAAATATGATGTCTGGCCTACTAGTAGTGAGGTAGAGCAATGAGCCAATTATGCTTCTATACATGGACTCATTATAGGATTTCCCCTTTTCATCCTTGTCTAGAGACACAGTTGAACCCATAGGAGTTCTCATGGGGGTAGAGTTCTCCATACCAAATTTCTTTATGATATCCAAGGTAAATTTGGTCTGAGAAATGAAGATTCCTTCCTCAGATTGCTTTACTTGGAGACTAAAGAAATACTTAAGCTCTCCCATACTGCTCATTTAAAATTTACTCTGCATAAGTTTAGCAAACTTTTTGCAAAGACTCCCATCTGTTGATCCAAATATGATGTCATCAACATATATTTGGACCAAAAGGATCTGACCCTTCAACTCTCTCAAGAAAAGAGTCTTATCTATTTTCCCTCTTGAAACTTGTTTTCAAGGAGAAAGGTAGACAATGTCTCATACCAAGCCCTTGGTGCTTGCTTCAGCCCATACAAGGCTTTCTTGTGGAAATAAACATGACCGGGAAAGGTTGGAGAGACAAAACCTGGTGGTTAAGCTACATAGACTTCTTCTTTTAGATCTCCATTTAGGAATGTTGATTTGACATCCATTTGATAGACTTTCAATCCCTTGTATGCAGCATAGGCTAGAAAGAGTCTGATGGCCTCTAATCTAGCAACATGTGCAAATGTCTGATCAAAGTCTATGCCTTCCTCCTGCCTGTATCCTTGAGCTACTAACCTTGCCTTAGTTTTTATAATCACTCCAGCTTCATCTATCTTGTTTTTGTAGACCCACTTTGTCCCAATAATATTATGCCCTTGTGGCCTTGGGACAAGTTTCCATACTCTACATCATATGAATTGATTGTGCTCTTCTTGCATAGCCATAACCCAGAATTGGTCTTTGTTGGCCTCCTCATATTTCTTGGGCTCAAGTTGGGATAGAAAACTGAGGTGCAAGTTTTCATTTAGAGCATTTCTTCTGGTTCTAACTCCATGGGTGAGCTCACTGACGCGCGATTTCAGCACCGCTAATTAGCTAGTGTGAAATGCGGTATGACGGCAGTGTGCCGGTCGTTGTCAAGTAATAAAAGTAGGGAGGAATTCTCCGAATATCGTTCTCAAAGGAATGCAGGATGTGGTGAACGAGACGTTGTGGTGAGTCGATTGTTACACGAGCGAATAAAGTAAAACAGGGGCGTTGTGGTTGATGTACTAAGCTATTGCAGAAATAAGAAATGCGGGTCAAAACTCCCCTTCGCAAGGCGGGATGGATGCAACGGCCGCGATGCCGTGCTTCGGAAGGCGCGTGGACGGAGAGTAACTGTGTCGAGTGAGGGTTGCACACACCTCTTCGCAAAGTGGGGGTGAGTGCAGCGGCCGCGATGTCGTGCTTCAGTAAGTGGGTGAAATGGCCATAATGTGGGGTTTCGTGAGGGTCGAAGGCACCTCTTCACTCTCAACTCTAGCTTTTGCTAGAGTGAGCTAGCTAGAACATATGTGTGGAAGTGGAGTGGGGGCGGAGCGCATCACAACAAAGCATCAAAATGAAGAATGAAACAAGAAAAAGCTTCTATTCATAGACAAATAGACTTCGACCCTCCCCCTGGAAGCTGCAAGTCTTACGCCACTGATGCGCGTCGGCAAGTGCACCGGTCGCTGTCAAGTAATAATTGTGGAGAATAAATTCCCCGGATGTCGGTCTCTTGAGGAATGCAGGATGGGTGATCGAATCGTGCAGTGAATATTGTTACACAAGCGTTTCACAAACACAACAAGGGGTTTTTGGTTAGTTTTCCTAATTTTAACAACAATAAAAGAGATGCGGGTCGAGAACACCGCTTCGCAACGTGAGGTGGATGCAACGGCCGCGATGCCGTGCTTCGTGAGGCGAATGAAGTGGACTCAGGCGCGAGAGAGTGAGAGTCGCAAACACCTCTTCACAACCGTCATTAGCTCTTGCCAACACGGAGCAAACACCTTGCGTGCGTGTGTGAGTGAGTGCGCTTGAACGTGGTGAATCACAACCAACCCATGAATAAGAACACAGAAACATTCATTCTCATCAAGTAAATATCACAATATTCATTTAGTAAAAGCTTCACAGGGGTACAATCAAGGAAAGAGGAAGGAGATAACCGGCGGTGAAGACTAGCGGCCGTTCACGGCCGGAATGGTAGGTTGTCGGGCTACCTCCGGACTCGGGCGGACGATGCTTCCGGCGTAGAGGGCTGTCACAATCTCCCTACGTGCTCCGTCGTCTTCGACTCAAGGTCTCTTCTTCTTCTCACCGGGCGGAAAGCGAAAATGATTGCTTGGAGGCTTGCGGATGATGGAGAACACTCACGGACGATGGAGGATGTCTATGAATGGACCGAGGAAGCTTCCCCTTGCGTAGGAGATGAAGTAGGGGCGATCCAAGGGGGCGGTCGGCGGCGTACGGAGCAGAAATGCCGCTCCCGGAATGAATAATCGCCCTAAAATCGCAACAGGCGCTTAAATAGGCGCTGGATTAAACACTGCGCACGATTATTGGCGCACGACCAGTGGTCGTGCGCACTGGAATCCTGCGATCGTGCGCACTGCCTGGACAGAACCTGCACGAGATAAAATCATAAAATAAAATGTTCGCACGACCAGTGGTGCACGACCATTGGTCGTGCGCACTAGCGTCGGTGGTCGTGCGCAATAGGTGAGACAGAACTCATAAAATTACTATTAAGTGCGCACGGACAGTGGCGCACGACCGGTGGTCGTGCGCACTGGAGTTGATGGTCGTGCGCACTGCACCAGACAGAACTCGTAAAAAGGGGTTAAGTGCGCACGATCAGTGGCGCACGACCGGTGGTCGTGCGCACTAGAACAAGTGATCGTGCGCAGTGTTCCTGTGCAGAATTGCACCGGAAACACTTGCACGCCTCCTATTCCAGCACAAACACAGATCTAGCCACCGAAAGTGGCACTTAACAACATATGAGTACTATGAAAGGAAATAAACACGAAAACACACCAAAGTGGGCCAAAATGTGCACCTAGCATGGGTTATCAATTATAAACTAGAATAAGGCTAAAGTGCGTGATATTGATTAAATAATGGCCCGGATGAGTCCATGAAGGTGTATATAATCAGGACTCATCACACCCCCAGACTTAACTGTTTGCGCGTCCCGAGCAAACGAATCCGGCGGAAGTTGAAAAAGATAATTAAAATAGCGAATTACGCAGGGGAGTACAGTGCGAAGTAACATACGCATGCGAGTAGGAATTCTAGTAGAAGAAGATTCTAGCTATGCTAACTAATTTACGTAAGTACTAAAGCGTACTCAAAGATTTAATTGTACTCAGTGGGTGAATTATGAAGAATTTGACGATCATGCCCGGTATGAAAGTGACGAGACGCTGAGGCGGGTGTTGCAAAAGATCGGGGCTTAGGAATAACTCCGCTGAAATCCATCAACGTCGTGAACCATACGCTTGCCCGGTCACACTCTCTCCACGGCGCTAGCAAACTCGCAAGTCAAATCAGTAGGACTTATAGGATTAAAACGGGGCTTAGGTTACGGAATGATATGCAAAGATAAACATGACGGCTACGCAACCCAAATGAGCCAACGGCACACTGCACCTTACAAAACCAAACAACTATGCTCGTGTGACACACCCCCAGACTTATCATGAAAACCAGGTGTGCACACAGCCTACTTTACAAATACCAACAGATTTTTCTCTTTAGCTTGGGAGGATTATTTTCAGGATACTCTTCTTTTTTTTTTCTTTTATATATTTTTCTTCTTTCAAGCAACCTCCAGTTGGTTCAAAATCAGCGGAAAGACATTATTTTCTCTTCAAAACACAATGATACCACACACCACACAAGTTGGAAATTATGAGCACAGTTAAAACATTTTTTTGGTTGCGGGCGTAGGATAGGCTTCAGGCTTTGGTGGATGAGGAGGAGCTGAACATAAAAATGGTAGGCACAAATTTGGCTTGCAAAGGTGAATGAAAGGGGCATGGAATAACAAAGCTCAAACTAGCCAAATGGTGGCCTACATCATGCTTGACTCAACAAGTAGCTCTCACCCATGCTTCAAGAGTCGCTTGGGGCAAGTTCTTAGCCCACGAGAAAGATAAACCTTCCTCCCGACTCGAGCAACACACGTTTAGCGACCGCACACACACAACACCGGGTTATCATCAATTTCATTCGAATTCACCACTTGAGTACATTAAATCTAAATTTACGCAGAGATACTGCACATAAATTAAATGCATAAAGAAAATCTAATTCTACTCAGGTTCTACTATAGCATGCGAAGCGACTAGAACACTACATGAGTCGACACCGCGCTCCAAATAATAATTCCTGTGTTAATAGCCTATTTCACATTCCAACCAAACTAGTTTAAACGGAACAACACAAAAGAAAGCACGCACTCAAGTGGGTGAAGTGGTGTGTGAAGATGAACGATATTAAATAACTGAAATTAAAATACTTCTAGTATGCAAATGAGATGAGCATGTGCAGTGGGTGACAAAGAAATGGCTCTCCCCCAGACTTAATCAAAACCATACAACATAATGATATGACAGTGAAAATCAAAATTGAAAGCTAGGGAAGAAGTTACCCAATGCTCAGCACGTGAGCATACCAGAAGAATGGCGTTTAAAATCAAGACAATCCGCAGCATCCACCATCGAACACAAAACCTGCAAGCAAAACTAAAAACAACAAAAGCAAAAACAAAAACTGAATTGGGAAAGGTTAGATAAAAGGAAATATATAAAAAAAAACGGAAATCTGGGTTGTCTCCCAGTAGCGCTTTCATTTAACGTCCTTAAGCTGGACCAAATACCTGTATTAGCATTGTTTATAAAGAGTGCAGGAATTAAGAAGACATACTCAAAAATAGTTCATTACAGCAATTAAAAACACGCATCAACTAAAAGCGCTCTTGTGGTGCGCATCTCCCGTAGCATGTAGGCGGGAGGTGAAGGCTTTAGGGCCAGCACTGGTATTACCCAATGCTCCCCTAACCTCCGCCATCTTGCTACGAAGAGCGGCAGCACGAGCGTCACGCAGAAGTTTTTCTTTTTTCAGTTTGGTGACGGTTGGAGATTGCCACCGTTGTGAACTCTCAGATTTTTCCTCCTTAGAATCAGGTGGCGTCACTTCCGGTGTCACTGTGACCACCGGATCGGCCCAAGAGACGGAACGCTTAAACAGTTTATTACACGATTCATCACAAGAAGAAAAATAATCAGCATTCTTGACTAAATCCACATCATCATTTCCCGGACAGCCGTCATCCTCCTTCTCGGCGTCGAATTCTTTCCGAAAGTCAATCACTTCCTCCTCATCAGATTTGAGCTCCTCCATTTCCCCTTCACCTGTTTCTTGGAAATGCGTCTTCCCTGCACAACTCAGAAGTTCATCAGAAATAACAAGAGGGGGAGGAGTGGATGTGTCGGCTCTAGCTTCGAGATGAATGGGCTGCAGCGCCGTGTTAGGTAAGATGACACACCCCGTGGCAAAGTCAAGGGTGGCGCCGCTCTCTTTCAAGAACGGCACCCCCAAGATAGGGATGGATTGATTTTCCCGGGGGCCCAACACCTGAAAGTCCGCGACCACAGTTGTCCCCTCAACTATTACTTCCACGTTTCTCACCTCTCCCTCGGATTGAATAATGGTGCCGTTAGCGAGAATCAGCGATTTCTTTTCCTCTGTGTTAATCTCCAATTGAAGTTTCGCAACATCTTGCAGCGCAATAACATTGCGAGAGGAACCGGAATCGCATAGAGCCTTTGTTTCAACCTGATTGATGGAACACGAGATTGTCAGCTCACTCGGATTGGCATCCACCACATCCCCCAGACTTTTCCCTTGATCAATGGGATTCTTTTCCGTATTACTGGGAAGGGACCCCTGCGAACGCTCAGTTAGCGCTTGGGCCAATTGGCCCAAATGCGTCTCCAAGTTTCGCATAGATGCAGTTTGGTTTGCCATATTCGAGTTAGCTACAAGCATGAATTTTTCCATCATTTCTTCTAAATTACTCTTCTTTTGAGTAGGGGGTGCTTGGTTGTAATCCGGGTGCGGCGGCCTCGGTTGGCTCCCGGAGGCGTAAGCATCATTTTGATGCTGCCCCGGTGACCATCGTTGGCCGGGCGTGTTGGGATTCCACGAGAAGTTCGGATGACTTCTCGCTCCCGGATTATAAGTGTTATTATACGGCGCCCCCTTGGACTGATTTCCAACATAATTCACAGATTCATTTAAAGATAAGTGCACGAAATCACCTACCACTTGGTTCCCCGAGCATTCGTAAGCATGGTGGCCTCCACCTCCACATCCTTCACACGTAATGATGGCAGCAGATGGAGACGGAGAAGGAAGAGAATCAACCATGAAGAGTCCTCGGCTGCTTCTTGGAGCGTTTCTCCCTGCAGTCCAGAAGGTACTGTGGGAGGCAGTGTCACGCAAAATCCGCAGGGCATCTTCAGGGGTGTGGTTCATCAAGGTACCACCGGCCGCAGCATCGATCATTGCCCTATAATTGGGCTCGATCGCGAAGTAGAACAATTCAACCACGTTCCATGGCTGGAGCTCGTGGCCAGGGCAACGGCGAAGGAGTTCATTGAGGCGCTCCCAAGCTTCCGCAAGAGTCTCTTGATCCAACTGCCGAAATGTGGCGATTTCACGCCGCAAGCTTACAATTTTATCCACCGGGTGGAATTTAGCCAGGAATTTGGATGCAAGGGCATCCCATGTTGCAGCAGTCCCGGGCGGGATGGAATGAAGCCATACTTTTGCTTTATCACGGAGGGAGAAGGGGAACAGTCTCAGTTTGACTGTGTCATCAGCAATGCCCGCATAGCGGAAAGTTCCGCAAATATCAGAGAATTCTGCCAGATGCAGATGCGGGTCTTCGCTAGCCATCCCCGAAAACTGAGCATGGTTTCGGATAATGTTTAAGATCGCCGGCTTTATCTCAAACTGATTGTTCATGATATTGGGCCCAAAGCCCGGATACACGCTTCCAGCGGTGGGGGTGGTATAATCTCTCATAGTACGAGGCCGAGGTCTCTCCGCCTCCTGTTCATCAGTGGCCGGATTTTGCCCCTCATCGTGCACTCGCGCATCAGCATCATTCGGGTTCACATGATCACCCATGGCTGCTTGCAGAGCCGCAGCACGCCTTCGCGCGCGAGCGGTTCGTTCGATTTCTGGGTCAAAAGGTGCAAGTTCACCTGCAATCTGCCTCTGCATGCACTGTCAACAACAAGAAGAAAATGAAAAGATCAAAAACAACTGCTCGTGTAACGAGAGTCACGACACAAGACGATACACGCCTGCGTTCCCCGGCAACGGCGCCAAAAACTTGATGCGCGTCGGCAAGTGCACCGGTCGCTGTCAAGTAATAATTGTGGAGAATAAATTCCCCGGATGTCGGTCTCTTGAGGAATGCAGGATGGGTGATCGAATCGTGCAGTGAATATTGTTACACAAGCGTTTCACAAACACAACAAGGGGTTTTTGGTTGGTTTTCCTAATTTTAACAACAATAAAAGAGATGCGGGTCGAGAACACCGCTTCGCAACGTGAGGTGGATGCAACGGCCGCGATGCCGTGCTTCGTGAGGCGAATGAAGTGGACTCAGGCGCGAGAGAGTGAGAGTCGCAAACACCTCTTCACAACCGTCATTAGCTCTTGCCAACACGGAGCAAACACCTTGCGTGCGTGTGTGAGTGAGTGCGCTTGAACGTGGTGAATCACAACCAACCCATGAATAAGAACACAGAAACATTCATTCTCATCAAGTAAATATCACAATATTCATTTAGTAAAAGCTTCACAGGGGTACAATCAAGGAAAGAGGAAGGAGATAACCGGCGGTGAAGACTAGCGGCCGTTCACGGCCGGAATGGTAGGTTGTCGGGCTACCTCCGGACTCGGGCGGACGATGCTTCCGGCGTAGAGGGCTGTCACAATCTCCCTACGTGCTCCGTCGTCTTCGACTCAAGGTCTCTTCTTCTTCTCACCGGGCGGAAAGCGAAAATGATTGCTTGGAGGCTTGCGGATGATGGAGAACACTCACGGACGATGGAGGATGTCTAGGAATGGACCGAGGAAGCTTCCCCTTGCGTAGGAGATGAAGTAGGGGCGATCCAAGGGGGCGGTCGGCGGCGTACGGAGCAGAAATCCCGCTCCCGGAATGAATAATCGCCCTAAAATCGCAACAGGCGCTTAAATAGGCGCTGGATTAAACACTGCGCACGATCATTGGCGCACGACCAGTGGTCGTGCGCACTGGAATCCTGCGATCGTGCGCACTGCCTGGACAGAACCTGCACGAGATAAAATCATAAAATAAAATGTTCGCACGACCAGTGGCGCACGACCATTGGTCGTGCGCACTAGCGTCGGTGGTCGTGCGCAATAGGTGAGACAGAACTCATAAAATTACTATTAAGTGCGCACGGACAGTGGCGCACGACCGGTGGTCGTGCGCACTGGAGTTGATGGTCGTGCGCACTGCACCAGACAGAACTCGTAAAAAGGGGTTAAGTGCGCACGATCAGTGGCGCACGACCGGTGGTCGTGCGCACTAGAACAAGTGATCGTGCGCAGTGTTCCTGTGCAGAATTGCACCGGAAACACTTGCACGCCTCCTATTCCAGCACAAACACAGATCTAGCCACCGAAAGTGGCACTTAACAACATATGAGTACTATGAAAGGAAATAAACACGAAAACACACCAAAGTGGGCCAAAATGTGCACCTAGCATGGGTTATCAATTATAAACTAGAATAAGGCTAAAGTGCGTGATATTGATTAAATAATGGCCCGGATGAGTCCATGAAGGTGTATATAATCAGGACTCATCACACCCCCAGACTTAACTGTTTGCGCGTCCCGAGCAAACGAATCCGGCGGAAGTTGAAAAAGATAATTAAAATAGCGAATTACGCAGGGGAGTACAGTGCGAAGTAACATACGCATGCGAGTAGGAATTCTAGTAGAAGAAGATTCTAGCTATGCTAACTAATTTACGTAAGTACTAAAGCGTACTCAAAGATTTAATTGTACTCAGTGGGTCAATTATGAAGAATTTGACGATCATGCCCGGTATGAAAGTGACGAGACGCTGAGGCGGGTGTTGCAAAAGATCGGGGCTTAGGAATAACTCCGCTGAAATCCATCAACGTCGTGAACCATACGCTTGCCCGGTCACACTCTCTCCACGGCGCTAGCAAACTCGCAAGTCAAATCAGTAGGACTTATAGGATTAAAACGGGGCTTAGGTTACGGAATGATATGCAAAGATAAACATGACGGCTACGCAACCCAAATGAGCCAACGGCACACTGCACCTTACAAAACCAAACAACTATGCTCGTGTGACACACCCCCAGACTTATCATGAAAACCAGGTGTGCACACAGTCTACTTTACAAATACCAACAGATTTTTCTCTTTAGCTTGGGAGGATTATTTTCAGGATACTCTTTTTTTTTTCTTTTATATATTTTTCTTCTTTCAAGCAACCTCCAGTTGGTTCAAAATCAGCGGAAAGACATTATTTTCTCTTCAAAACACAATGATACCACACACCACACAAGTTGGAAATTATGAGCACAGTTAAAACATTTTTTTGGTTGCGGGCGTAGGATAGGCTTCAGGCTTTGGTGGATGAGGAGGAGCTGAACTTAAAAATGGTAGGCACAAATTTGGCTTGCAAAGGTGAATGAAAGGGGCATGGAATAACAAAGCTCAAACTAGCCAAATGGTGGCCTACATCATGCTTGACTCAACAAGTAGCTCTCACCCATGCTTCAAGAGTCGCTTGGGGCAAGTTCTTAGCCCACGAGAAAGATAAACCTTCCTCCCGACTCGAGCAACACACGTTTAGCGACCGCACACACACAACACCGGGTTATCATCAATTTCATTCGAATTCACCACTTGAGTACATTAAATCTAAATTTACGCAGAGATACTGCACATAAATTAAATGCATAAAGAAAATCTAATTCTACTCAGGTTCTACTATAGCATGCGAAGCGACTAGAACACTACATGAGTCGACACCGCGCTCCAAATAATAATTCCTGTGTTAATAGCCTATTTCACATTCCAACCAAACTAGTTTAAACGGAACAACACAAAAGAAAGCACGCACTCAAGTGGGTGAAGTGGTGTGTGAAGATGAACGATATTAAATAACTGAAATTAAAATACTTCTAGTATGCAAATGAGATGAGCATGTGCAGTGGGTGACAAAGAAACGGCTCTCCCCCAGACTTAATCAAAACCATACAACATAATGATATGACAGTGAAAATCAAAATTGAAAGCTAGGGAAGAAGTTACCCAATGCTCAGCACGTGAGCATACCAGAAGAATGGCGTTTAAAATCAAGACAATCCGCAGCATCCACCATCGAACACAAAACCTGCAAGCAAAACTAAAAACAACAAAAGCAAAAACAAAAACTGAACTGGGAAAGGTTAGATAAAAGGAAATATATAAAAAAAAAACGGAAATCTGGGTTGTCTCCCAGTAGCGCTTTCATTTAACGTCCTTAAGCTGGACCAAATACCTGTATTAGCATTGTTTATAAAGAGTGCAGGAATTAAGAAGACATACTCAAAAATAGTTCATTACAGCAATTAAAAACACGCATCAACTAAAAGCGCTCTTGTGGTGCGCATCTCCCGTAGCATGTAGGCGGGAGGTGAAGGCTTTAGGGCCAGCACTGGTATTACCCAATGCTCCCCTAACCTCCGCCATCTTGCTACGAAGAGCGGCAGCACGAGCGTCACGCAGAAGTTTTTCTTTTTTCAGTTTGGTGACGGTTGGAGATTGCCACCGTTGTGAACTCTCAGATTTTTCCTCCTTAGAATCAGGTGGCGTCACTTCCGGTGTCACTGTGACCACCGGATCGGCCCAAGAGACGGAACGCTTAAACAGTTTATTACACGATTCATCACAAGAAGAAAAATAATCAGCATTCTTGACTAAATCCACATCATCATTTCCCGGACAGCCGTCATCCTCCTTCTCGGCGTCGAATTCTTTCCGAAAGTCAATCACTTCCTCCTCATCAGATTTGAGCTCCTCCATTTCTGAAAATATGTCTTTGGAGAGGAATGCCTGGAAGGTCTGAAGTTGTTTAGCCAGAAGATTATTCAGATTTCCAATAACATCCATAAGAGTTCCTTGATATGCTCTGACAGCTTGATTGAAGGAATTGGAAAGATGATCTTGGGTGACTTGAGATTGGTGCAGTAAAGTTTCACCTATATTGTCCACTAGCTCCTGAGATACTTGAGTAGAGGATGATATTCTCTGAAGTAAAATGTTGATGGCATCTTCAAAATCAGTAAAGCTCGCATCTTGATTGTGTATGATGGACTGCTGATTTTATCTTAGAGTAGACAATCTATCAAGTACAATGTTTAGTTGATGTCCAATGAGATATGTAGCTTGATTGATGTTGGCTATTTCAGTCCCTGTATTGGCTGCATCATTGGCAGCAGTCTGATATACATTTGTGTTTTAATGGTTTAGATGATTAATATCTTCTTATAGTACATCTATTCTGGCAGACAGGTCATTTCTGCAACTTGTAACAGACTGATTGACTTAGGCCTCAAATTGTTCTCTTTGTCTATTGAATAGACCTTCCATTTGAGACATGAATTCAGTTGATAGGGTTGTGGGGACTGTTGTGGTTAGAGGATGTTGCTCATTTGATGTTCTTGGAGGGGAAGGCAGCCTTGTGGATTGATCAGTATGCTCCCCCTCCATTAGTGCAGGGGTTTCAGAGGGGTGCTCAAATACTTCTTCTTCTGAGTGTATATGCATTTCATCATTAAGAAAATCATTCAAAGACCTGTCAAATTCATCTAGTTCTTCAACAACTGCATGACCACTGCTTGGGTTATTCTCAGATTTGTCTAATTCCACATGCACAACAGGTTCTGGATCAGGGAGCTGCTCATGTTCTGGATGCACCTCCTCTTGAGGTGTTGGAGCACTATCCATCATAGGGGTGTCTCTTCTCATAGGCTCCCCCTCAATAGGAGTCATGGGTTCCTGAGTAACTATAGGAACTGGGGCAGGGGTCTTTGTGCCTTGAGCACCTTGAATTGAAGATTCATCTGGTTCCTTCTTGGTGAACTTCTTCTCCCACCTACTCACTATTTTTACATCTATCTTTTTTAGATAGAGGAGGGGTAGATTCTGAAACCTTGAGAAGATGAGGGATGTAGTTTCTGAGATATAGAGATAAGATTCTTCCAAAGTTTGGAGATCTTATATGTTCAGTGATCTTGTCAAATACAAGCTTTCCCCAATCAGTCCTTTTGTTTAAGATCACTCTGACCATTATTTCAAACATCCCTTTGAATACTCTATCATGTGAACCTATTTTAAATATCAGCACTTTCTTAATGATATCGGTAAGTAATTTGCCTTGCATGTTCATGTGCATTCTCTGTAAGCTTCCGTAAGGTTTGGTTTTAAAACCACACCATTTCAACCCTTCATAGGTATCTGCCTCTGTGATTTCTTCTTTTGTCTCATCCTGTTCAAATGCAGTGAGTTGTAGGACTTTGGACAAACTTTCTGCAGTCACATTAAGTTGTTGGCCAGCCACAACAGTGCGAATTTCCCTATCAGATTTATTGAAGTCGGTGTTTTCATAAAATGCTGAGACGACAGAGTTGTAAAGACGAGTTGGCTCAGTGAGGATGTATTCTAATTCAGATGAGTTGAGTAGGGTTATGACCAAATTCAGATCCTCTTCCGTCTTCTCAAAACCACCCTTCAGAAGTTCTCCCCCAGAAGGGATTTTCTCGTCATTCTTATTCGGTGCCATTGCTTTAGCAGAGAGTCGTCGGGAGGAATAAGATGAAGGAGGGATTCTAGGGTTTTGTGTGTGCGTGATTTCTATGCTTACACAATGTTTAATATATAATAATGCATTGGGGAGATAAAGAGGCGCAGATCTATTCAAATCCTCACGTATCGTTTTGAGAATCCCGGAGTTGTGGCGCAATAATGACGGTGTCGCATCCTATGATGTTATTTTGTCGGTCTTGGTTGAGCTTTGTCGTCGAGAATGTCTTTATGTTTGTCGTCAAAATTGCTTCAGCTTTGTCGTTGAGACGTCAGTATTGTCGTCGAGACTTGTATGTTGTCATCGAGACTTCAATAATGCCATCGATATCAATTAAGACAATATTCTAGATGACTTTAAGTTATGCTTTTGTCAAGCTTTCTGGTGTTCCTGTCTTCAAAAAC
Source organism: Dactylorhiza incarnata (assembly GCA_033032865.1). Classification (NCBI taxonomy): domain Eukaryota; kingdom Viridiplantae; phylum Streptophyta; class Magnoliopsida; order Asparagales; family Orchidaceae; genus Dactylorhiza; species Dactylorhiza incarnata. The sequence continues at coordinate 3,015,314 of JAWHQI010000315.1, read as the reverse complement.
TAAGGTTGTCAGATCACTTTAGGGTGGACCTTGTGTGAGACCCATCTCATTATCAACTTATTTTACAGCTACTGACAGGAGATATAATTGATTCAACATGCCCAATTTAAGAACTTAACATTCCCAATTCAATTTTGAATTGATTGAACTTTGACTCATCAAGGGGCTTAGTGAAAATGTCAATTATCTGCTTCTCTGTATTGACATACTCAAGACAGATGTCCTCCTTTTCTACATGCTCCCTAATAAAATGATATCTAATTTCAATATGTTTTGTTCTACTATGTGCCACGGGATTTTTAGCAACGAAGATGGCGCTTGAGGAATCACAAAAGAGAGGTGTTCTCTTAATGTGCATATTGTAATCCTCTAATTGGCGTTGAATCTAAAGGAGTTGTGCACAACAACTACCTACTGAAATGTATTCTGATTCAGATGTGAAGATATCAATGTTGTTTTGTTTTTTACTACTCCAGGACACAAGCCTTCTCCCCAAGAACTGACAAGTTCCTGAAGTGCTTTTTCTGTCCTCTTTGCACCCAACAAAGTCTGCATTAGAATAGCCACACAACTCAAAACCATCTGATTTGGGATATTAGAGCCCCAGATTTGGAGTACCCTTCAGATATCTCAAAATTCTTTTCACAATTGAGTAGTGAGATTCTTTGGGGTTTACTTGATATCTTGCACAGACACATGTTGCAAATATGATGTCTGGCCTACTAGTAGTGAGGTAGAGCAATGAGCCAATTATGCTTCTATACATGGACTCATTATAGGATTTCCCCTTTTCATCCTTGTCTAGAGACACAGTTGAACCCATAGGAGTTCTCATGGGGGTAGAGTTCTCCATACCAAATTTCTTTATGATATCCAAGGTAAATTTGGTCTGAGAAATGAAGATTCCTTCCTCAGATTGCTTTACTTGGAGACTAAAGAAATACTTAAGCTCTCCCATACTGCTCATTTAAAATTTACTCTGCATAAGTTTAGCAAACTTTTTGCAAAGACTCCCATCTGTTGATCCAAATATGATGTCATCAACATATATTTGGACCAAAAGGATCTGACCCTTCAACTCTCTCAAGAAAAGAGTCTTATCTATTTTCCCTCTTGAAACTTGTTTTCAAGGAGAAAGGTAGACAATGTCTCATACCAAGCCCTTGGTGCTTGCTTCAGCCCATACAAGGCTTTCTTGTGGAAATAAACATGACCAGGAAAGGTTGGAGAGACAAAACCTGGTGGTTAAGCTACATAGACTTCTTCTTTTAGATCTCCATTTAGGAATGTTGATTTGACATCCATTTGATAGACTTTCAATCCCTTGTATGCAACATAGGCTAGAAAGAGTCTGATGGCCTCTAATCTAGCAACATGTGCAAATGTCTGATCAAAGTCTATGCCTTCCTCCTGCCTGTATCCTTGAGCTACTAACCTTGCCTTAGTTTTTATAATCACTCCAGCTTCATCTATCTTGTTTTTGTAGACCCACTTTGTCCCAATAATATTATGCCCTTGTGGCCTTGGGACAAGTTTCCATACTCTACATCATATGAATTGATTGTGCTCTTCTTGCATAGCCATAACCCAGAATTGGTCTTTGTTGGCCTCCTCATATTTCTTGGGCTCAAGTTGGGATAGAAAACTGAGGTGCAAGTTTTCATTTAGAGCATTTCTTCTGGTTCTAACTCCATGGGTGAGCTCACTGACGCGCGATTTCAGCACCGCTAATTAGCTAGTGTGAAATGCGGTATGACGGCAGTGTGCCGGTCGTTGTCAAGTAATAAAAGTAGGGAGGAATTCTCCGAATATCGTTCTCAAAGGAATGCAGGATGTGGTGAACGAGACGTTGTGGTGAGTCGATTGTTACACGAGCGAATAAAGTAAAACAGGGGCGTTGTGGTTGATGTACTAAGCTATTGCAGAAATAAGAAATGCGGGTCAAAACTCCCCTTCGCAAGGCGGGATGGATGCAACGGCCGCGATGCCGTGCTTCGGAAGGCGCGTGGACGGAGAGTAACTGTGTCGAGTGAGGGTTGCACACACCTCTTCGCAAAGTGGGGGTGAGTGCAGCGGCCGCGATGTCGTGCTTCAGTAAGTGGGTGAAATGGCCATAATGTGGGGTTTCGTGAGGGTCGAAGGCACCTCTTCACTCTCAACTCTAGCTTTTGCTAGAGTGAGCTAGCTAGAACATATGTGTGGAAGTGGAGTGGGGGCGGAGCGCATCACAACAAAGCATCAAAATGAAGAATGAAACAAGAAAAAGCTTCTATTCATAGACAAATAGACTTCGACCCTCCCCCTGGAAGCTGCAAGTCTTACGCCACACCCCCTGGAAGCTGCTGGTCGACGGAGCCTCAGGCAAGAATTCTTTAGGAGGAGGGGTGGTGTTGGAAAGTCCTCACGGAGTGAGGATCGAGCAAGCACTGGTGATACATTTTCCCGTAACCAACAACCAGGAGGAATATGAAGCGGTGATTGCCGGCCTACGTCTGGCCCAGGAGCTAGGAGTTCATGATGTGGAGGTTCTCACCGACTCAATGGTAATAACCTCTCAGATCAAGGGTGAATTCGAGGCAAGAGAGCCCACACTCGCATGGTATCTCGCCAAAGTAAGGGGTCTCATCGGAGCATTCAAAACTTTCTCCATCAGGCACGTCCCAAGGGAGGAGAGTGTCTCGGCCGATCGACTGGCCAAATCTGGTCCCCGGGTCGGGGGGACCTTGACAGATCTGTTCCGACCTTCGATTGAGGAAGGGGAGCTCATGGAAATAGAACAGCGACCCTCGTGGAAGGATCCATTCGTGACCTTCCTATCAACATGCAAATTTCCAGAAGAGGTTCCAGATCAAAGGCGCTTTCGGTACAAGTCTGCCTACTACGTACTCCATGAAGGAGACTTGTATCGGAAGACCCTCTCGGGATTCCTGGCGCGATGCGTCTCAGAGGAAGAAGCTCTGAGGGTCCTAGAGGAGGTTCATTCGGGCGAATGTGGCAGTCATTCAGGGAGCAGGACGTTGGAAGCAAGGATAATGAGGCAAGGATACTTCTGGCCGATCCTGAGCAGGGATGCAGCGGCATTTGCCAAGCAATTTCGAAAATGCCAGCTGTTCGCCCCACTTCAACTTTTGCAGGCTCAGAGGCTAAGGAGCATCACCGCGCCCTGGCCCTTCGCCATATGGGGTATGGATCTGGTAGGACCTTTTCCTCAGGCCAGTGGGCAAAGAAGATTTCTCTTAGTTATGATCGACTACTTTTCGAAGTGGTTGGAGGTCAAGGCTCTAGCAAAGGTCACCTCCCAGGTAGTCCGCAACTTCGTATGGGGAGAGATTATCTGTCGGCATGGGCTTCCTCAAGCCATAGTCACAGATAATGGTCCGCAGTTTGCCAGCGAGGAGTTCATGAGCTTCTGCAGCCAGCTGGGGATAGGCCTCAGGTTCGCATCCGTCCACCACCCCAGGAGCAACGGGCAGGTGGAGGCAGCAAACAAGGTTATAATGAACTTGCTCAAGAAAAAGGTGGCAAACTTGAAGGGGAATTGGGTGGAGAAGCTCCCGTCGGTCCTATGGGCTCTTAGAGCTACTCCCAACACCGCCACTGGTGAGACCCCCTTCAAGCTCTCTCATGGTTGCGAGGCCATCATTACCGTGGAGTTTGAAATCAAGACGGCGCGGGTAGGGGCCGCTTCAGATGGCGATGAAGAATTGAGGACAGGAAATGAGGAGGAGCTGCGTCTCTCCTTGGATTTGATCGAGGAGGTCCGTGATCTCGCCACCATTCGTCAAGAAGAAGTCAAGCGGCGGATGGCCAAGTACTTCGACAAGGATGTCAGGATCAAACAGTTCGAGAAGGGTGACCTAGTGTTGAAGAAGGTCGACGTGGCCGGAAGATCTGCCGCGGTAGGCAAGCTAAACCCAAATTGGGAAGGCCCCTATGTCGTAGAAGAAGCCTTAAAATCAGGGGGGTACCGCCTCCAAAATGTGGAGGGCGAGTCCCTCAATCACACGTGGAGCGGTGATGATTTAAAACATTTCTATCCCTAAGTCCATGTAATAATAATATGTCGCCTTACTACTTGATTTTTATATATGTGTGTGGTAGGAATGACTTGCAAGGGGAAGATGGAAAAGTTTCAAAGGTTGGCCCCGAGCAGACCCGCTGTCCAGGCTCTCACCTAGCTGGCAGGGCCGAAGGCTCACTCGGTGGCAGGTTCTAAAGTTTCGAAGGTTGGCCCCGAGCAGACCCGCTGTCCAGGCTCTCACCTAGCTGGCAGGGCCGAAGGCTCACTTGGTGGCAGGTTCTAAAGTTTCGAAGGTTGGCCCTGAGCAGACCCGCTGTCCAGGCACTTACCTAGCTGGCAGGGCCGAAGGCTCACTCGGTGGCAGGTTCTAAAGTTTTGAAGGTTGGCCCCGAGCAGACCCGCTGTCCAAGCTTTCACCTAGCTGGCAGGGCCGAAGGCTCACTTGGTGGCAAGTTCTAAAGTTTCAAAGGTTGGCCCTGAGCAGACCCGCTGTACAGGATCTCACCTAGTTGGCAGGGCCGAAGGCTCACTCAGTGGCAGGTTCTAAAGTTTCAAAGGTTGGCCCCAAGCAGACTCGCTGTCCAGGCTCTCACCTAGCTGGCAGGGCCGAAGGCTCACTCGATGGCAGGTTCTAAATTTTCAAAGGTTGGCCCCGAGCAGACCCGCTGTCCAGGCTCTCACCTAGCTGGCAGGGCCGATGGCTCACTCGGTGGCAGGTTCTAAAGTTTCAAAGGTTGGCCCCGAGCAGACCCGCTGTCCAGGCTCTCACCTAGCTGGCAGGGCCGAAGGCTCACTCGGTGGTAGGTTCTAAGGTTTCAAAGGTTGGCCCCGAGCAGACCCGCTGTCCAGGCTCTCACCTAGCTGGCAGGGCCGAAGGCTCACTCGGTGGCAGGTTCTAAAGTTTCATAGGTTGGCCCCGAGTAGACCCGCTGTCCAGGCTCTCACCTAGCTGGCAGGGCCGAAGGCTCACTCAGTGGCAGATTCTAAAGTTTCAAAGGTTGGTCCCGAGCAGACCCGCTGTCCAGGCTCTCACCTAGCTGGCAGGGCCGAAGGCTCACTTGGTGGCAGGTTCTAAAGTTTCAAAGGTTGGCTCCGAGTAGACCCGCTGTCCAGGCTCTCACCTAGCTGGTAGGGCCGAATGCTCACTCGCTGGCATGTTCTAAAGTTTCAAAGGTTGTCCCCGAGCAGACCCGCTGTCCAGGCTCTCACCTAGCTGGCAGGGTCGAAGGCTCACTCGGTGGCAGGTTCTACAGTTTCAAAGGTTGGCACCGAGCAGAACCGCTAACCAGACTCTCACCTAGCTGGCAGGGCCGAAGGCTCACTCGGTGGCAGGTTCTAAAGTTTCAAAGGTTGGACCCGAGCAGACCCGCTGTCCAGGCTCTCACCTAGTTGGCAGCGCCGAAGGCTCACTCGGTGGCAGGTTCTAAAGTTTCAAAGGTTGGCCCCGAGCAGACCCGCTGTCCAGGATCTCACCTAGCTGGCAGGGCTGAAGGCTCACTCGGTGGCAGGTTCTAAAGTTTCGAAGGTTGGCCCCGAGCAGACCCGCTGTCCAGGCTCTCACCTAGCTGGCAGGGTCGAAGGCTCATTCGGTGGAAGGTTCTAAGGTTTCAAAGGTTGGCCCCGAGCAGACCCGCTGTCCAGGCTCTCACCTAGCTGGCAGAGCCGAAGGCTCACTCGGTGGCAGGTTCTAAAGTTTCAAAGGTTGGCCCCGAGCAGACCCGCTGTCCAGGCTCTCACCTAGCTGGCAGGGCCGAAGGCTCACTCGGTGGCAGGTTCTAAAGTTTCAAAGGTTGGCCCCGAGCAGACCCATTGTCCAGGCTCTCACTTAGCTGGCAGGGCCGAAGGCTCACTCGGCGGCAGGTTCTAAAGTTTCAAAGGTTGTACCCGAGCAGACCCGCTGTCCAGGCTCTCACCTAGCTGGCAGGGCTGAAGGCTCACTCAGTGGTAGGTTCAAAAGTTTCGAAGGTTGGCCCCGAGCAGACCCGCTGTCCAGGCTCTCACCTAGCTGGCAGGGCCGAAGGCTCACTCGGTGGCAGGTTATAAAGTTTCAAAGGTTGGCCCCGAGCAGACCCGCTGTCCAGGCTCTCACCTAGCTGGCAGGGCCGAAGGCTCACTCAGTGGCAGGTTCTAAAGTTTCAAAGGTTGGCCCCGAGCAGACTCGCTGTTCAGGCTCTCACCTAGCTGGCAGGGCCGAAGGCTCACTTGGTGGCAGGTTCTAAAAAGTTTCGAAGGTTGGCCCCGAGCAGACCCGCTGTCCAGGCTCTCACCTAGCTGGAGGGGTCGAAGACTCACTCTGCGGCAGATGCTAAAGGCTCCCAAGATTGACTGGGTAATAAAGGAAAGTTAAAGACAAAAATTAAGCAGGGATGAGTCAGGGCATAAGATCGGCGAATGGTGCCCGCACCAAAAGCACTCGCTGGAGAATGGAATAGATATACGTCACCACTCGGCAGGCGAAGCGCGCGGCGAAACTCCGACCGATCTGAGGGTTGCGAGACGCCCCGCGATGAACGGGCAGGAACTCCGTCGAACCAAGTGATCCGCCTCTCGCGAGACGACTACTCACGCAAAATGGTCGCCCCCGACGAGTGACCAGGTGAAAGGAGGACGAAACGTCCCGCGGTTAATCTGCATCGTCGAAATAGGGCGAGTTCCCCCTATAATTCATTGAGCGGCGGCAACAATCGTGCAAATAACGCAATGTCCTAAAGAGCCTAGCGAGACGCAAAAACGTAATAGAAAAGCATTCACAAAAGAGGGCCAGCGTTAACAAAAAAGAGAGGGGGGTTCCACCCCCGATATATTTCAAAATAGAAGCGCGGGATAAAAGTTCATCACAAAATACATTCAGGGATTCCCAGGGCTATCGCCAGGAAGGCCAAGACTTTCGTCTGAGTCGATGAGGATGGTCCCATCTTTCCGCAGAGGATCCTCATCCTCGGGGACGGGAACTGGCACGAAGATGTCCGGCACGACCTAACGGGCGGAGAGCGTCTCGGCGCCTTCCTTCAGGTGTCCGGCATCGCGAAGTACCTGCAGCGTGTGCTCCGCGGCGTCCTGTGCACTCTCCCGCAGTAGCTCCTCAAACTCATAATCGGAGTAAAGATGTTTCTTACTCCCTTCTCCGAGGTTTAAGACCGCAGCATCTCGCAGGCGCTGGATCTCGGCTTTTGACTCCCGAACCTCGTCCTCCAGCCCAGCCACCCGCATGCGGAGCATGGCGGCGCTGGTAGTGTCCTGCGATGAGGGGGATAGTAAGACGGGGAGCAGAAAAGAGAAAACACAAAAGATTTCGGGAAGTTGCGTACCTCCCGAACGGGGCGATTGACAAGAAGGGTCTCGGCAGCCTCCAATTTGAGCTTCAGCTCCAAGACCTCGGCGGAAGCGAGGGATCGAGTAGCCTCCACCTCGCTAAGGTTCCGCGCGAGGTTGACGCTACGGTGCAAAGACATGTGGGCGAGATCGAAGGCTCGGAGGAAAGCTTGCGAGGTCTTGTGAGCGAGCACCTGAGTCTTTTCGGCATCGAAGACATCCGCGTCGTCTCTGCCGTAGATAGCATAGCCGATGGCGTGGGCTTCACCGCTGGCTACCTCGGTCTCGATCCAGGAAGAATGGAGGGTGGAAAGCGATACCCTGTTCGCGTTACTGTCCTACTGAATGAGTGGGGCTCCTATGGGATCCACGAACTTTTCGCCGTGCGCAAAATTTCGACGGTCTCTGGGCAGCGGCTTCGAACGAATCTCCTTCTGCAGGGCCGAGGTTCCGGCCGCAACATTCGTGCTAGAAGCCTCAACTAAGGTTCCCTTATCCTTTGTGGGTGGGGGGGGGATCTCTTTCGCAGGAGAGGGTGCTTTACTTTTCGCGGAGGTGGGGGTTTTAGATTTCTTAGAAGAAAGGGTGGGAGGGGGAGCATCGGGCTTCCGCTTCTGGCCACCAGACTTAGAAGCTGCCAGGTCATCCCGACAGAGTTCTGTGGCAGCCCGCGCTGCGGACAGAGAAAGTCCCAAGGCCATCCCAGTCGGAAGAGGGGGATGGAGCGGGAAGTCGCGCACACCTGCATCCGTAACAAGTTCACTCAGCTATAAAGAGAAGGGAAGAGACAAATTTGAGCATACCGAAACCACCCAAACTTACCCTCTCCGAGAGAAATGGGCGGGAGCGAGTTGACGTTTCACCGGAGATAGACAACATCCATCCCGTGCTCCAAGATGTACTGGTGGAGCTTGGCCTCATGACCGCCCAGAGACGGGGGTTTGAAGGTCGATTCTTCTTCTTGCACCGGCGCGAAGAGAACGTTACCGAAGTTCCCGCGGACGAAGACAAAGCTGCGGTTCCAATCGTGGTTTTTGTTCGCGAGACCAGCCGCTTTTAGTGGATTCTGGCCCGAAAAGAAGGCCGTCCCGCCCTTCGCCCGAAAGGTAAAGAGCTTGCGGAAAACGGGGAGGCTAAATTCTATTCCCTCCTCGCGCAAGTAGCAGGCGAACCCCACCAACATGGCAATAGAGTTCGGATTAAGCTGGGCGGGAACGACCCCGATGTAGCGGAGGGTCTGGCGAAGCTCCGACCAGATGGGGAGGCGGAAGCCCACCTCGAAGTGCTCCAGCGGAACCGCGAGGGTGCCCGGGGCAAAGGTATTGATGCGGTCGTCTGGCCCAGGGCGGGTTGCGGATAAGGCCGACGGAATGTAGTCCGCAACAGTGGTCATGTATTCCTCTTCGGTGAGATCGCAGGGGTTGAAATCCTGCTGAGCAAACGCGCTCGCGCACCTGCCCCTGCCATCTGGCTCGCCACCCATCTCGCGAGAGTGAGGAAAAGCCGAGGTTGCACAGATGAGAGAAGGGCGAGTGCTTGCACGAGGAGAGAGATGGACACTCAAAGTAAAGCATATTAAATGAAGTTGGTGACCAACTATTTATAGAAAAGTAAAACTCGGGGGGTTTCCTAGGCAGTGGGTGTGCGGATAGTGACCGCGCTTCTCCGACGCCTCGGAACCCGTGCCAAGACTTCTCGCCTGTTGGAAGCGTATACAGAACAAATGGTCGCCCAGAGAGAAGTAAGACGGCAAAAAATATATTAAGATGGCGTACAAGACGCCAGCATTCGGCAGAAGCATAAAAAGCTACGAGAAATCGAGACGGAACAGGAGTAGGAAAGAGTCATTCACAGAATGATCAGAAAATTATTACAGAACCAAAAGAGTCCAGTAACGTCTTTGCGAAACGCTAGCAGCGGAGCCAAGGGAGCGAGTGTCGGTAGGCTAATGCTCGATCCAATGCCATCTACCCCGACCTCGCGTCCCCGCCTCCGGAGGCATTCGCGGGTAGTAATAAGCGTTCATAGCGGTGATTTCCCGGTGGGCCAAATGCAGCTAGTCCCTGGCTCGCACAACGTGTGTCCCGGGAGAAAGTTCCCCGCCCTCATCACCCAGGCGATCCACCTCAGCAAGGAGACGCACACAGTCCCGACGAAGAGACTTCATCTCGCGCCTTGTGTCGATCCGCTGCCCGTCCAGCTGTCCTGCGAGGTCCCGCTGCATGAATATGAGTTTGCCGAGCACCTCCTTCATCCGCTCCTTCATGGTGTGGGCGTCGGAGGGGTCACCTAAAAAATCTGAAAGCTCTCCAGGGGAAGGAGGCGGCGAGACCATCCCTTCTCCTCCCTCATAATAGGATCCCATAGGGGAGGCCTCTTGGAAAGCTGCGAAGACAGAAATGTTGGTCTTGACAAGTAAAAATAATAATAATAATAATAATAAGAGAGAGATGCATGTGTCAGGACAAGTGAGCTCAATAACCCGGCACGGGCACGCCTTGCTTGGGGAGAGGGAGCGTGGAAGGCTGCCCTTCGAATAAGCTAGTGGTAGGATGCAGGGATTTCCCTCTCCCGGGGCGGTAAGGCACCTGGGTGGCGGCTGTAGGAATACGACCAAGGTCTTGACCCGGGGAGCCCCGCGCCCATTCGCGGAGGTAGGAGTTCCCTGGCGAAAAGGAGAGCGACGAGGGGTGGAGGGCCATTCCGCGGCATCAGGATTAAGTGCTGCGAAAAGTAGCGATCAGAGGCGGGAAATTTGCGGAGTAAGTACACTATTTTCCGACTACCTGCTTGCTGCAGAGTCTCGCCCCGAGTGCTCAAAGGAGCAGGGTTCTCGTCAGGAGGGGGTCTCGCATCATCAGGCCGGGGCGTTGCGATTTTCGTCGGAGCGGTCTCACGATCTTTCTCAGGAACAGGTGCCTCCTGCGAATGGTTAACACCCTGGTAATGACACTATCTCGAGGATTGGCAGGGGTATCAAGGAAAATAAGGGATACCTGCATCTGGGTATCGGGCGGGGGGTTATTTGCCGGATGGGGAGATTCCGAGGCGGACTCGCCTCCCGCCCGGTCCCGCTGAACCGCCAGGGCTCTCCTAGAGCGGAAGGGAGAGTTATGGTCTTTCTTCGAAGAGCGCCAGGGGGCAAACCGGACAGTTTTAGGGGCATTTTTCTCCTGGGCCGCGACCAGACTATCCAACATATCTTGAGAGATCGGTTTCGGGGATGGTCTCATGAAGGCCATCTCAAAGCGGCGAAAGCCCAAAATGTAGGAGGAAGTTGTGCCGAAGAAAAGAGAGAGCGCTTCGAAGAAAATACTCGGGGCAAGGATATATATAGCACAACGGTGGGACCCACTGGAAGATTCTGTCCCGATCAACAGGACACTCCTCGAATACCGGGTTGGACTGTTCTTTCCGAGCGGACCACCCGCTCGCAAAGAGCGGGGATTGTGTACAACCCCGTATTCTCCGAGTGTGCCCCCAGGTTTAGAAGGGGACCAAGAGGCAAGGCCCGCCGGGTCCAACAGATCACTCGCCTAGGCCAGGGGAGGCGGGGGAGCCTCTTGGCGAGTGTGGCCCCACTCGCGGAACACTCGCGCAGGGCAAGCGGGACTTCATCGGCGCAGGGTGGCCGAATGCCAGGCGAGTGATGCTTGGATAGACCGGTAAACCCAATGGAACTGTGGCAAGCGAGAGCCTCAATGAATGGAGCATCCGACGAACGTCGAACATCGTTCGACGAATGCTAGCAATATCGTCGAGCGAATGGCTGATCGACGAGGCGTTCGACGAACGCTGGGCAGACTGTCGAGTGGTGCCTTTGCACTCGCGGATCGCTCGCCCCGATGGCCCTAAGTGGCAAAATTACCTAGATACCCCTTGTGGGCTGCCAATAGCCCTTCAGAACAGCGGAGTTTGGCTGTTAGCAGACCAATTTGGGGTGCGATTAGTAAAACCAAAAGACGGATTTATGCTATTTGCAGTCCAAGACCAGAAAATCTATAAATAGACCCTTAAGGGCACCTTGGAGGAGATCAGATCTTTTGAGCTCTCTCCTCCAGGCAGTTTTCGGAGTCGGCTGCTAGAGCCCTCCAAGGTGCCCGGCTTAGCATTGATTTGGGAGGGGAAGCTCTCTAAGATCTTCCGGGTGTGTGGCGGGACCTCCTCGCTGCAGCCTTGGGTCTGTTCCAGTTTTTCCATCCAAAGTCAGGAGAGTTTAGTGCGAGAGAAGTAGGCGCAGGTTACACCCCCAGTGGGTCCGAACTCAGAGACCGGTTGGCGGTTTCAACATAAAGTATCATGAGATATGCGGAGAGATAAATAGGTCTTGCTAGCATTATTATTCTGACAACTCGCTCTTAAAAAATCTAAAGTATCATGAGATACGAGGACAAATGAAGATGAGGGCTCCATTTGGGGAGATTTATTTTCACCGGTCAAGCGGTTACGACCGCATGAACCGGACCTTTATTCATGCGGTCGTAACCGCTTGACCGGTGAAAATAAATCCACCCAAACAGAGCCGAGATCGCACATACCGACTACATTAAGAAAGGTTGCAAGTAAAACTAGCCATTCAAAACTCGAACCATTCATTGCAAGAAAAAGTAAAAAAAGAAGACCATGGAAGGTAACTATCTTGCCATTTCTTTGAGAAAAATTACAATATATCTAGATCATGCGGTTAACAAAAACAAACTGCCATCTCTTCAAAAAAAAAAAAAAAACAGCAAAGATTACATCTTTTCTAAATCGCCAGTCATTTCCCGCTTTGCCGCTGGACTCCTTTTTAGAACTTGCAGAACCTTCTGCTAAGCTCTTCGAGGAGCACGAACCGGAAGAGTTCAGTCCGGTTTAACATCTTACATTTCCCCCTAAACCGGGCTGTCCGTGAGCCCTAAGGTTTGCCGATGCTTCATAAAAGGTTGACGCGAAAGCGGCTTTGTCATTACGTCCGCTATTTGATCTTCACTGCGGCAATGTTCTACATGAATCGTGCCCTTTTCGATCTGCTCACGAACGAAGTGGAAGCGTAGATCTATATGCTTGCTTTGCTTTTGAGTTGTTGGATTCTTTGCTAGATAAATGGCAGAGATGCTATCACATTTGATAACTATTGGTCGGTTCATGGTTTGCATTTTCTTACTGTCTTCATTTTCTTCAATTTCTTTCTTCTTTCCATCAGTTCTTGTTTCGATTTCCTGTAAAAGTTGGCGTAGCCACAAACATTCACAGCATGCTGCACTTAACGCCATGTATTCCGCCTCAGTTGTTGATAGTGCAACTGTAGGTTGTTTACGAGAGGACCAAGTAACTGGGCTTGATCCAAGGCAGAATATGAAACCAGTTGTGCTTCGTCGATCATCCAGATTCATGCCCCAATTTGCATCAGAAAATCCCACAATTTGGTTCATATTTTCTTTGTGATAATAAAGACCAAGATGTTTTGTTGTTAGGGCTCATCCAACGACCTCAGATCATCCAACACCATCCAACGGTGTACCATGCAACAACGTAAAAACAGGATCTACGGCCAAAGATCATCCAGGAATAAACAACGGATATCCAACCGACAACAAGCCCACAGATCACGAAGCCCAGATCATCACCGGCTAAGGAATCCCAGCCATTAATTAAGTCAGCGGAATAGTATCTGCCACCGACGTCCTCATCAGATCTCATCCACGCTTTTAGTAGTTTTATTTTAAAAGCAATGATTATATCGATTACTGTACCGCACACCTTCTTTCATGCATGCAACGGTCTTTTGGCCGGCTATATAAAGCCTTGTATCCCATGTATGTTTTTTTAAGAAAGAAGTCATTAATTCCAGTTCTTCTATATCTCCTCCTGCTCGTCTTCTCTCTATCTCCGGCCCTCTCCGGGCCCTCGTCCATTACTCACCCAGCTGGATCGCAACATCTTTGGTGCTCTCGTTGAGAGAACTCAGCGGCTCCGCTGGGAACACTATGGGAGAAGGACTGTGATCCATTGCCGAGTTCAAAGCCGCCCTCCAGACGGAACATGCTACTCGAGTCAGCCAACTGGAAGACGCCCACCAACGGATGATGACGGAGCTCAACCAACAAACACACCAGATGCGACAGTACTTCACCACGGAGTTACAAACCAAGGAAAACTTGCTAGCACGCCAAATTCTCGAAACCAAGGAGAACTCTGCCGACCAAATTATGGACCAGATCGCGACACTACGAAGAGACATTATGCAGCAATTTGAGAACCTCGTCAAATAAGGAACACCAACCGTTCAAAGGCCAATCATCATAGAAGAAGCACTGAGCAATCAACCAAGACCACCGAATAATTCTCCCAACCAAACACTCCATGGAATCCTGGGAGCAAGCCCGTAGCTCACCCACACCCATGTAATTTCTAACCGACCTGGTAATTTAGAAATAACTTGCCCACGATTTTCGGAAGGAGACCCCACTGATTGGCTGTAGCCTGTATGAACTCAGGCGGTATTTCGAGTATAATGATATTAGGACTCAAGATTATTTGCTAATCACAGCTTTTCATTTAGACAAACCAGTCTCGAAATGGTACCAAGCCACTCTTAGGGATCACACAGCGTTAAACTTCCAAATGTTTGTGGATGCCATCCAAAAAAGGTTCGGACCCTCGCTTTATGTAAAACCAGCCGGACTTCTGACCAAATTACATCAAACATCAACAGTTCTCGCATATAAGCGGGAGTTCGAAGAACTAATAACGAAAGTACCCGGCCTAACACCTGACTTCATCGCTGATATGTTTGTCTCCGGCCTTAAGGAGAGTATTAGGGGACCAGTGATGTTAGCTCGACCCACGGAAATACACGACGCATTTGCTATTGCTAGAATGTATGAAGACCAACATAACCTGCACTTTAAAGTACACACACCATATAATAACACGAATTCTTATCTTGGGACTAAACCGGCCCCTAACTACAATTTTAACAACAAACTAAAATTACCCCCCATTAAGAGACTCTCCCCCACCGAGCTCCAGGCGCGGAGGGTGAAAGGGTTATGCTACAATTGCGACGAATGCTATCATGCCAACCAGAAGTGTAAAGGGAGAGGTGCTCTCCTCTATCTAGGAGGAACAGACGAATCTGACGACGAGATGGAAGACCCTCCCGATATAGGGGGTGACGAGGGAGACCCCACTACACCTATATGTCTACACGCACTCACAGGGTCCATCCCCGACCACGGGCTAAGAATGATTGGATACATTAATGCTCAACCCTTGGAAATCTTCATCGACGGAGGAAGTACACACAACTTCATATCCCTTAGGATGGCGACATATCTCAAACTACCCATCCTCCAAATAACGAAATTTCTGGTATTTATGGTTAATGGGTCAACCGAGACATGTAAAGGGAAATGCAGGGACACCCAACTGCTCATCCAAACCAACAGCTATAAAGCTCACTTATATGTCCTCGACATAGAAGGCACGAACCTCATTCTTGGCCAACGCTAGCTAAAAACGCTTGGTCCGGTCACCGCCAACTATGAGAAGCTCACTTTAACCTATTCCCACCCGAGAGGACAAGTGACCTTAGCGGGACACCAAAAAGGAACCCATGTTGGACAGGTTTCATCATCGCAGCTGCGTAGGATGATATCCCTTAAACCCTCGGTACCATGCCTTTTACTTGGTAACCAGATGACAACAACAAAAGTCACCAACATCACAGATTTAAAATACACCCTCACGCAACCAATTTACAAAATACTCAAAGCCTTCACCCCCTTATTTGAGAATCCAACATCCCTTCCACCCCCAAGAAACATTGACCTCCAGATCATCCTCCTGCCACACTCCGCAACACCCAACATAAAACCCTTTCGGTATCCATATCACCAGAAAAACGAAATTGAGAAAATGGTGGACGAAATGCTCCACAATGGCCAAATCCGACCTTCCACATCAGCTTTTAGCTCGCCGGTCATACTAGTGAAAAAAAAGACGGGACCTGGCGTTTCTGCGTAGACTACAGATCTCCCAATAAAATAACAATTAAAGACAAATTTCCTATACCCACCATTGACGAGTTGCTCGACGAACTAAACACCGCACATTTTTTTTTCTAAAATCGACCTCCGATCCGGGTACCACCAAGGTCATTACGAGTTCGTCGTCATGCCATTTGGTTTAACAAATGCCCCCTCAACCTTCCAATCTCTGATGAACTCCATATTCCGCCCATACCTCCGCAAGTTCATTGTAATTTTTTTGATGACATTTTAATATTCAGCCCAACCGAATCAGACCACCAAGAACACCTCAAAAAAACCTTAGAAATTCTAAAAGCAAACAACTTGTTCATTAAATTATCCAAATGCTACGCTTCCCACGAAATAGAATTCCTGGGCCACACTATTAGAGCAGGACAAGTGTTACCAACCCACACCAATATTGAGAGTATAAAAAATTTTTCAGAACAAAAAAAACAACGGGGCGTCAGAGCTTTTTTAGGCCTTACAGGCTATTACCGAAAATTTATCCAGGATTATGCCAAAATTGCTTTTCCTCTCACCGAGCTACTAAAACGCCAGACGTTCTCATGGAACAATAAAGCCCAGGACGCCTTTGAGCAATTACGAACAAGACTTATTACCTATCCCATATTAACCCTCCCAAATTTTCAAGAGCCGTTTATTTTAGAGACCGACGCATCCGGCACCGGCATAGGAGCAATCCTAAAGCAAGCCAACCAAACCATTGCATATTTTAGTAAGAAATTATCACCCACAATGCAAAAGAAATCCACATACAGTTGAGAAATGTTTGCTGTAATGGCTGCGGTCAGCAAATGGCGTCAGTATCTGCTCGGACATCAGTTCACCATCCTAACCGACCACCAAAGCCTACACCATTTGATGACACAACAAATACAAACACCCGAGCAACAAACATTCCTCTCCAAACTCTTAGGGTACGATTTTATCATCAAATATAAAACAGGATGAAAGAACCAAGCGGCTGATGCGTTATCTCGACTGCCAGAGAACCCCACAGACCAAGACTTTGGCAGCCTCAACATACTTACCACCACCCACTCCTCCCTGTTGGATGGATTGGAGGAGGATTACCAGCATGATGAAATAACACAGAAAATAATAAAAGAACCACAGTCCTACCCTAATTGGAGACAGGTAGGAAATTACATCATGCGGCATGACAAAATTTACATTCCAGATCATTCCAACATCAAAGATAAAATTCTAACCGAGGCTCACTCCAGCTTATTAGGGGGGCATTCAGGGATCTGGGGAACACACCGCATACAACCCCAATTCTTTTGGCACAAATGAAACAAGATGTTACCACCTTCATCAACTAGTGTGACATCTGCCAAAAGACTAAGGCCACCAATCACCCCCCTTACGGCCTGCTTCAACCCTTACCAACTCCTAACAGATTATGGGCTGATGTCACCATGGACTTCATCACCCACCTCCCAAATTCTAAAGGATACACAATAATACTAGTCATAGTCGATAGACTCTCCAGAGCCGCACACTTTGCCCCATTAAAACACCCCATTTCAGGGCCCAGTGTAGCCACAGAATTTTGGGATTGTGTAGGCAAATTGTACGGCTTACCCGAATCCATCATCTCCGATAGAGACACAATCTTTTTAAGCAAATTTTGGGTAGAATTATTCAAGCTACATGGAACTCATCTAAAATACAGCTCGTCGTATCACCCACAGACCGACGACCTCACTGAAAGGATCAACCGTTCCTCGAACAATACCTACGAATTTTCTCTCATGATCATCCAAAAAAGTGGACCGAATTCTTAAATTCAGCTGAATTTCATTATAATACCTCATATATTTCATCGACCAACATGAGCTCGTTCGAGGCCATGTTTGGTCGACCACCTCTTGGTTTGCTTCCTTATGTTACAGGTACCACCAACAATGAAGCAGTGGAGGATGCCCTACAAACTAGGGATGAATTACTTCATTGCCTCAAATAGAACTTGGCCAAGGCTCACCACCAACAATGAAGCAGTGGAGGATGCCCTACAAACTAGGGATGAATTACTTCATTGCCTCAAATAGAACTTGGCCAAGGCTCAGCACCGGATGAAGATTCAGGCGGATAAAAAAAAGAAAAGAACTCAAATTGGAAGCAGGCGATTGGGTCCTACTCAAATTACACCCTTACTGGCAACTCACAATGACACGACCAAGAGGGCGGAAATTAGGTCTCAAATACTATGGGCCTTTTCAAGTTACGGAAGTCATTGGAGCAGCAACATACCACCTCCTCCTTCCCCCCAATTCTAGGATACATCCTGTTTTGCACGCATCAATGCTCAAGCCATATGTCGGTGACCCCAAAATGCAGCCCATTAATTTACCCACCCTCACCTGGAAAAATAACCCCCTTCACCCTCCTCTGGTAGTCGTCAGCACACACAACATCATTCGACAAGGGGAAAATATTGATCAAGCAATGGTTCAGTGGGAGGGCTTACCACCCACCGACAGTACCTGGGAGGATACATCAACACTCGACGCAATTATACAGCTACACGCAACACCAAAAATGGAAACCACAATACAGAGCTAACGTGGTCTCGTAAACAAAAAAGAAACCCCCGCCGACAACCATCACCAACGCCACTGGTCACAACAAATTGGGGACGAAAGCAGCAACGATCGGACCCTACAAAATCAAATGAAGGCCACAAAGGACACCTACCCTGTAATCCCAGGCCCGGAGCACGAACAACGAGCAGCAACAACTATGCGGAACCCCCACATCACAATACCATGGCTGCCTCCTCTGAAGTTCCCACCAAGGACCACCAGGATACAACGCCAGTACCTCCACCCCCTCCACTAACGACGCCAGCAGGAACAACCTCCATCACCCCAGATCTCGCCCCCATTCAACAAACCAAAAAAAATGATAAATACGCTGGGGACAACGTCTCCAAGAAGAAGGACAATGTTAGGGCTCATCCAACGGCCTCAGATCATCCAACACCATCCAACGGTGTACCACACAACAACGCAAAAACAGGATCTACGACCAAAGATCATCCAGGAATAAACAACGGAGATCCAACCGACAACAAGCCCATAGATCACGAAGCCCAGATCATCACCGGCCAAGGAATCCCAACCATTAATTAAGTTAGTGGAATAGTATCTGCCACCGTCGTCCTCATCAGACCTCATCCACGCTTTTAGTAGTTTTATTTTAAAAGCAATGATTGTATCGATTACTGTACCACACGCCTTCTTTCATGCATGCAACAGTCTTATGGCCGGCTATATAAAGCCTTGTATCCCCTGTATGTTTTTTTAAGAAAGAAGTAATTAATTCTAGTTCTTCTATATCTCCTCCTCCTCGTCTTCTCTCTTTCTCCGGCCCTCGTCCATTACTCACCCAACGGGATCACAACATTTGTGCCTTGAATATATCACAGTATACATTTTGTTGCTAACCAATGTGAGTTTGTAGGATGATTGGTATAACGAGCAACTTGATTTACTGCATATTCAAGGTCAGGTCTTGTATGTGTAAGGTATAATAGATACCTAATTAAAGATCTGTATTTTTCTTTTTCTTCACAGTCTTTCTCAGTCTCCTTGACTAAGTTTTCATTAGTATTCATTGGAGTAACACTGGAGTTGCATTCAGACATCTGATACTTAGCTAATAAGTCATTAGCATATTTTCTTGATTGATATAAAGGCCAGCAGTTCTCCTTTTTATCTGCAAGCCCAAAAAATATTAGATCTGACCTAGATCAGTCATCTCAAACTTACTCATCATTTGTTGTTTGAGCTTGATAATTACTTGATCTGAATTTCCTGTAATGATAAGATCATCCACATACAAACATACAATAAGCTGAGCATGATTAGATTTTCTGGAATAGATGGAAGGATCACTTTTACTTCTGCTGAGGCCTTGGATAATGAAATAGTGATCAATAGTCATATTCCATGCTCTAGGGGCATGTTTTTTCTTCTTCTCCCTTTTTCACATAGCCTAAGGGTTGTTCTGTATATATTTCTTCAGAAATAGTGCCATTCAAAAAAGCAGATTTAACATCCATATGATGTATGAAAAAAATCATGATGGGTAGCATATGCAAGGATAAGTCGTATAGAATCTATACGAGCAACATGGGAGAAAACTTCATCAAAATCTTTACCTTGGATTTGTGCATACCCTTTAGCTACTAACCTTGCTTTGTATTTGTCAATATTACCATCATCTTTGTATTTAATACGATATATCCATTTGACACCAAGAACATCTTTATTGGTTGGCTTTGGCACCAGCTCACAGGTTTGATTTTGTTGTATCATTTGTATTTCTGCATTCATTGCATCTCTCCAATTCTTTTCTTCTTTGGCTTCTTCATATGTTGATGGCACAGTACCATACAGTGCAATATGAGACTGTTGATAACGTTCTTCTAGTGTTTTTGTTTTTCATGGAGGAGATGCAGATCCACTGGATGATTCATTATCCTCTGTCTTGTACTGCTGCCTCTTCTTCACAGTCCTTTTCTTCTACTTGTTGATTTTCAGTTTCAGTAGTGATGGTATGGAAGGGATCAGGAAATGATTCAACCATCATCTTGGGTTTTGACTTTGTAGAAGTGTTATCCCAATTCCATGTAGTATTCTCATTAAAGGTAACATTTCGAGAGATACATACATGATTAGTAAGAGGATTAAAAAGTTTATAGGCTTTTGAGGTGTCACTATAGCCCACAAAAATGTATTTTATACATTTATTGTCCAATTTGTCTCTTTGATGTGTAGGAATTAAAGCATAAGCAGGAGAACCAAATATTCTAAGGTGAGAGATATTGGGTTTGGTATGAAATAATACCTCATATGGTGTGCTTCCCTTTAATGCTTTAGTAATGGTACGATTGAGTACATACACTGCTGTATGACTAGCTTCTGCCCAATAAATTTTTGGCATTTGCTTTTCCTGCATCATTGCACGAGCCATTTCCATTATTGTTCGATTTCGACATTCCACAACACCATTTTGTTGTGGAGAATAAGGTGCAGTGAGCTCTCTTTTGATTCCAGATTTTCCACATATAGTTTGGATTCATTGGACATCAATTCACCTCCTCGATCACACCTGAATGCTTTTATTGGAAGTTCCATCATCTTCTCCACATAAGCTTTAAATTTCTGAAATATTTGAAAGGTTTCAGCTTTTGATTTCAGAAAATAGATCCACATGTAACGACTATAGTCATCTACTAACAAGAAATAGTATTTGCTGCTTACGATAGACGTTACAGCTGCTGGACCCCATAAATCACCATGAATTAGTTCAAGTGTCTGAGAACTTCTTTGAATTTGTACCTTTAGAAAAGATATTTTATGTGCTTTAGCATACACACATTTTTCACATAACTGATTCTTGAATGTAACTTGAGGAAGGCCATTTACAAGAGATTTACTTTTCATAGCTTGTATTGCATCCCAATTTATATGCCCAAGCCTATGATGCCATGAAGAAGCAAGAGAACTGTAACCTTGTTTTGAACAAGTGAGGGCAGTCATGTTGACATTTGAAATGTCTAGGGTAAAAACCCTATTTGGTGACATTGAAACTGAGGCTATTATGGTGTTTGAAGATCTTACTTTTATTTCACAGCTATCATCTCCAAATGTTACAACATATCCCTTTTGTACAAGTTGTCCTACACTTAGTAGATTTTGGGCTAAGGTTGGAACAAAATGTACTTCAGGAATAGTTTTTATATTTCCTCCTGTAGACAAAACTATTATTGTTCCTTTACCTTCAATGTTTCGTGTTTGTCCATCTCCAAGGTATACCTTTGCCTTATAAGTTTCATCAAGTGAGATGAAATGATCCTTATTGTTTGACATATGAGAGGAACAACCATTATCAATCACCTAGATATTTCCCATTGACTGTGTAGGTTTTTGATTTAAATAAAACATTTCTTCTGTTTTATTTTCAGCTGTATTAGCATCTTCCCTTTTGTTGTGCCAACAATCCTTTGAAGAATGATTTTGGATCCGACACCTTTTACAATGGAAAAACAGCTTTGTGAACCATGATTAGACTTTTTACAAGTAAAGCAAGGACCAGAATTGAAATCACCTTGTTTAAACTTCTCTGAAGATGTTTCTGAAAAGAACTGCTGCTATTTTTCTTTACCTTTCATAGTATTTTTCCTTGCTGGAAGAGTTTTACAGCTATTACCATCTTTTACCTTCTTAGCTTTATTAAAGTAGAACTTGGCTTGGAAAGCATGATCAATAGCAGGTTGAGTGGCTCTTTTTA
Organism: Dactylorhiza incarnata; assembly: GCA_033032865.1. Taxonomy (NCBI): domain Eukaryota; kingdom Viridiplantae; phylum Streptophyta; class Magnoliopsida; order Asparagales; family Orchidaceae; genus Dactylorhiza; species Dactylorhiza incarnata. The sequence continues at coordinate 2,993,639 of JAWHQI010000315.1, read as the reverse complement.
CTCGATCTTCATGTGTCTTTAATGAGCCTATCAACTCAGTTAAAGTAATACAAGTTAGATCTCTAGCTTCTTCAATTGCTGTAACTGCAGGATCAAATACTGGAGGTAAACATCTTAGTACTTTCTTTGCTACTGTATTTTCTGGTAGCTGATCTCCAAGGTTTCGAATTTGATTAGTCAAATTTATAATTCGAGCTATAAACTCATCAAGAGTTTCTCCAGATTTCATTCCAATATTTTCAAAATCTCTCCATAACCTTTGAAGTTTGATGCTGATAATTTTTGAGGAACCTAGATATTCTTCTTTTAAAGTATCCCAAGCTTCTTTTGCAGTTTTGGCTCCCATTATACAAGGTAAAATGCTTCCGGTTACTCCTTGATGGATTAACATTAAAGCTTTGGCATCTTTGATAAATATATCTTCCTTTTGTTTTCTGTGTCTCTATTTCAGTACTTGCTTCTAATACTTTTGTTTGAACAGGAACTTGAGGTCCATATTGAATGATGTCCCATATACTTTGGGAGATGAATACTGGTTTCATTTGAATACACCAGAATTCATATTTTTCACCGGTAAAAAGAGGCACTGAAACATGAGAATAAGCCATGGGGATGGAGCTTGAAGAGGATGGATTCATGAGACCAAACAGGTCAAGGATTGAACTGCTTAGAGCGTATAAGCTCTGATACCAAGTGTTGGTAGATGATGACAAAAGAAATTACTAAGTACCAAAATAAGTGTGGCTGAAGAGATTGAGATTAAAAGTGTTGTATTTTTTTTATTATCCTTTCATCTCCTTTTATATATCCATTTTTAGATGGATAAGACTACATAAGCATATCTTCTTTTACACATGTCAATACATAGTCCAGCTGGTTTACAGCTATTTACAGGGCTTTATTATATTGAACCAGTTTAGTACGGTTTTAACATCTTACTGACTTCCTCCCTGAACGCAGAATTCATCGGCTCGTATGCTTTCTGCAAAATGAAACAAAGTAATTTTAATACATGCAGTCTTAACTTAAGTTAACCTCCCAAACCGCAAGGTAATATCTTACTGCCATCTCTTCTTTTAAGTTTATCATTCTCCTCATAAAGATTTTTATTTTCCCTCAAGTATTGGCGGAGCGTGTTGACCATGAAGTGGTTCGTGACAACGTTTCTCGCCTGCACCTGTGCGGTCAAGGCGATCAACTTTTCAACTGGGAGATCCCTTAGTTCCTTGAGGTTCTTCCTCCCGTAAAGTGCTATTGTGACCGCATCAGCATGACAAGTAATTTTGCCGCTCTTCGCCTTTACAGTGGGAAGCAACAGTAGCTAATAGCAAATATCTAACCGCTCTTCCTCAAGGGAGGATACAATCGGCAACTTGGTCTTTGCTAGCTTTGATGACTTGAACAAGCCGCCTTCGCTACCTTATGGCCAAAAAGGCAGACCGTCGAAGTCGCCCTCGAAGACCAGGAATCTTTCTGTCCAATTGTGGACTTTGTTCAGCAACTTCACAACCTTCATGCCGCCGTAACCAAAATATAGAAGACCCTTGAAGTCTTTCTTCTTCTTTCCCTCTTTCAGAGACCGCACAAGAAACATATTCTAAAATATGTTCATCGTAAAGTGGACACTCTCTGTCTACAGATAGATGATGAAGGAGAAGATGACGACTATAGAGTTGGGTGGCAGCTGACCAGGCACAACTCCATAGTGATTGAAGATCTGAACAACTTCTCAGAGGACTGGGAACTTGAACCCATGGTCGAAATGATCTATGGGGATCGCGATCAGATTATCTGCGGAAGTGTTGATTCCTTCCTTAGGCCGTGGAAACCGCAAGACCACTGCAGAATTCTCCATACGCTTCTTCAAAAAGGCCTTGAACTATGAAGGAGAAACCTTGGACATCTTGTGTTCCGTGGTAAGGAAAGCTTCAACAACATCTACTCGTGCGGACACCGTGATTGGAGACTGCCCAGACTTCTGCTTCGACCGCATTCACAAGCTTCCTATTCAAGCTCAAAACTCTATTCTATTTATAGTTTTTCGTGGTCTAAGCTTAGTAAATTAGACCACATTTTTTGACAGACTGTGTGGTCTCAATCTGAACCTGTTAAGAAAATACTAGATGCACAACAAAACCAGGCAATACAAATATCTAGTCGCACAGACTGCAAACAATGTTCATAACAAAAAAAATAGGAAAAGCAGATCTCTAACCGCACTAACCACGAACAACACATCCATAGGTATCCCAGAGGTAAAAATTATATTACAAAATATATACTTTAAATGTCAACAATACTTGGCCGCGAGAAGTTTAAAACATATATCACAACACAAGTCCACAAAAGATGAAGGGTAATAAATGCAGTTAGGGATGGTGAGCTGGGCGTTCCCTTCCAATGTACGCTGCATCCTCCTGCATCTGGTTGATAGCAGAAAGCACCCGCGCCAATAGCGGTTAGCCATGAGAGTTGACTGAAGTATTCGCGAAGCAGCCTTATCCACTCTTTCGAGAGGAATCAAGTGTTGGTGTTTTCAAGGTGATATGAAAGTGATCAAGCATTTAGTCTCACTGCCAACACGATATGAGCTTATGGGGTCACACACAAGAGTTATTGGAGAAGTTGGAAGTAATATAATGGTGGCCTTGCTCATATAGGATATGAATGAAGGACCAATCCTACGAATTATTAGAGTTGAGTCGAGTCGACTAAATGCTCCACAAGTATTGTGAATATTATATGGAGTATGTTGGCAAGTTTTTGAGAATGTCTCGACGAAACTTATCTCAATTCGTCGAAAGGGTTCATCGAATGGTCTCGACAAATTAGATCTACTTGACGAAATAGTTCTTCGAAATGACTCAACGAAATATGTCAATTTGTCGAAATGACTTGACGAACTGGATATTTTCGTAAGTCAACTCGTCAAATGGTCTCGACGAATCAAGATCTTCTCGACGAATCTATTCACTAAATTATCTCGACGAATTCGTCGGATGGTCTCGACGAGTTAGCTTTACTCGACGAATTCTGTTTACTCCATTTCTGGTTGTGGGTGTGCGGATAACTATTCTCTCTCACTGGGGGTATAAATAGATCCCGGTTTTATGCCCTAATAACGATCTTTTCTTTTGCAATTCTAAGAGAGACGAAGAGTTCCGACGGAAGAGTTCTGATCAGTCGATCCCGCAACTGCTGCCGCCTCTCCTTGTCGTCGGACCTAGCAGTCCGTGGGAGACGTAGAGGGCTCTTCTTCTCCGACCTAGTTCTTATGCTACAAGAAGCTAGGGTTCTTCAACGCTCGTGTGGACTCCCATAGAGGCGCCGATCGATTTCTGCGCTTGGGACTCAACGATCGTTCTTCGGAATTTCATTGTGGAGCACCTTGGTTGAGTGTTGACTCAATCCCCTTCAGGCATTGCAATGTGTTTCCGCTCCTATTTCTTGATTCATGAAATCCTAAGTTCCTTGAACTGTTTAGAGTTTTTCTTGTTTGTTTATTCCGCTGCGCATATATGATATGCTATCTATCTTGATGTTTAAAAAACCAACAGTGGTATCAGAGCCAGGTTGTAATCCCATGCGTGTAAATATAGAAATTTAGAAGTGTTCTAAATACCTAGATTCTTTTTGGAATATCAGATTTGATGTATTTTGTGAGGTTTCGGGTGGTGTGTTTTCAAAAATTGGTCGGGGCTCTGCCCCTTGACCCAGCTTGCTGATCGGTCAGTGAGACCTTGCCAGGGGCGCAACCCCTTGGAACCCCACCAGGAACGCATGTGATTGTGTTGCGATTTCATTGTTTTAGAAGTTGTTTCTTCTTTGCAATAACCGTCCCTCAAAGTGATTTGTGAAATCAAATGTCTTAGATTTTGAATCTGACATTGAGAGACGAGCTTGTCTACTGCATAAGTGGAGTTGTTATTCATAGGTCCAATGCATGTAAATCTGGAGGTTTAGAAGGGTTCTAAATGTTCATATTTAGCCCTTTTATCAAAGTGTTGATAATTCCATTATGTGCACATCTGGGATGTATTAGGATTGTGAATGTTGTTTTTAGTTTCTGTGAATGTGCACAATGATTAAATGTTAGTCATGATGAAATGTCCATCGATTGTATCTTAAAATCCCTTAATCCAATATTAAGTATTCGGATGCCTTCCGATGGATGACACTCTTCCTACCTCGATTGATGAAATATGGGCTTGCCAAAGCAAGGTGCATTAATCTATCTTGGTAAGGGTGCGAGCAGATAATTGTGATATCTCGCTGTCGACATCGGGTCTATCTTAACTAGGTGACCTCAAAGGTTGAGTGCCTAGAGGCATAGAGTTGGCATGCTCCATATGATGGATGCGAATAAAGATTTATTCACCAACCATACAAGAGTTCAGACCTTCTATTGCTGTCCAACTAGCTATAGTTAGCTTTTTTTTTCACCTTATTTTATCACTTAGCTATAGTTAGCTACTTTATTATTTTTTTGCAAATTTACTTAGCTTTAGTTAGCTACTTTAAAATATTTTGGCAAATCCACTTAGCTAGTGTGATTCAACGATCAATTCAAAAAAAAAAAGAGTGATTCAATGCTTAAATTTACGAATTCATGGAGGTCAATTGATATATACTCGTACATTGGTTACACATCATCCTCGTTGTCGTCATCTTCCAATTCAAGAATTGATTCTTCGCCCTCCGCATCAGATCTCACAAAGCGATCATCATCATCATCATCGTCATCACCGTTATCTCCCTCGTTCGACATTGGGGGTCGATCTGGAAGAAGTGTCTCCCAGATGCCACTAACGTCACTAACAACTCCCGGATCCATGGGTATGAGATGTTTGTTCAACTTATTGAACATAACAACCTCTACTAGACCTGGGCGCAGAGTTGACCGTTTAGGCGCTAAAATGTCGTTCATTCCACCTAGATCACACTCCAACCCTCCAGATGAAGCTTTGTTAGCAAGAAATGCTGAGGCAGTCATAGCAAGGCATGACATTTCGGCCCTCTTCACATACCACCAATTTGGAAGGCCAGAAAAATTTTCAGGACCTTCTTTGCGTTCGAGAGATCTTAGTTTCTCGATTTCTTCCTTCGCGATCAATTCGGGCGTCATTGCGACATCGACGCTCACACCGGCATCGATATGAAGCATTTCTGCCAACAAATCATCACTCTCATTGGCGCGAGACCGTTTTGCTGCAGGAAGCTGCTCCTCTTCCATCTCTTTGTGTAATGTGGATTCTGCAATCCTCTCGGCATAAACACTGAGTGTTTCCCATGTGAGTGTTTTAATGAATTCAAATAAAGCATTTCTTAGAGCGGTCACGTTCCAAGCTAGAGGGATATCGACATTATTGATATGCATTTGATCGATCTGATTCTTGATCAGACCACCAGCACTAAGGCCGGGACATAAAAGAACCTGCATATCAAAAAGATAGCTGAACTTGAAATCATTTGCCGTCAAGTTGTTGTTGAGTACTTTCATCCGCACCCTAGAGCCGGTGCCAGTGTGACCATACACTTCGGACGGGTAGCAGAGGGCCTTCAATGGATGGTACCGATCGTAGTAGCGCTCTGACATCACGGCTCGCAGTAGTTCGCGTACGCGTGTGCTACGCGGATCAAGATCTTCGACACTGCGGGATGGTGCATCTACTACAGGTGCGCGTGCGTTACGCATAAGAAGAGCAGACCCATCAACGGGGGTTGGGTCATGAATTTTTAATGGCGCACATGAATTAAGCACATTAGACAAGTTGCTCGCCATCTTGATATAGACATCAATAATGACAAATGTCTTCATCTTCTGGGCCAAAACTTGCACATCTCGAATCGGATCAATGATTGATCGAAACTCGAGGAGAACCTCCTTATCACCTAGACAAGAGAATACTCTGCCTTTCCGACGGAATGCCTCTTTCAACTGGGCGAAACAGATCAAAATACGGACGAGCACATCGTCGATTGCACTCCATCGATGGGCAGGTGAGTTTTTCATCTTGATAAGATAATTGAAAGATTCAAACATGAGAGCGTCAAGCAGTGCCTGCAACTCTTCACTTTTGTTGACAACTTCTGCAATTTTCCGAACTTTCTTGATAATTCGACGCGCCTCTGGGTTCTTACTGTTTGTCGCCGTCAAGCACGTTCCAAACGCATCAGACAATGCAAGATGTGCCAAATGGGAGATACACCACTCACGCAGCATCGGGGAGACAATCTCGAGGGCTCGTTTAATGTCCGAACCAGAATCAGTAGCACTCGTAAGCATGTCTTGGGCCATAACAATATTGTACTCCTCCATGATGGCTCTGACCCACTGAATAATAAGATCTGAGGCACGTTGCATACAACGCTCATCTGTAGTTGGAGCATAACGGCGGACCGCCACGTTCCAACTCCGGTCCTGGCCATGAACGATGTAGCTGATCCTACATGCCACATACTTTTGGTTGGAGAATTTGTTTCTGTACAAATCGATATTAACTGCCATGAACGGGATCGCGTTGCGGTACCACTCACGTGTCGTTTGGATGTCAACACGAATCAAATTCTTTGCATAAATATACTGCTCAACCATGAGTTTTGGAACATTGATATTCTTCAGACCACCATCTCCTATAGGTAGTCTGCCGGCCACAATCTTCCATCTATCAGTGGTGAATGCATTAAATGGGATGGAGTGCTCGGTGGCCCATGCAGTAAGCACATACTGTAAAACATTAAACATGTATTCAGTTAAACAAACTTTACGTTAACTTAGAAATCTTCAAATATACATGAAACCAACGCGTTGGATTTGCTAAGAATGATTCTTGAGAACATTCCAGCTGCTCTTTAATTTTTGCAATGTTCGCATTGACGGTCATCGTCTTTTTGGACAAGACAGCATGCAATTGATTCAAGTGGGTCGTTGCATTGCTGGTGGATGTCTGGGACAATTTAATCCACATTTGTTTGCCCTCTTTAACGCAATTGTCATGCAAACAGAGAAACCAACGTCCGCCTTTGCTATCAGAAACAATAACGCCGGCCTTCCATAAAATGGAATATGCGTTCCTCGGCTTAGCTTCAGGTATGACTTTTCCGACAGGCTTGACGCTCACTGCCTTGAAAACCACGGGCTCCTCTAGAAATTTTTCGATTTGCTCGGAAATGGTTGTGTGACATGCATCATCCTCAAACAACATCAAATTTTGTGAACTCATACCACAATCTACAATAAACATGACCCTTCATCATTAACATGACCTATCAAAATCTATATGAACTTTATGTTTGACTCTAATGCTAAATCAATATTATAAATACTTGGATATTTAAAGGGAGTTTAACAAAAACACACAAAAAATGAACAATAAACGAAGAGCCCTAACAAAGGCGGCGAAGAGGCTCAGGAAGCTTGATGTTCTCGGTCAGAGAAGCTGCGACAGGATGGACGACGACGGGCTTCGACCTGGAGAAATTAACGGAGAGCCCTAGCAACGACCGGGAGAGACGACGCCGGTTTCATTCTCTGCGAAAAAATGAGCCCTAGCGTGGTATTTGTTTTCGACCCGCGGCTACTTCTGTTCACAAACACGGGCCGGCCGACTACCCAATGTAATAACGCATTAAATTGATAGACAGGCCATAACTTCTACCCAAATAAAAATATCGCATTAAATTGATAGACGTGTAACACTTATTTTGGTACACTTGTACGGTTGCCTGGAATTTAATAGGATCATATTTCCAGCTAGCTATAACTAACTATAATTAGCTATTTTACAAAAAAATATAATTTGCACTTAGTTATAGTTAGCTATTTTTTATTTTTTCGCAAATGTTACTTAGCTATAGTTAGCTAATTTAATTTTTTTTGGAATATCCACTTAGCATCGGCTAGCTGGCCATAACTAGCTGTCTGCGCTGTACCCACTTAGTTAGATGTCCGAGGTCTGCAAGAGTTGCATGATGATGCAATTAGCAAGTGTTGTCTACCTAAATAACCGCATTATGAGAGGAACGCCAAAGAGGACTCATTGTGTTGGTGAAATACGGATCTTGTCCACTAAGGGAGTAGCTCGCATAAACTCTCCTAATCGATATTAAGGGTTATCAATTTGATTAAAATAGTGGGAGCCCTTTAAATAAAAGTCCTAATTAAAATAAAATGTATTTTAAAATATAGTACTAAAATTTTATTTTGCAAAATTCCTTGTAGAATATCCATGGCAAGTGGTTCTCACTCTACCTTGTCCCTAAGGGCGATCCTTGAGAAGGACATGCTAAATGAGACAAATTTCCTAGACTGGTTCAGGAACCTGAGAATTGTTCTCAAGCAAGAGCGTAAGCTCTATGTCCTGGAAGAAGATCCCCCCAAAAGCCAGCTGCTACTACACCACATGCAGATAAAGATCCTTACAAGAAGTATGGAGATGACTCCTTGGATGTTGAATGCCTTATGCTCGCAACCATGAACTCTGAGCTTCAAAAGCAACACGAGAATATGAGTTGTTACGAGATGGTCGAGCACTTGAAGAAAATGTTTCAAGGGCAAGCTCGTTAAGAAAGGTTTGACATATCCAGGGCATTATTTCTGTGTAAGATGGGAGCTCGAAACCCAGTAGGGATTCACATACTAAAGATGATTGGGTTTATAGAGAACCTTGAAAGACCGGGGTTTCCTTTGAGCCAAGAGTTGGACACTGATCTGATCCTGCAATCGTTGTTGGATAGTTACGAGTAGTTTGTCTTGAATTACAATATGAATGAAATTGACAAGACACTGCCCGAGCTCCTAGGCATGTTATGAACTGCTGAAATCAATATGAAGAAGGTCAAGCCTGCTAGCCCCATACCGATGGTGCATAAAGACAAGGGCAAGACCAAGGGATTCAAGAAGACTAAGGTAGGACCTAAGCCATATCTTGATCCCAAGTCTTCAGCACTGAAGAATAAAGGCTTGGTGAAGGAAGGGAAGTGCCACCATTGCGGTAAGATAGGGCATTGGAGGAGGAACTGTCCCCTCTATCTTGAAGATCTGCAAAAGAAGAAAGGAAGTGTGACTTCCACTTCAGGTATATTTATTATAGAAATAAACCTTTCTTCTCCTTCATCTTGGGTATTGAATACCGGATGCGGTTGTCACATTAGTACAAATGTGCAGGAACTGGGAATGAGAAGACTGCTGGGTACAAGAGAGGCAGACCTGCGCGTTGGAAATGGAGCAAGAGTTGCTGCCATTTCCGTAGGAGTATATTGCCTTTCTTTGCCCACATGGCTTGTAATAAAATTAGATAATTTTTATTTTGTTCCAGCCATAACTCAAAACATTACATCCGTGTCATGTTTAGACATGAGAGGATTTACTTTCATTATTAAGAACAATAGTTGTTCTATATTTATGAATGATGTTTGTTATGGTGTAGCCCAACTGTTTACTGGCTTATACGTTTTGAACTTATATCAGCCAATCTATAACATAGAAAATACTAAGAAAACAAATGACTCGAATCATTCGTATCTTTAGCATTGTCGTTTAGGCCATATAAATGAGAGACACATATCCAAGCTCCATAAAGATGGAATGTTGGGCTCATTCGATTATGAATCATTTGAGAGTTGCGAGTCATGTTTATTAGGCAAGATGACAAAAGCCCCTTTCACTAGTTATAATGAGAGGGCTAATGATCTCTTAGGTGTGATATATAGTGATGTATGCGGACCCATGAGTTCTATGGCTAGAGGTGGGTTCTACTACTTCGTTACATTCACTGATGATTTCAGTAGATACAGATACGTGTTTCTTATGAAGAACAAATCTGAAACCTTTGAAAAATTCATAGAGTTTACGAATGAAGTAGAGAACCAACTGGGAAAAAGGATAAAAGTGTTGGTATTATCAAAAGAAGGTGGGGTGAGGGTCATAGAGTTTACGAATGAAGTAGAGAACCAACTGGGAAAAAGGATAAAAGTGTTGGTATTATCAAAAGAAGGTGGGGTGAGGGTAGTAAGGAGGCAAGATAAAGCATGATCGAGCTTTTTCTGAGGGTCAGGGAATTAGTAGACCTCCACTATTCACTGGGTCAGATTATAATTATTGGAAAAATAGTATGAGATGTTTTCTTATGACCCTAGATATTGAGGTTTGGAATGTGGTATCATAGGCAGGTTATTCCAAATCGGTTTAAAAACTGGGAATAATGGCGTCTCATGATCTCGCTTCTACTAGTGGGGGAAACTTTTTATAAATGGAAAATCTTTGGCACCACCTTTATTTGAAGGCAAAAATTATAATGGGTGGAAAACTCTTATGGAAAAATTTCTTAAATCTGTAGATATCGAAGTTTGGAATATTACAATTAAATTGCCCCCAAGTATTTTAAATAAAAATGAAATGTTTTTAAATGCCAAATCAATGAATAGTCTATATTGTGCATTGGATCAAAATATTTTCAAACTTATTTATACATTTCCTACTGCTTATGAAGTTTGAAAATTTCTTGAGAATACTTATAGTCTTCCTTCCACAGATGATGAACAAGAGCAATTCCTTATTGATCCAAGAGAAGAAACTGATGAGGACTCATGCTTGGAGGAAGATCTATCTAAAAGAGAAGAATGCAATGTCACAACTTTGGACTCAAATGATGACAACACATCAAGCAAAAGAGAAGACATAAATTCAACTATGGAAGAGGAATGCGAAGAAGATGTCAAAGGAACCCTTGGTTTAAATCTTGCCTCATCCCATAGCAATGTAAGAAAATAAAAAATTTCTCTTTTTGCTACAAATTCTATTTCTACATCTCGTATGCTTAAAATTGCTAAACGTAAAATTTTAAAGTAAAAAATTGCTAATTCCAAATTACGTTTAGAAAATAAATCTTTAAAAGCAAACGATAACGTAGAATCAAATATTGATGTGTTAAATTCTTTTTCATCTCTTTAGTTAAAATTCTTACTCCTTGTTTTCATTGCAATCTATTAAAAGAAAAATTCAAGGATATTGAAAAATGGCTCTTAGTTTCTAAAAGGCATAATGAAAAATTGATAATTGAAAATGATACTTTAACTTGTAAGTTAAGACAATTAAAATCTTTTGTTGAAAAACATTTAATTTCTAGTAATGACATTCATCATAAGATTTTGAATAACAAAGATAAATTAACTTACAAAATCATTTCTAAAAAGGACCATTTTCACACATTAACTCAAAAGGAGTTTAGTTTCAAAAAGAATTATGATCCTCACAAAATTCTTAAGAGTCACTATTATAAGTCTCAATATATTTTCAATCATGACTCAAATTTAAAATCTCTTTTTCATGAAAATCAAATTATAAAATCTTTTCCTTCACATTATAAGAGTATGTCTATAAGAAAGAGTGGAAATGAAAATCATCAAAATAAGAACCAATCATTTAACACATATTATAACCCACTCTTTCAACAATCACTTCTAAAGAAAGACAATCACTCTTATAAACTTTCAAAGAATCCATATAATAAAATTCATTATGATTATCAACATCAACCTATTTTGAAAAATAATTTGAATAAACATAAACCCCCAACGAATTATTTTTCAAACAACTATCATCATATAAAGATGTCACATAATCATTATATGGATTTAAGTGATAAACAACTAATGTATGAATGGAGACCCATACAAAAAAATGACATATCATCTTTAATTAAAAAATCCCATTCATCATTATCTTCCCAAAAGCCACCATGATGTATTTGGGTACCAAAGGAACCATCCCACTTGGTCCCCTTTGGATACCTAAATCTCTTATTCATTAGTATCCTATCATTTGCATGAAGTAGAATCAATTAAAAATGAAATATCAATACTCTACTTCATGAGGTGCTTTATTTCTTTACTCTTGTTTGTTTTGTATTTTTTTTGATCCAACATGTTTATGGTTACTTTGTATTTCATAAGATGACTTACACTTCTTAAGCCTAATGTTTTATAAATCAAATTAAATTAAATTGAACATAAAGTCATATGTTTTAAGTGATCTATCTTTTTTTTTTCTCTAAAGTTTAATCCTTTTTAAATCCTTTACCCATATATGTCTTGAATTATCATCGTAAATTGAATATTGAAATTATTATCAAGACTAATGAAATTATGTTAATGAATGGATTTAAATGGTTTATTAAAGGGCTTAAACTAAAAATTAAAATCCGCAACATTTTTTTATTCTTTTTCATTTTATTTGCTGCATATGATAGCCATTATAATAAAGAATATTATCTAGAAAAATCGAAAACAAAAATTCACAAAACGCATGTTTTATCTTTCAAAAATGCGAGTTTTCGGTCAAAACTTCAAATAGCCGTATCTTTTGATCCGCTCGTCCGATTTTTGCGTTTAATATATTTTCGGAAAGAGCACAGAAATCTCCATACAACGACAAACTAGGCTTGCCCATTTGAGTTCGTTTGGTGCTGTCAATTTCCCTTTGTTTTAAAAGTTATTTTAGTTTTCTTGTTTCAGAAATTTCTGTGTCTATGGATTTTTTTCATCACATGCTATCCTTAGTATAATTGTTTTATATATTAATTTAGATATTATGTGTGTGAAGTGTGTCACCATTGTTTGCATGTATTTAGACCTTAGAATCATCTTGTATCATTAAAATCAAATCAAATGTTTAACATTTCATTCTTGGTCTAAAGAAAATTAATTTGAAATCTTCTCATATTACATGCAACATTACCTCAATTAATCATATATAATAACATTGCATTCAAACTCATCATCATAGCATCACTTCTTAGTTTATGCTTAAATTTATATGTTAGTTATAACATCTACAATGTTATTCAAATTTTTTGATAACAATGTGATTTGGAATTATAACCGAATACTAAAATTCCAACAAACACATAGTTTATGGATTAATCATTAGACTATATATGAATATTGTATCATGAATCATATATTATCATGCAAAACCAAAGATCAATAAATTCTATTATTGAATGCAATTTTATTATAAATTTTAAAAATGTTATATATGTGATCTTTGTCTTTGATATGATTGCATGATCATCACTTTCTAGACTTACAAATCAAACTTGCCCATTCAAAAGAAAATCACCAAATCATATTGCCATAAGTCTAGAAGGAATATAATTCACATACATCATGATGATCTAACATATATTCTATGCAAAAATCTCTAAAATCATAAATCATAATTCATGTTCTATCAAGAAATATCTCAAATCTATAATTTCTATCACCTAGGAATTATGAATCTTATGATAAAAATATGAATAATATTTTCTTTACAATACTTGGTGTATTGATATGCTTTGCTATTGATTGCACGTATCTCACATATATGTAGACTATAGAATCAATTTAGTAATAATACGAATAAATCAAACTAAATCATCACTTTATTCTAGATCTATAATTTGAAACTCTATCTTGGAATACATGCAATAATATTAATTTATGATGTGACATTAAACCCAAAACTCATCATACTAGCATACCACTTATTGAATATTAGTAATTATGCTAGTTATCTCATATCGTAATCTCATAAAAATAGAAAAACTATGCGGCTTTATATTGTTCTTCACATTAAATAAAAACCATAGTTTATAAATCAACCATAGTTTAAGAGCATAGGTTGTCCAAAGATTATTCACCTATGACTTCATATCTCACAATAGCGGGGGTGTAGGGTTGTATGCATTAGAGACCTAACCTCTAAGACATGTCTTGTCCTTAACCGGGGAGAGTTCTAGTGGGGCCTTGCGAGGCACTGGGGGGAAAGAGTGCTAGGTTGAGCATTCTCTAGTGTGTGCATATGGGACTAACACCCCAACCTACGATATGTGTGCAACTCCTCATGCCCATCCGTCACTTAGTACGGGGCTAGGGTGTAGATATTTAGTCAGGGTAGTTTTTAATCTTAGAACATACTTACATTACTCACTGCATGAACTTTTTATTTACTTATCACTTAAATCATGCATATTTTGGGTTGTTCGAAAATGTCCTCTTGTGTTTTGCATAATTTATTTATTTTTGTGCTTAAATGATTTTGTAAAACTCAAGTGTTTGAAAAAGCTAAAGTTTCATGCAAATTTGATCCACCTAGAGATCTCCAAAAATTCTGAAATTTCTACATGCGCTACTATAAGGACACTTAATCAAGATCAAAAAATGAAAATTTAAAATTCTCAAAAAATCACTTACTGTTTTCAGCGCTAGCACTAGCACCGACTCTAGCGTGGGTTTGTGATTTTTCTATTTTTCAAAATTTCTAAAAATCTATATAAATATGTTAGATTATATGTACTACTTAGTTTTTATATTTCTGACTTTTATTATTTTTGTTTTATCTATATTATGAAAAATCAACTACAAAACTTCAAAATTCAAAAATATAAAAATATGTTTTTGTGCTTTTCTGTTTTTCTTTCATTAAATTTTTTTAAAATAATAAAAAACTGTATGATCTTTATTGCTAATATCAAGCATGTATGAATTCTATTATTTAGAATTATTTACAATGTTAAAACTTATTCCTTCAAATTACTATGAAATTGTTTTGTTTATCATGCTTTGTTGTATCTATTTAAGTGCATCAATTGTATTGACACATATGTGTAGAACAAAGCTTAGCATGCCTCTAAGTATGAGTAAATATTTTTTGGTTGATAATGATACATTTTCACTCACTTATTTTGGTAATCTACATGTGTGTTTAAATCTAAAAATGCTTTCTTGTGTATTGTAATTGTACAATGAATTAAAATTTGCATAAGTTTATTATCTACTCTACATTTGAATTGCACTTAAAAATTAAGAAAAGTGGTTTTAAAAAGAAAAAATTTATGTTGGGTTTGCAAAACAAGTGTATTCAGAGAATGTTGTCTCACAAAAGTGAACAAAAATTAGACAAATATAACTCCACCAAGCACTACTTGAACCTCCTGATAAGTCTTCATAAGCATTGTGAAGTTGAGCACCTTGGAAAGAATAGTAAAGTGTCTTGTGCAAACTTTGGTTATTACACCACTTTGTTAAAAATTATGTGCATTAAAAGTGTGTGAATGTAATATACTTGTGTTTTATTGTGCGCTTAACTCTACATATGTCTTGTATTTTGTGATTTAAATCAATTGATAACATTGCTCAAAATACACTTATGTGCACTTCATTATCTTTCATAACACTTCTTCTCATGAGTATTGGATTCTAATGCTTTATATATACTACTCTTTATATAAGAAATGCACTAGATAAACTAGCATGATCTCTACAATGTTTTGTATCTCTTAAACTTGAAATTAAGTAACATTGTAGTATATATTTTTTTATATGTTCATTTCATACTTGGTATCTTTATGAAAAACTTTGAGATTTCAAAAAGGTTAAAACATCTTTCAATTTTGAACTTAAAATCATATTTTTACTTATGCTTTTCATGCTTACAAAAAGATGTTCTTATAAATCTTCCGCTTGCTTACAACTCTTATTTTTTTATTTGAAATTTCTTATATATTCTATGCTTAAACTCTTTATCATTATCTATATTATAAAAGCTCGATCATGCTTTATCTTGCCTCCTTACAACCCTCACCCCATCTTCTTTTGATAATATAAAAAGTGGGAGATTAATTGAAGAAATCTAGAGGAGAAATCTAGAAGATTAAGGGGAGACTAATTCTTGTAATTTAGGGGGAGTAAAACATAAATTGCATTTATGTAGGGGGAGCATTAAGATAGGGGTAGTATGCATATTCTCATGCTTATCATATACTATAGTTGCACTTTTATCTCGCTTATCATATACCATAAACACCTTTGTGGATTTCTTGCTAAGAGGATTTGTTATTATCAAAAGGGGGAGATTGTTGGACATGTGTGTCACATCCCTTTGTTTGAGAATAACAAATCCCAAATTGTATTTGATCTTGCTTGTCGTGTGTTTTTAGTGTGCAGGAACTTTAAGTGCAATACTCCATAGGTAGAAGGCAGCTTGGAACCAACAAACTGAACTAAAGCACTACCGCCATCGCTAGAGGTTACCGCAGGCGCTAGCACTACCGCCAGCGCTACCGCTACCGCCTGGCGCTAGCTCAAGTTCATGCACAATGCCATGCCGCCGATGGTTTTGCAACCGCTCTACACGAACACTACTGCAGGCGCTAGGTGCTATCGCAGGCGCTAGCTCCAAGGTCAATAAAAATATCCAATTTCGATCATTTTGATGATCATCCCAGAGAGAGTCCCTTGCCAAATTCCAGAGCTGTTACTCTGCCGAATTCTCATCTCCCACTTAAAGTCAAAGAGGAATTCTGGAGAAGGAAGACATCATGCTGCATCCGAAGAATGATCGCATCAACCTCGCTTGAGCCACATCGGTCCTTCATCATCAACTCCAAAAAATCTTATAGAGGGAGTTTTTATTTGTATTATTTCATTCCATTGTATTCTTGTAGTGAAATCACCTTGTGTTTGGCGACTAGGTCCTTGCGCGGCTTTGGGGGAATTCGCCGCATGTGTTGGCGACTAGGTCTAGATGATTAGATCTAGGGGGTGATCAAGGCCATATCTGGGGAAGGATTGGCTAGAGTGGCTTGAGGCCATATCCCGGGAAGGATAAGCTAATGCCAACCGGTTCGCGGGGATATGAGTCGGTATAGAAAAGGAAAAATTATTTTACTTTGAACGCCTTCGATGTCTAGCGATATTGAAATCAAAATTATGTAAACACCTTTTTATATAATATAATCATGTCTCTATTTGTGTTTACTTGATTTCTCTCTTTTAGGGTAAATTATAAAATTGCAAATTATAATTATTTCTTCCTTTAAGCTAAATTGTTATTTGATTTACATTTACTTTATTACAATTTAGTAAATCATCTAAAAATTCAAAAAGAATTTTATTCCCTTATTCACCACCCTCTAAGGGCGACTATCGATCCAACAAAAAACACTCCGATCTGATCAAGGTGACGAATATCTGAGTCATGAGTTTCGTGATCATCTGAGAGAGTGTGGTATTGTATCACAACTCACTCCACCCAGAATACCACAACATAATGGTGTGTCTGAGAGGAGGAATCATACTTTGTTGGACATGGTACAGTCAATGATGAGTCATGCAGATTTGCCTGTTTCCTTTTGGGGATTTGCTCTAGAGACGGCTGCTTTCACTTTAAATCGCGCTCCAACAAAACTGGTTCAAAAGACACCATATGAGATATGGAATGGGAAGTGCCCTAGTATGTCTTTCATTAAGATTTGGGTCTGTGAGGCATACGTGCGACGTCAAATGCCTGAAAAACTGGAACCCAAATCAGATAAATGTAATATAGTGGGGTATCCTAGGGAGACCAAAGGGTACTACTTCTACCTGCCGTCTGAGGGCAAAGTGTTTGTTGCAAGGACATGCATCTTTTTGGAGAAAGAGTTCTTATCCAGAAAGACTGCAAAGGTAGAACTTGAAGAAGTTCAAGAACCACAAACTGAAAATGAACCTGAATTGGAACCTGAGCAAGGACTACAAGTAGTTGTAGCTAGAGAGCCTGCTCAAGAAACACAAGTCCTACGTAGATCTGGTTGACCAAGATTTAAGCCTGAGAGATATGGATTTCTCATGTCTCAAATAGGAAATGCGTTGCTTATGGATCATGATAATGAGCCTACAACCTACAAAGAGGCTATGAATGAACCAGACTCCGAGAAATGGCTTGAGGCCATGAAATCTGAAATGGACTCCATGTATATAAACCAAGTTTGGACCTTGGTGGAACCACCTAAAGGGGTACAACCCATAGGGTGTAAGTGGGTCTTCAAGAAGAAGATCAATATGGATGGGAATGTAAAGACATTCAAAGGCTGGCTGATGGATAAAGGTTTCAGACAAATTCATGGTGTTGACTATGATGAGACCTTTTCCCCTGTTGCTGTGGTCAAGTCCATCAGAATTCTACTTGCTATTGCTGCGTATTATGACTACGAGATCTGACAAATGGATGTCAAAATGTCTTTCCTTAATGAAAACCTCCTTGAGGAAGTGTATATGACACAACCCGAGGGTTTTGTATCTGATAACAACTCTAAATGAAGTTATCTAGGCCTTATTTTTGACTTAACATTCACTAAAAATGATGAAATGGTGTTTAAATAACATAAAAATGAAAGTAAAATTTATATTTATGATTGCATGGCTGATTCGATCCTTTTGCAATGTATTTTTGCTAGATTCACCAAAGGAATCCACTGGAGGAAGGAAAACTGCTAATAAATATTGACCTGGGCAATAAGTATTAGAAGTCAGAAAAAAGGTTGCAACCTTTTCTTGGCGGAATTAAAAACGTAAAATTTAAAATTAGCGTCGTTTCAAAAATGAAAAGACACATCTCTTGGAGGTGGTTATGCACGGTTTTGGAAGGTGTTTAATAAGAGATTGGACTAAAAAAAGGATATCAGAAGAAAAGTGAGAGAACTTAGAGAGATCATCTTGGAGAAGAAGGACTAGGGCTGTAACGCCCCTAATTTTTTCGTTAATTATTTTACGTACCCTCTATGTCATAATTTTTGGCGTAAGGGCGTTATGTCAGCTCGTCTGGTAGTGTTTCGAGTTTTAGCTTAGTTAAATCTTGTGATTTAGGTCAAGCGTGCGGGATTTCGCGTCATTTCGAGTTAAAGTGAAGATTTTGAGTGGATATCAAGATTTTAGCTTTGGAAGGCTTTATCTGGGGTTTGGCTCGTCGGAATGGAATTCTGACTTCGCCGTTGGATTCGTAGCGCCGTTTTTCAGCTTGGGTGCGAATTTCATAGAAATCCGAGGTGTTTTGGTCGCCCTCGCAGTTTAAGTAAATTGGGGAATTAATTAATTACTAAAATAACAAATTTAGGTTTATATATAAGCCTAAAGCCTTCCCCTTTCCCTATTCATCCTCTTCCTCGATCAAAAGCAGCCGCCGAGGGTTAGGGCGAGAGCGGAGCTTCGTGGAGCCTTCAACCGGCGATTCCTAGGGCTGTAGTGGTCGGAATCGAGTTTGGTTTGAAGATTTGGAAAGCTCTCGGCGAGATCTTCGTTCTAGCGGTAAGCCTTTCTCGTTTCGTGGAGTTTTGGGAGCTTTGGTGGTGACCTAACCCCTCCTTTTGATCCAAAAAGTTTCAGGAATCTGTGCTCGTGTGTTTCCCTAGCCGATCCATAGCTTTCGGAGCGGAGATCTTCGAGTTTGCGAGGTCTAAGGCAAGTGGCTTCCTCCTCCTCTTTGTTTGGTTAAGTCGTGGTTTGTCTTTCTCCTGTTAGATGCTTGATAAACTGTGGGCTCGTGTTTCGAGCGTCTTGTGTGATAGTTAGAAACCCTAAATTTTCTTCCCCGCGTAGAGTCAGGGCATTTCTCCTGGAAGACACCGTCGTTCCCTGAATTTTAGCCGCTGTTTGGCCCTTCTCGAGAAGTCTTTGAGAGTCTCGAGCAGTTGTTTTAGCCAAGTTTTCGAGAAATCCCCTGATCCCTCTCGAGAAATGCTTGATCTCTCGAGAAATCCCCTGATCCCTCTCGAGAAATCCCTTGTCCTCTCTCGAGAAATCCCTGCCTTCCTCTCGAGAACCCAAAAATCCATCTCTCGAGAAATCCTTTTATCTCTCGAGAAGTTCCCTGTAGTTTTCGAAAAGAAGAGATCCTACTCTTCTCTCGAGAAATTTCCCTTCTCTCGAGAAATTGCTCTTCTCTCGAGAAATTGCCCTTCTCTCGAGAAATTGCTCTTCTCTCGAGAAATTTGCCCTTCTCTCGAGAAATTGCCCTTCTCTCGAGAAACCCTTTTATCTCTCGAGAAGTTCCTTGTAGTTTTCAAGACGTCCTAAATTCTGCTGTGTTTTTGTGTGGTTTCTGGTGGTGGGATTTCAAAAATTTGGACGGGGCTCTGCCCCGCACCCCGCATTTTGTAGCGAGACCACCGCCAGGGGCGCTGCCCCTTGGACCCCGTTAGGGGCTCTGCCCCTAAGACCCCGCCAGGGGCGCGGCCCCTTGGAACCCCGCCAGGTGCGCATGTGATTTCGTTGCGATTCCCACGTTTTAATCTTTTGTCCTCTCTAGTGCACCTAGATGATTGCCAGTGTCCCTTCGGTGCTCCTGATCTTGAAACCCTCTTGGTGGTATTCTTTTACTCGTTGTGGTCTGTTAACATTTGAGTTGCTCTTATGGTTCTTATTGATCGAGGCGTACTTTGCCTTGACCCTATTTTTTCTTAGGGCCTTCCAGTGATTACCCTTTCGGGCTGCGTCCCGTGTTTAAATAAAATTTAAGTAATAAGGACTACTGTCTTTAGCCCTTCACAGTAGTTGTGTTTGGGGGACAGTGGGGGGAACTGTTATAGCCTTGCACGGTAGTCGTGTTTGGGTGGTTGGGTCTAGTGGTACCCCCACCTGCTTTTGGGCTTGGGGTAGCGGAGGTAGTTAACCGCTCCCGTATAATTTGAGCTGATCAGTCTCTATAATTGATAAAACTAAATAAATGAACGTGTTGTTTCTCTTTTGATATTTAGTGCACTTGATGCTTGATTGGTTCTTTGTTCAGAGCTCTCTTACGGTAAATTTTGGCTTGGGTTGGTACCCCTTATGCCTTGCTTGTTTTTCTGCTAGTTTTCTGCCACTTGTAATCCCTTGCTGAGGCGTTCTTTGTTTTATCGAATGCCTCAGGTTCAGAGCCGTAGCGGCTAGTGGTGTAGCCTGAAGTTCAGGGTCTCTGTAGCTGTTCACCCCACTGTTGCGAGGTAGTTGTTTTTAGTTACTTCTTGTGCTCAGACATACTAGTTGGTGCCAATGGGTTAGTGTCATGTTGTTGACGCCCATTGTGCCCCTTTTTTTATACTTTATAGTTTATTTGCCAGATTTTGCCACTACTTTTAGATCCTGTGTTATCCTACTCTCTGGGAAGAATTTATGCTAGGTGCACTATAGTTATAAATGGCTTTTCCTTCATCCTCATTGCATTTTTTTTGAAATGAAAATCTTATCTTTAAAGTCGCCTAAAAGTATTTTCTATACTTATAATACGCCTAGTCATGTGCATATCATTTACTTATATCCTGACATTGCATACATTTAAGGATTTTAAGTAAACTAAATCAAGTACTTTCCGCTGCAATTAAATATACTTTCTCGGTGGGCTAGTTGATCCACGAACTGAGAGACACAGTTCTTACCTCAAACCCTATAAATGATTTCAAATGACGAATTATCATGAAAACATGGTTTATTTTAATAAGTAATAGGTTCCCGCCTGAGCGTCTGCAGTTGTCTCCTGCATGACGTGGCATCACGACGTGCATTTTCTCTTACTCTGATATTCTTAAATTCGGGGAAAATGCGGGTTGTGACAAGGGCTGTTCTTCGGGATCTTGGAGACGGGCGACTTCGGGAGCGTGCTGAGTACAAATTCCTGCATTTACTGAACTTTGATCATCATGTGCTGCAAGATCTATATAATTATGTGGTTTTCTTCCATCGTCATGGGCTAACTTCTCTAGATCTTGTGTTGTGAAAGTACCTTGTCTTGTGTGATGATAAAATCTTAAAACTATTCTTGGTGATTTTGTGGTGAATTTCATTTATCGATTTCATGATCATTATTATGTGAATTTTGGTTCTTCATCGTTTTGTTGCGTTTCATAATTCGAGAGAGGAGCTACGTAACAAGTTGATGAAGATTTTATTTTCATGTTTCATAATTCGAGAGAGGAGTTGCATGAATATTCCACCGAGATTTTTATATTTTTACTGTGCTTCATAATTTGAGAGAGGAGTTGCGCAAGTATATCTTAATTTCGTTATAGCATTTTAAAGGAGAAAGAGTCTTCCCCTTGATGTTAGCAACATTGGTTTTCGTTCTTTAAGCGGTTCTCTATCTCACCAACGGAGGATAAAAGAATTAGGGACTTCCGTTATCGAAAGATACAGATTTCTATTCAAAAAATCGTTGCAAGGTTTTTCACTACATACGTTTCACAAAGACAATTTCATATTGTCATCACACTAGATTTGGGAAATCATGACACACGATTATTTCTCCAAATCGTAATTTCAATAAAAGTTTTTCTCCAAGCTTCCATAGTTTACTTGAATTAGATTTCGTTCATAGTTGCCTTTAAATTTCACAACCTTGTTAATGAATCACTTGAATTTAAAGAAAAAGAATAACTAGTAGTTGCAAGCACTGAATCATCCACCTCTCCGTGGAAACGATCTCAACTCTCACATTATTACTTGACATGACATGTGCACTTGCGTTTAAATTATACACCGGTTACAGGCGTATCAAGTCTTTGGCGCCGTTGCCGGGGAGGTGCGATATATTTAGCATTTATTTCTTGCAATATTAGTGAAGCTTTAGTAATTAGAGCTCAAGTTTGTTTCTTTTGTTTATTACTGCTACTTTCAAAACTACTATGCTGCTTAATTAGTCTATTTGCTTACTGTCATTATTGTTATTCTGCGGTGCTGCTTAGTCTATGTCCAGACATCGAACACCAGACCTTTTGCCGTTGAACCTCGAGATCGAACGAACGTGTAGACAGAATAGAAGAGCGAGCCGATTAGAACGTAATAATTCAACAACCATGAATCCAAATAATGAAGACGCTCACAATGAAAATGATCAGGATGGTTTAGGACAAGAGGGTCAGGTGGAACATAATGGTCAACCTGTTGAGATTAGGAGAACCTGTATAGAATATAATATGCCTTTTAGAGGAGGTCTACACTATAGTATCATTAAGCCTGCCATCGAAGCGAATAATTTCAAAATTGATTCCATGGCGACGAACTTAGTGCAACAAAAACAATTTAGTGGATTAAATCATGAGGACCCAAACTCCCATTTACGGATGTTCATGGATGTGTGTGATATATTCAAGATTAATGACGCGTCAGACGAAATGATTAAATTATGCTTATTTCCATTCTCTCTGTCGGGCAGAGTGAAGGAATGGCTTGATTCCCAAAACGGTCTCACCACTTGGCAACAAGTGGTTGAATTATTTTTAGCAAAGTACTTCCCACCCGCTAAAACAGCCAAACTAATGCGAGACATTAGTACATTTATGCAAGAGAATGGTGAAACTTTGTACGACGCATGGGAGAGCTTCAAGGAACTTCTACAAAAATGCCCTTACCACGATTTAGCAATGCACCAATGAGTGTGGAATTTTTATAACGGCCTCCAGACTTCTACAATGATCCAAGTAGATGGAGCTGTAGGAGGATCCCTCATGAACAAGTATCCCGAGGATGCATATGCTATCCTTGAAGATCTATCGTCAAATAATTATCCATCATTTGTCCGACAGGCTCCTTCTTCTCCGGTAGGTGGTCTTCACCAAGTAGATCAGTTAACCTCGTTCGCTGCACAAATCACGGCCCAATTTAACTCTATGAACAAAAGGTTGGATGCACTGACCTTGAATCATAATCAATTGAACCCACATGTGAATAGCATAATGACGACCTCTAATATGAATTCATCATTCACTATAGAACAACTTGCAAATCACCATACTCCAATCTATAATGAAGAAATTAACTATATAGGAGGGCAACCTAGATATAATAATAATATTTTAATTCCAAATTATTATAACCCAGAGTTGCAAAACCACCCTAACTTTTCATGGAAGAACAACGCCGGTGTGGCACACCCGCCCGATTTCAACTCAAACCCACGTCCAACTCAAAATGTTAATTACAGTCAACAAGGACCTTCTAGAAAGTTAGTCGATGAGATCCTTATCGAATCCATGCAAAAGAACGATACACACATTACTAGTTTAGAGTGTTCACTTCGTGTAATTGAGTCTCAATTGGGGAAAATCTCTAATGCATTGAGTCTTAGACCTCAAGGGACACTCCCGACGGATACCACACCAAATCCGAAAGGAGATAATCAACATTGTAAGGCAGTCACTCTACGAAGTGGCAAGGAGTTGGGTAGTGAGCCGATAAAAGAGCAAGTTAAGGATAATAGTGAAAAAGGGTTAGAGGAGTTGACTCCTTGTATCCCCAATGAGGGGGCAATACAAGAGGATAATGGCAAGGAAAGAGAAGTAGAAGTGTTAGGAGAGAGGAAGAAAGAACCAAGTGCTGAAGTGAAGAAGAAAAAAGAAGACACAATAGTTTATCCACCACCACCGTTTCCACAACGTTTAAAAAAAGTAAAATTGACCAACAATTCCAAAAGTTTGTGGAGATATTTAAGAAATTACAAATCAACATCCCATTTGCCGAGGCTTTAAAGCAAATGCCTAGCAACGTAAAATTTATGAAATATATCCTCTCCAAAAGAGAAAATTTGGAACGAATGAGACGGTAGCACTCACTCAGGAGTGCAGCGCTATTCTTCAAAAAAGACTCCCACCAAAGTTAAAAGATCCCGGGAGCTTTACCATACCGTGTTCCGTAGGATATAAATTTGAAGGCAAAGCGTTATGTGATTTAGGGGCGAGCATCAATCTAATGCCATTGTCAATATTTAGGAAGTTAGGTTTCGGGGAGATTTCCAAAACCTCCATAACCTTGCAATTGGCCAATTGGACCCTAGCATACCCAAAAGGGATAGTTGAAGACGTGTTAGTAAAGGTGGATAAGTTCATCTTTCCTGCGGACTTTGTCGTCTAGACATGGAAGAGGATAGAGAGGTTCTGATTATTATAGGGAGACCATTCCTAGCGACAGGTAGGACCTTGATTGACATGCAGAAGGGAGAGTTAACAATGTGAGTAAATGATGAACAAGTCATATTTAACGTACTCAAAGCGTTAAAGTTTTCCCACCAGGAGGAAGACAATATGGAGGTAGTCAATCATGTATCTATATGCGACTACATGCCAAGTTTACTTTCTGACGAACAAGATGTTTTGTTGAATTGTTTATTGATGGAGGATGAACAATCTGAGGAGGAGGAAGTAATTCAAGAATGCTTACAAGCATTCGAGAAGCAAACTGCATGGTTTCATAAGCCGGAACCATTAGAGATGCCCGGGAAATCTTTGTCGGTTAAACCATCCATCATTAAGCCACCATCGCTTGAGTTGAAACCTCTACCCGATCATCTTACTTATGCATATCTAGGGGATGGCGACACACTACTGGTTATTTTCAATTCCAACTTATTACCTGATCAACGTGAACGATTGATAGAATTACTTAAGCAATTTAAAATGGCCATAGGATGGACCATCGCTGATATTCGAGGAATAAGGCCCTCATTATGTATGCATAAGATTCTTTTGGAAGAATCATTTAAGGGGTCAATAGAGCCTCAGCGCTGCTTAAGACCGCCGACGAAAGAAGTGGTTAAGAAGGAGATTATTAAGTGGCTAGATGCGGGTATTGTATATCCCATCTCGGATAGTCCATGGGTATCGCCTGTGCACTGTGTACCCAAGAAAGGAGGGATGACAGTTATAAAGAATGAGAAGGACGAGTTAGTATCTACTAGGACGATCACGGGGTGGAGAATTTGCATAGACTATAGGAAGTTAAACAAAGCCACTAGGAAAGATCATTTCCCTCTTCCCTTTCTCGACCAAGTCCTAGATAAATTGGGGGGGGGGGGATGATTTTTTCTATTTTCTTGAAGGGTATTCAGGGTACAATCAAATTACTGTCGACCCCGCTGATCAAGAAAAGACCACATTTACCTGTCCATATGGGACTTTCGAATTTAGGAGAATTCCCTTTGGTCTATGAAATGCACTGACTACATTCCAGCGTTGCATGATTGCTATTTTCTCTGACATTATGGACTAGGGAATTGAGATTTTTATGGATGATTTTTCCATTTTTGGTAAATCATTTGACGAATGTTTAGGTTGTCTGGAGAAGGTACTTACACGTTTTGTAGAGATGGACCTAGTATTGAATTGGGAGAAGTGTCACTTCATGGTTCGAGAAGGCATAGTATTGGGTCATCATGTTTCTAGGAATGGGCTAAGGGTGGACAAAGCAAAGTTAGATGTGATAGAAAAATTACCTCCACCCACAAATATGAAAATGCTACAAAGTTTCCTAGGACACGCTGGTTTCTATAAAAGATTCATCAAAGAATTTACGAGAATAGCTAAACCATTGAGCGGACTTCTAGAGAAAGACGTAAAATTTTATTTTAGTGATGATTGCTTGAAGGCATTCGACAAACTTAAATATCGTTTAACCACAACACTTATTGTAGTAACACCCGATTGGGAAAAACCATTTGTCTTGATGTGTGACGCGAGCGATTACGCGGTAGGAGTTGTATTGGGACAAGTGCGGGGTAAGATATTTCACACGATTGCTTATGCTAGTAAGACCCTAATCGATGCCCAAGTCAACTACACTACCACAGAGAAGGAATTATTGGCGGTGGTTTTTGCATTTGAAAAGTTTTGATCGTATCTCCTATGCACGAAGGTTATAGTGTACACCGATCACTCCGTGATCCATTATCTCATGGATAAGAGAGACGCTAAGCCACAGTTGATTCGTTGGGTACTTCTTTTGCAAGATTTTGATGTAGAGATTAAGGATAGGAAAGGAACGAACAACCCGGTGGCAGATCACTTATCTAGGATTGAAAGTACATAGCCATCGCTGAATTCTGAAGTGGATGAAAGATTTCCCGATGAGTGGCTTCTTGCTATATCTGAGAGTGATGTGCCTTGTACGCTGATTTTGTAAATTACCTAGTGAGCAACATCATGCCTTCTGAGTTTACATATCCGCAACAAAAAAGATTCTTACATCAGGTGCGTTCATACCTGTGGGACGATCCTTATCTGTTTAAGCTTGGAGCCGATGGAGTTTTGAGATGTTGCGTCCCCGAGGGGGAAAGGAGAGTGATCCTGGAGAAATGTTATAATTCACCGTATGGAGGTCATTTCACGGGCACTAGGATGGCCATGAAGGTGTTAGAGGCCGGATTCTTTTGGCCTAACTTATTTCGGGACTCGCATTCTTTTGTTCAACAATGCGATAGATGCCAAAGGGTGGGGAACATACAGAAGAATGACGCGATGCCTATGAACATCATGTTAGAAGTTGAGTTATTTGATGTGTGGGGTATAAACTTTATGGGGCCTTTTGTGAACTCAAGTGGAATTGTTTATATTCTGTTGGCCGTCTATTATGTATCAACGTGGGTAGAAGCTATCGCCACATCTAAGAACGATGCTAAAGTGGTCCTAAATTTTTTAAGGAATTACATATTCAATCGATTCAGAGTGCCGAGGGAAATAATTAGCGATGGATGGAGTCATTTCTGCAACGCTCAATTTGGTTCGCTACTAAGAAGGTACGGGCTGACTCATTCGCGTTAGCTTATCATCCCCAAACGAACGGATTAGCTGAGGTTTCAAACCGAGAAATTAAGAGAATTTTAGAAAAAACTGTGAGCGTTAACCGAAGAGATTGGTCGCAAAAGCTGAACGATGCCTTGTAGGCATATCACACCGCATTTAAAACACCCATTGGATTAACCATATATAGGATGGTTTATGGAAAATCATGTCATTTACCCCTAGAGCTTGAGCATCGTGCCTTTTGGGCGATAAAAATGATTAACTACGATTTCCTGGAAGCAGGCAAGAAGAGGCTACTACAACTAAATGAACTGGAGGAGTTTAGGATGCAAGCCTATGAAAATTCGAGAATCTATAAGGAGCGTACTAAGAATTGGCACGACCAACGGTTGAAAGAAAACACTTCGAGCCAGGCCAATTAGTTTTATTGTTTAATTCACGTTTAAGATTATTTCCCGGAAAGCTTAAATCACGTTGGTCTGGACCATTTATGGTCAAAGAAGTGCATCCGTATGGCGTAGTGACTATTCTGAACGAAAGTGATGGAACCGAGTTTAAAGTTGATGAATAGAAAATATTACATATTTTTAATATAATTTCTAGCCTAATTTGGGTATTTTTGTACATGCAATATGTAAATTATTGAAATAATAGCTTGTTTTATCTTGTTTGTAAATATATGTAAATATTATAAGTATATATATAATAATATGTAATAATAATAAGTATATATATAATAATATGTAATAATAATAAGTATATATAATAATATGTAATAATAATAAGTATATATAATAATATGTAATAATAATAAGTATATATAAATAATATGTAATAATAAACAATAATAATAATAATAAATAAATAATTAAGTTAGTTTTCTATATGTATAAAATAATATAAATATGAACGTATATGATATAAATAAAATGTTTCTGTGTTTAACACAAGTCCTTGCTTGGTCCAATGGTTTGGGTTTGGTTAACTTCGGCAAGTGGCCTGGGATCGAAACCTGGCCATCACCATTTTGCGCGTATTTAATCCAGCTATCTGCACCCCATGCGCCTCCCAACTATCCGCACCCCACGCGCCTCCCAGCTGTCCCGTGCCCGCTGCCCTGCTGCCCGCCCCTGCTGCCCGCGCCCGTTCCTGCCCAGCTGTCCCGCCAGCTCAACCCGCTGCGCGTGCCTTGCTGCCCTGCTGCCCGCGCCCGCCAGCATTCCAGCTGCCCTTCCAGCCAGCTGCTTCCCACCAATTAAGCTTGTTTTTTTTACTAAATGCACCCCACCTCTTGCCTATAAATAAGAGGCCCTCTCCCTTGTAAAAAAGGTTCACAAAATCTAATCCTTTTTAGGATTTGTGTTCCACCTTGTTGTGTTTTAGTTTGTGTTTTTATTTTTTTTCTTCTCTTGTTTCCACTATATCCTCTCTAAAGTTTTGTAATAATTTTTGTTTTTAATAAAAAAAAGGATAGTTGTTCTTCATGTTCTTCCTATGTTCTTCATGTTATTCTTTTTTTGTTCTCCATGTTGTTCTCTTTTTTTCTTTTGTTTTGTTTTTCTTTTTTTTGTAATCTCTTTCATGTCTTGTTTTTTTGTTTTGTTAATTTAAGTAGAGTGTGTGTGTGTATGAGAGTAGTTTTACTTATTTATATTTTTCTTTTAATTTTAGTTTATTTCATGTAGAGTGTGTGAGTGTATGAGAGTAAATTGTTTTTATTTTAGTTTCATTTTGTTATTAGTGTGTGTGAGTGTAGGAGAATAGATTTTATTTTCTTTTAACTTAGTTTCATTTATGTTGTGTGTGTGAGTGTATGAGTTAATTTTTGTTTTCTTTAATTTAGATTTCAATTAAAGTAAGTGTGTGTGTGTGTATGAGAATAGATTTTGTTTTCTTTAACTTAGATTTCATTTCAAGCAAGGGTGTGTGTGTGTAGGTGGATAAATTTTGCGCCTTTTTTGTAATTCAATAGCTTAGCTTTCATTTCCGTCACGCATTTATTTCCCGTCTACCCATTTGGGTAGAACTTGCTCACGCATTTACTTCCCCTCTACCCGTTCGGGTAGAGATTGCATTCCTTTAATTTCTGTCATTTAATTTCAGTCATTTAAATTCCCGTAGAGTGCGTGAGTTTTTCATTTAGTGCGTCCTTTTTCTTTTTATCGCTTTTCTTGGTTTTTGCTAAACGCACACCAAGCCCGCGATTGTTATCATTTTTGTTTTTAATTATTGTAAACACTCACTTATTTTTAATATCCGATAAAACAATAGCCGTAGCTTGAAGTAACAATACTCGACGGGACCCAGGACTAAATACGACCTTGATATGATTTTCTAAATCGTATATACTACACGCGATAGGTGCGCTTGCCTCCTACGCCGTTTATTTTCTTATCAAGTTTTTGGCGCCGTTGCCGGGGAATTTCATCGATATTGCGAAAAAAGTATACACTATTGATTTTATCATCTTTAAAAAATCAAAAAAATTAAAAAACCCCCCAAAACCCAAAAATATATGTTTTCTCTTTTTCTTAAGCTCTAATTTGTAAATATAAAAAAATTAAAAACCAAAAAATTGATGAAATATTCTTATACAAAAATCCAAAAAAATTATCTTTTTTTCTCTCTCTCTTTTTTATAAGTATTAATATATAAATATATTATATACTTTTTTATCATCCATTGAAAAATGAAAAGTAAAGAAAAAAATGATGATGAAAAAGTTAGGAAAATCCAAAAAACATTTGTTCTTCTTTCCCTTTTTATATATATTAAGTTACTTTTATTTTTTTTATTAATTTGTATTTAAATATGCATAAAAAAAAAGATAGGATTTCTATTTGTTTTTCATTAAGTTTTTTTTTTATATATATGCATATTTGAAAACATAATATTTCAAATTTCAAAATGGAAAAAATAATGAAAGACTTTAAAACCCAAATCAAAATGAATTCTAGGAATTTTAAGATAGGACAATAGATCGTTTTCTCCAAGTAGGATTACTCGACAGACCCGAAAGGGGATTTTTGTCGATATTTTGAAAAGAGGAAACCCCGTTGCTTTTACCTTATTATTTCTACATTTTCTTCTTTGCTTTTCATTTTAAAGATTTTCTTTATTAATTTTATTTTTTTCTTATGTTTTAATATAAATTTGAATATGCGTATTTCAAAAATGATGAAAATACATTTAGAAAACTCAAAAAAAAAATATGTGTGGTTTTACTTTATATATATATTTCATCCTTTTTGTGATATAGAAAAAAAACCCAAAAATCATAAAAATTCCTTTTCACTTTGTCTTTCTCTTTCTTGTTCTTATTATTTTTGTTCTCTCTTTTTTTAGTATCATTATGTATATAAATGTACATATAAGAAAAATCCAAAAAATAATAATATAATTATGTATCTTTCTTCTTGTAAATATCTTTTTCCTTTTTTTTCTTTCTTTCTTATTTTTATTTTTATGTTTTATATATGTAAATTATATATGTAAATATTTGGCTAAATTTTGAAAAACAAAAAATGATGATGACGGAAAAACTAAAAAATCCCACAAAAAAAATTAATTAAGTATTTTTGGCTTTCTTATTTTTTCTTTTTTTCCTCTTTCCTTTTTCTTGCTTTTCTTTTTTGTTATGTATTTATATATATTTTATCATATTAAAAATCCAAAAAAAATGATGATAAAAATATTGAAAAAAAAATATATGTTTTATTTTCTTTCTTTGTTTTTTTTATCTTTCTTAAGTTTTATTACTTATTAAGTTTTATTTTGTATATAAATATGCATAAAAAAATGATGATATGATTTCTATTTTATTTTCATTAAAATTATATATGCATATTTAAACAAAACAAAATAATACTCTAATTAAAATGATAAAATAATGGAAAATTTTGAAACATAAATCAAAAAGAATTTTTGGAATTTTTGAGATAGAATAATAGGTAGTTTTCTCGAAGTAGGATTACTCGACAGACCCGAAAGGGGATTTTTGTCGATATTTTGAAAAGGGGAAACCCTATTACTTTTATCCTTTCATTTCACTTCTTCTTCTTTGCTTTTTATTTTAAAGTTTCTCTTTATTTTTTATTTTTATTAAGTATAAAGGTTTATATATATATGCATATTTTAATAATGATGAAAATATGTGTTAGAAAGATCTCCCAAAATATATATATATATATAGTTTACTTTATGTATATATGTTTTATATTTTTTTGTAACTAAGAAAAATTGGAAAAACAAATAAAAAACTTATATATATATATGCATATGATTTTATCATTTTTATCACCCCCCATGTACATAAACCTTTATTATTATGTTTTAACATCTTTTGCAGGTAATTATTCCGGTCATCCCATCTCCAAAATAGGGGCGTGCTTTTTCCCCCTGCTTTTTTCCCCCTTGTATTTTCTTTTTCCTCTTTTTCATGCTTTTGTACATATATAGAATTGTTCCTCATACTTACTTCAACATTGGGGACAATGTTGATTTTAAGTATGGGGGTATGGTATGATGTTTTCCCCCTTTGTAATTATTGTCCCCCATTTTTACTTAGAAAAAACCAAAAAATGACAATAAATAAAATAGCAAAATTTGTTACAACATAAAAAATTATTTGTTATAACATAACAAAATTTGTTATGACATAATAAATTTTGTTGCAACATTTTTGTCCATCTTATAAATGTTTATGTCCCTCTTATAAATGTTTATAAATTATGTTGCAACATCTTTGTCCCTCTTACATAAAATTCAAAAAATCCAAAAAATCATTAATTAACTTAGAAAAAACAAAAATTTTTTTTTTATAAATGTTTTATGTTTATGTCTTTTATTTGTATATAAAAATCCTTATTTATAATAATAAATCAAAAATCCAAAAAAAATGATGAAAAGTTTTACTAAAAATTTTTTGTTATAACAAAATTCACAAATTTTGTCATAACATATAAAAAAATATATATGTCTTTCTCTTTCTTTTTCTTTCTTTTCCCTTTTTTTAGTATTAATGTAAATATATATGTATTTACATATGTATTTTGTTATAAATCAAAATCCAAAAAAAAATGATGAAAAATGTACTTAAAAATTTGTTATAACAAAATTCATTTTGTCATAACACCAAAAATGTTTTTCCTTCTCTCTTTTTTTTTTCTTTTCCTCTTTTATTAATGTACATTTCTTTTAAAAAATAAAAAAAATTTGATGAAAAAAAATCATTAGGAAAAAACCAAAAAAATTTATTTTATATGTATTTTTTTCATTTTTATTCTATCTTTGTTTCTTTTCTTTTATTAAGTATTTGTATATATGTATTTTGTTATAAAAAATTAAAAAAAATCCCAAAAAAATAATAATAATATATATCTTAAAAACTCCAAAAAAATGATGAAAAAACTTATCAAAAGATCCAAAAAAAAAGAATAAAACCCCTACTTTGCTTTTTGTTACTTCTAAGGCTAGGTTAGGTTTATCTTTAAGCGTTTTTCATTATTTTTGATTTACTAAAACCATTTTATTTATTTCATAGTTTGAAAAATTTAAATCAAGGAATTTTCAGTAGTAAAGAAAATCTTACGATCTTAATTTAATTTGAGAACAGAATTTTTAGCACTACCTCGGGTTTACCCTAAATAGATTCCTATTTGTATTATATTGGCAAACCATCTTTAGATTCAATTATTTTAACTCTAAACTTGTGAAACTTTAGGAATATTCTAATCTACTAAATTTTGCTCTCAAATCCATTTTTATTATTCTAGTTTTTCTTTTGAAACCCTCACCCCTTTAGCTTGGCATAAAAAATTAAAAGAAGAAGTCTTAAAAGAAATCCTGTGTCAATGGGAATAAAAAGATTCCGTAAACACAGACACCCAATATTGTTAAAAGAAATCCTGTGTCAATGGGAATAAAAAATAAAATTCCGTAAACACGGGCATTGGGTTAAGTTTAAAAAGATTTCAATTATCCCCCGTAAACCAACGCTGGGAACCAAAGTAAACCACCAAAAAGGTGGGGTGAGAGGATTAAATCCATCACCCCTAATCCAAGCACTCTTCTTTTTGCCAAGGCTACCTTTTTTCCCCTACCCCTTAGCCAATAAAATTGTAGGCTAGATTTTAATTTAAAAAGTTTGCGAGAGCATAATTGGTAGGTTTTAGGGTTTATGGTTTAGGGCTTACCTCTTTAAATCTCCCAAATTTATTTTGGCGCCTTTAATTAGAGCATAAAAATTTTCTTTAAAAAGTTAAAGTTTTATATAATTCTACTCTAATTAAAGGCGCCAAAGACTGCAATATTCGATGCTATTTAGCTAACTTTAGAAGTCTCGCTAAAACTTTTTCGTTCTTTTTAAATCATCTTCATAATTTAGGACTTACCTCTTTAAATCTCCCAAATTTATTTCGTTCTCAATTTTGATTAAATAAAAACTTTAGTAATTAGAAATTTTATTAACGTCTTATAGGTATCCCTTACTTTTTGCTCTGGAATAACAAAAGCTTAAGTATGGGGGTATTTGATGAATAGAAAATATTGCATATTTTTAATATAATTTCTAGCCTAATTTGGGTATTTTTGTACATGCAATATGTAAATTATTGAAATAATAGTTTGTTTTATCTTGTTTGTAAATATATGTAAATATTATAAGTATATATATAATAATATGCAATAATAATAAGTATATATATAATAATATGTAATAATAATAAGTATATATAATAATATGTAATAATAATAAGTATATATAATAATATGTAATAATAATAAGTATATATAAATAATATGTAATAATAAACAATAATAATAATAAATAAATAATTAAGTTAGTTTTCTATATGTATAAAATAATATAAATATGAACGTATATGATATAAATAAAATGTTTCTGTGTTTAACACAAGTCCTTGCTTGGTCCAGTGGTTTGGGTTTGGTTAACTTCGGCAAGTGGCCTGGGATCGAAACCTGGCCATCACCATTTTGCGCGTATTTAATCCAGCTATCCGCACCCCACGCGCCTCCCAGCTATCCGCACCCCACGCGCCTCCCAGCTGTCCCGTGCCCGCTGCCCTACTGCCCGCCCCTGCTGCCCGCGCCCGTTCCTGCCCAGCTGTCCCGCCAGCTCAACCCGCTGCCCGTGCCTTGCTGCCCTGCTGCCCGCGCCCGCTAGCATTCCAGCTGCCCTTCCAGCCAGCTGCTTCCCACCAATTAAGCTTGTTTTTTTTACTAAATGCACCCCACCTCTTGCCTATAAATAAGAGGCCCTCTCCCTTGTAAAAAAGGTTCACAAAATCTAATCCTTTTTAGGATTTGTGTTCCACCTTGTTGTGTTTTAGTTTGTGTTTTTATTTTTCTTCTTCTCTTGTTTCCACTATATCCTCTCTAAAGTTTTGTAATAATTTTTGTTTTTAATAAAAAAAAGGATAGTTGTTCTTCATGTTCTTCCTATGTTCTTCATGTTGTTCTTTTTTTGTTCTCCATGTTGTTCTCTTTTTTTCTTTTGTTTTGTTTTTCTTTTTTTTGTAATCTCTTTCATGTCTTGTTTTTTTGTTTTGTTAATTTAAGTAGAGTGTGTGTGTGTATGAGAGTAGTTTTACTTATTTGTATTTTTCTTTTAATTTTAGTTTATTTCATGTAGAGTGTGTGAGTGTATGAGAGTAAATTGTTTTTATTTTAGTTTCATTTTGTTGTTAGTGTGTGTGAGTGTAGGAGAATAGATTTTATTTTCTTTTAACTTAGTTTCATTTATGTTGTGTGTGTGAGTGTATGAGTTAATTTTTGTTTTCTTTAATTTAGATTTCAATTAAAGTAAGTGTGTGTGTGTGTGTATGAGAATAGATTTTGTTTTCTTTAACTTAGATTTCATTTCAAGCAAGGGTGTGTGTGTAGGTGGATAAATTTTGCGCCTTTTTTGTAATTCAATAGCTTAGCTTTCATTTCCGTCACGCATTTATTTCCCGTCTACCCATTTGGGTAGAACTTGCTCACGCATTTACTTCCCCTCTACCCGTTCGGGTAGAGATTGCATTCCTTTAATTTCTGTCATTTAATTTCAGTCATTTAAATTCCCGTAGAGTGCGTGAGTTTTTCATTTAGTGCGTCCTTTTTCTTTTTATCGCTTTTCTTGGTTTTTGCTAAACGCACACCAAGCCCGCGATTGTTATCATTTTTGTTTTTAATTATTGCAAACACTCACTTATTTTTAATATCCGATAAAACAATAGCCGTAGCTTGAAGTAACAATACTCGACGGGACCCAGGACTAAATACGACCTTGATATGATTTTCTAAATCGTATATACTACACGCGATAGGTGCGCTTGCCTCTTATGCCGTTTATTTTCTTATCAAAAGTGAATGGAGAAAGACTAAAATTATATCCGAGAGAGGATGAAAACCGAGCGGTGTCTTGCTTGACATTTTTGTAACCTAGCACTATCCTGCCGGGACGGTAAATTAGGCGCTTGGTGGGAGCCAACCCATCATATATGTTTTTGTTTTTGTCTTTTTGATTTAGTCTAAAAAAATGGATGATTGTTCTTTTGCGTAAATAAATAAATAAATATATATATATATATATATATATTCTGCAACCTAGAACAAAAGTTACAACTTTTCTTTCTGAAAAATACAACGTTTTGTACAGGAAAAATATAGAAAATAAAAGTTACAACCTT
Source organism: Dactylorhiza incarnata (assembly GCA_033032865.1). Taxonomy (NCBI): domain Eukaryota; kingdom Viridiplantae; phylum Streptophyta; class Magnoliopsida; order Asparagales; family Orchidaceae; genus Dactylorhiza; species Dactylorhiza incarnata. The sequence continues at coordinate 2,957,608 of JAWHQI010000315.1, read as the reverse complement.
TCCTCAGAAAAGTTGTAACCTTTTTCTTGCTGCCTTTTTCCTTCACAATTATGCGAAGTAGCCGGTTCAGCCTATTCCTTCTAAACGCCGGTTCAGCCTATTCCTTCTAAACTCCGGTTCAGCCTTATACTTAAAATCCGATTCATTTTAATATCTATCTCCCGCTTTCACGATGCCTAACCCTATCCTGAACCCGCGACCCCTCTCTCGCATCCCTGTTAGTGCAGATGGTGGCGATCGGTGAGTCCCTTGCGAACTGCAGCATCCCTGTTAGCGAGGACGACAACCGGCGATCGACGACCCCATTTTGAAAGACGAAGGCTTTTGTACTTATTAGCGCGACAACGATCGGCAAGCCCCTTGTGATCTGCAGCATCCCTATTAGCGAGGATGACGACCAACGATCCCTAGACACTACCTTCCTTCCCAGTTCTGCATTTTGAAAGGTAATCCCCTTCACCCTAATCTTATACCTTCACTCCTGTTCAGCCGTTGTAGTCGAGTCTTCAGAGTCGTTGGTTTCACCTAATTCTATAGGCGTGATGTCTTCAAAAAGGAGAGGGAAGGGGAAACTCAAAGAGGTAGCAAGGAAGGATGCGAAATTTGTGAATGACAAAGCTTTGGAGAGATTCGAATCCCTCAAGTCCATGGCAATGATTTTTGAAAGAGGGTTTATAATGGAGATACGGGGATGGAGCCTCACCTATACAATTCATATCAAAACGCTTCAATGGGAAACATTCTGCCATCACCGCACTAAAGCAGTTCTCCCCTGGGTTTTCGAGTTTTATGCTAATGCCGTAAGCATTGAGAAGGATAAGGTCATGATCCGGGGAAAGTTTATTGATATTTCTACAAATTCATTCAATGATTTCTTCGAGTTAGGCAACGACGAACATTATGCTAAATTGAGTGAAACCATTGATCTGACTGACCTGGTGCCCGTTATTTGCAATTCCCTCGAGCCAGAGTGGTCAAGGAAACCTATGAAAGCGTTGAAATCTACCTCATTATCGCGGGAGGCCAAGGTTTGGCTTCTCTTCATTAACGCGAGCCTCATACTGACTCGTCACTTGAACAATATCACTTACGACCTTCTTGTTTTCATCTACTACATCCTAAAAGGAATAAAGTTCAATGTGGGCGAGGTAATCAGCAAGAGCATCAAAAGGAAAGCCGGGAAAGATAAGATGAAACAACTTTGGTTTTTCAACTTTAATAACTGAGCTATGTCGGAGGTTTGGAATGGCACTTGGTGACAGTGATTTGATCATACCCGTTGCACGACATATCACAAAAACTATTGTAGAAGTTAACATCAAGGTGGCTGATGGAGATGATGGAGGAAGGCCAACTTCGAAGGTAGACAGTTTCTGGGATTCCAGTTCTTCGTCGGGCAGCAAGCTTAGGAAAGTTAAGATTCCATCTGGAAAGGATGCTACTTTGGAGGATGTGATGGACAGTGTTGAGTTCATGAAGGCGTAGCAAAGATGCCAATATTTATATTTCAAATCCAGCATGGATCATATGCAAAAAAAGCAGGATCTTCTATTACGGAAAGCAAAGATACCTGTAGAAGACGCTGTTTTTGATTTCCAGTCACAGTTCGATGAGGAGGGGAATCTCTTGGATGAAGATGGTGACAACCTGGACCCAACCGATTACGTTGACACTGACTCAAACAATGATGAGGAAAGAAAGGAGGAAGACAACGACAATTCTAAGCGTATCATCTAGTTTCCCTATTAATATAGTAACTTTAATTTGAACCATATGCTTATAGTATGGTGGAAAATTTCACTATTTTGATCACAATATGTTTCTGGATGGATTAGATTCCCGTTTTCTACTTTTGATGGCGCATTCACTATATTCACATTTTTGCCGCACTATTTTGGTCACCTGCCTAGTTTTTTGCTTTCCAATTAACTTTTGTTTGTTGCTTTATAATACTACAAATTGCTTGCAAGATTAGTTTCAAAATGACTACTTGGGCTAATTTGCAGTTGTGATTATGTTATAACAATGTGATTAAATTGTTGGGCGGTTATATCTGATGGTCATATGGAATTTTCTTGTTGTTATGGTTTCCCTCTTTGTCAAATATATGAGCGTGCAAGTTACAAAACAACATTGTAGTATTGACGGAAGCCTCGCAGATGAATGAATGATGCCCACCCAATCTGAGCAATGAGAAAATAGGCGGGCTATCCAACGTCATGGGAGTATTTCAGTTTCAAATCTTTTTTTCCATCTCGTTAATGATTTGCTGAATGATCATAAGTTTTAAACAAAATTTGCATGATCATTAAGTCTCTTTGCTAGGGACTAGCAAAGGGCAAAAGTGTGGAGCTAGGAGTGTTTTCACTCCTATAAATTGAGTGAATGATGAGATTTATCAATAATGCATGGTAATGCTAATTCTCTTTGGGTAAAATGATCAATCTCAAGAGTTCAGACTTTTAATTTAAAATTAGTAAGATTGAGGATAAGCTCTTTAAGTATTTTTATCTTTACACAATATTCCCCAAAATAGTTTACTTCCTAAAAATATACCCGTATGGACTTCTAAAAATAGTAATGAAAGGATGTGCGTTAATCGATTTGGAGATGTAAACCAAAGCGTTGAGATAGATAGCTATTATGATTAGTACTTTTCTTTGATCATTTCACGCCATACCTCTTCAATTCTATCACCATTTACACCCATGAGTTTGAACTTTGAATTTTTACGCATAATTTCCCTAGGCTTCTATTTGGCAATTCTTAATATGCTCTTCATTTATGATTGGTTGTTAAAAGAGAAAAGAGTCGTAGTGATATGTGGCCTAAGTGTGTGTACACCTACTTAGAATGATCCCAACTATGACTCTAGCAAAAAGAAAAATGTATGTGTCATAGTGATATGCAGCCTAGGTATGTGTATCCATACTTGGAATGATCCCAACTATGATTATAAAAATCCAAAAATAAAAATAAGGAGAAAAGAGTTGTAGTGCTATGTAGCCTAAGTGTGTGTACACCTACTTAGAATGATCCCAACTACGGACCCAAATTTACCTCATAGTTTGGAGAGTCGCTAAGAATTTTTCATCTAGGGAGATACATTCCACCATCCATACATATCTCTAACCAAACTAAAGTCATTCTCAGCACCAAACTTCATGACGTCTTTTCATACCTAACTACTAAATCTTGCGGAGGTTAAGTCGAAGACTCGACCTATGCTAATCCTTTCTTAATCATTTTAGGAAGTTCAACGAAAATGTTGAAGGGGAGTAAATGATTCTAAGGGATAACACACACCACACTAGAAGCATTTAATTGAGCTTTATCTTTTATCATGCTAATAGATCTGTGAATGATCTTGTACTCTTAATGATGGCTCATTCTTACATTTCTTAAACTAAAATTGAATAATAGACTTTCTTTTATTACCATTGAGATGAAGGATCAGGTGTATGTGTTTATTTTGCTTACCTTCTTCTCACTCAATTCGATTTTGGAAATTGTCTTTGCTAAGGGACTAGCAAAGGTTTAAGTATGGAGGTGTGATAACTTCTCCAAATGAAGTTATTTAGGCCTTATTTTTTACTTAACATTCACTAAAAATGATGAAATGGTGTTTAAATAACATGAAAATGAAAGTAAAATTTATATTTAAGATTGTACGGCTAATTTGATCCTTTTGCAATGTATTTTTGCTAGATTCACCAAAGGAATCACGTGGAGGAAGGAAAACTGCTAAAAAATATTGACCTGGGCAAAAGTATCAGAAGTCAGAAAAAGGGTTGCAACCTTTTCTGGGCGGAATTAAAAACATAAAATTTAAAATTAGTGCCGTTTCAAAAATTAAAAGACACATCTCTTGGAGGTGGTTATGCACGGTTTTGGAAGGGGTTTAATAAGAGATTGGAATAAAAAATGGATATCAGAAGAAAAAGGAGAGAACTTAGAGAGATCATCTTGGAGAAGAAGAAGGACTAGGGCTGTTCTTCCGGATCTTGGAGACGGGCGACTTCGGGAGCGTGTTGAGCACAAATTCCTGCATTTACTGAACTTTGATCATCATGTGCTGTAAGATCTATATAATTATGTGGTTTTCTTCCATCGTCATGGGCTAACTTCTCTAGATCTTGTGTTGTGAAAGTACCTTGTCTTGTGTGATGATAATATCTTAAAACTATTCTTGGTGATTTTGTAGTGAATTTCATTTATCGATTTCATGATCTTTATTATGTGAATTTCAGTTCTTCATCATTTTGTTGCGTTTCATAATTCGAGAGAGGAGCTACATAACAAGTTGATGAAGATTTTATTTTCATGCTTTATAATTCGAGAGAGGAGTTGCATGAATATTCCACCAAGATTTTTATATTTTTACTGTGCTTCATAATTCAAGAGAGGAGTTGCGCAAGTATATCTTAATTTTGTTATAGCATTTGAAGGGAGAAAGAGACTCCCCCTTGATGTTAGTAACATTGGTTTTCGTTCTTTAAGCGGTTCTCTATCTCACCAACGGGGGATAAAAGAATTAGGGAATTCCGTTATCGAGAGATACATATTTCTATTCAAAAAATCATTGCAAGGTTTTTCACTACATACGTTTCACAAAGACACTTTCATATTGTCATCACACTAGATTCAGGAAATCATGACAAGATTATTTCTCCAAATCGTAATTTTAATAAAAGTTTTTCTCCAAGCATCTGTAGTTTACTTCAATTGGATTTCGTTCATAGTTGCCTTTAAATTTCACAACCTTGTTAATGAATCACTTGAATTTAAAGAAAAAGAATAACTAGTAGTTGTAAGCACTGAATCATCCACCTCTCAGTGGAAACGATCTCAACTCTCATATTATTACTTGACATGACACGTGCACTTGCGTTTAAATTATACACAAGTTACGGGCGTATCAGTATCTCCAAATGAAGCCACTAAAATATGCAAGTTGAATCAATCCATTTATGGATTGAAACAAGCTTCTCGAAGTTGGAATCTGCATTTTGATGAAAAATCAAAGAGTTTGGTTTCATCAAGAACGAGGATGAGCCTTGTGTTTACAGGAGGATTAGTGGGAGCATTGTCATTTTCCTGATATTGTATGTGGATGACATACTGCTGATCGGGAATGACATTCCGACCCTGCAAGCTGTTAAGAACAGGCTAGAGGACTGCTTTTCTATGAAGGACTTGGGTGAAGCGACTTATATACTTGGTATTAAGATCTATAGAGATAGATCAAAGAAGTTGATGGGTTTGACCCAGAGTACATACATTGAGAAGGTGTTGAAACGGTTCAACATACTTGAGTCCAAGAAGGGATTCTTACCCATGCCACATGGTTTGAGTCTCTCTAAGGACCAGTGTCCTAAATCTTTGGAAGATAAGGACAACATAAAGTTTGTACAACCCCGATGTTCGCCACTCGCGCTCAAGGAGGCGAGCCCAGAGGGGCGAACCCTGATCTCCGGCGAGGTAGGTCAAGGAAGAGCAAGAGACTGCGCAGGCGAGCGAGCCCAGCGGAGGGGAGTTAACCAGCTTCCTTGAAGCTCGCCGAGGTGGCGCAGGCTCGCGAGCTCCACTCGCGAGGAAGGCCATTTTGGGGCGCGGTTAGCCATCCTGGGGTTCGCCGACCCAGAGGCTCGCGAGGGCAGTGTATGCGAGCCCGACCGGTTAAGGAGGAAGCTCGCCAGGCGAGCCCGGAACCTCTTGGGGTACAGTTAGCCATTTTGGGGTACAGTTTGCCATTTTGGGGTGCGGATAGCCATCCTGGGGTTCGCCGACCCAGAGGCTCGCGAGGGCAGTGTATGCGAGCCCGACCGGTTAAGGAGGAAGCTCGCCAGGCGAGCCCGGAACCTCTTGGGGTACAGTTAGCCATTTTGGGGTACAGTTAGCCATTTTGGGGTGCGGATAGCCATCCTGGGGTTCGCCGACCCAGAGGCTCGCGAGGGCAGTGTATGCGAGCCCGAACGGTTAAGGAGGAAGCTCGCCAGGCGAGCCCGGAACCTCTTGGGGTACAGTTAGCCATTTTGGGGTACAGTTAGCCATTTTGGGGTGCGGATAGCCATCCTGGGGTTCGCCGACCCGGGGGTTCGCGAGCTCCGCTCGCGAGGGCAGTCGGCTTGGCCGGGTCGCGAGGAGCGAGCCCAACCATCCGAGGAAGGGGTCCGCTAGGCGAGCCCGCCTCGAGTGAGAGTTGATAATACCTCTGGAGTCCACCGACCCAGAGGCTCGCGAGCTCCACTCGCGAGGGAGGTCGCGAAGCGGGCTGGCTCGCCCCGTAGAGGTCCAGGAAGGGATTTTTACCAAGAGGCCCCCGGTGGTCTGCACCTAGCTTCTCTAAACAGCGGAGTTTGGTTGTTAGCAGACCAATCCGGGGTGCGGATAGTAAGACTGGACAGCGGGATTTGGCTATTGACAGACCACAAAACTGAAATCTATAAATAGACCTCAAAGGGCACCTTGGTAGAAGACGGTTCATTATCTGAGCTCTTCTCTCCCTAGGTCGCTTTGGTTTGGGCTCTCTAGCTCTCCAAGGTGCCCGAGTCTTAGCTTTGGCTTGGGAGGGGAAGCGCTCAACGATCTTCCGGGTTAGTGGAGGGACCTCCTCGCTGAGACTAGGGTCTTCGTTCTTGGCTCGAGTCATCAACCTTACCTCTCCCGAGGGACTGGTAAGGGCTAGCTGCCCCCCATTTCGGTGAGGGCCCCGAGCTCCACTCGAGACCGAGAAATCGGTTTCAACATTTTGGTGCGGTGAGCGTGGAGCGCGGCTGGTTCAAGAAAGTCCCAGAGAAGAGTTATGGCTGGAGATGAAGAGCAGGGCGAGGAGTTCGGCGAGACCCCTCAGGAGGCCATGGCTAGGATGTTCGCGGACTTCAGGAAGGAGGTGCTCGACACTTTGGGGTTCACGGTCACGGCTCTGCGGAGCGAATTCGCGACCCCGGCACCTCAGGCGACCACTCCCCCAACAACAGTCGGCGAGAAGGCACCAGGAGGAAGGGCTGGAAAAGAAGTTGCCATTGAACCAGGACATGACAGGGAAGGGCGAGTGTTGTTCGCCAGTCCGGCGAGCCCGGTGTTAGCGAGCTCCGCGCCGGCGAATTCGGTGCCGGCGAGCTCTGCCCCAGCGAGCACGACACAGGCGAGCGCACGCCAGGAAAACGCGACGACAGCCGGGGTGGATCAGGCGAGCGTCGCCCTCGCGGGTGCGATCCCAAGCTTGGCGAGCGAGCTGGGTCCGCGAGCCGAGCGAGAGAAGATGGTAGGAGGGGGGAGCCCCTTCTGCGAGTTAGTGTTGTCTGCGCCCGTTCCGGCGGGATTCGGAGAATGGGATAGAGTGTACTACAATGGCAGAGATGACCCAGTTCAGCATCTGCAGTCTTTCGAGGACTCGGTCTCCATTAGGCCGATGTCCGATGCCTTCAAGTGTCGGCTCTTCGCCGTCACTCTCAAGGAGAAGGCCAGGGACTGGTTTCATTCGCTTCCGGCAGGCTCCATCTACGCGTTTGAGGACCTGCGCCGTAGTTTCTTGTTGAGATTTTCAACTTCAAAGAGGAGGAAGAAGGACGCTGATTCCCTCTTCGCGGTGAAGCAGGAGTCCAGGGAGACGTTGGCTCAGTACGCGGATCGGTTCCAGGAGGAAGTGCAGCTCACCCAGGAGGTGCCCGGATTTGCACTTCAACTCGCCTTCACGGTCGGGTTGAAGGAAAGCTTCTTCAAGATGGCATTGAAAAGAAAGGCCCCCGTCTCCTATGAGGAGCTGATGGAGAGGGTGGCGGAGGAAGTAGCAAGCGAAGAAGCCAACCCCGAGCTCACCAAGAGGCTGGCCAAGCTCGGTGAGCCGGAGGTGAGGCAGCAAGAGGTCAGAAGAAGAGAAGAGCCCCGGGCCCCGGAAGGGGGATGGAGGCCGCAGGGTGGAGGAGTGCAGGGGCAAGGAAGGGGTTATGGCCCAGGAAGGGGTAACCGTTTCGAGGGACAATGGAGACCCCCCCAGTTGGGGTGGAGGCAAGGCCCGATGCAGTTGCCTCCCCCACCTCAACAGGCCATGGCAATTGGCCGGGGAAGAGGAAGGGGAAGAGGAGAAGCGGAGGCGGCGGCCGCTAGGAGAAGAAGGAACAGGATAGCAGAGACCGGGGCAAGGGAAGCGGCGGTGCCCTATTGCATCTTCCACGATGTGGAAGGCCACTCCACGGACACCTGTCCGGAGTTCCTGGAGGTGAAGAGGGGCCGAGCACCCGCACCACCACCGCAGCAGCCGTTGAGGATCGTGGAGGTGGAACCTCGGGAGGAGGATGAAAGATGCGAGGACAGAGCAGATCTGGGGAACAGAGGAGGGATCGGAGTGATCCATGGGGGGGTAGGGGTGGAGGCGACCCGCAAGGCCAGTCTCCATACCATCTACCGCCGGAGCGTGGCGTCAACATCCACCGCTCCACCCCCGACCGAGAAAATTATTTTCACCCAAAAGGACATGCCGAGCTACGAAGACCCGTTCTGCGACGCGCTGGTCATCCAGACGGCGATCGAGAACTTCACCGTCTCCCGGATCCTAGTGGACAATGGGAGTTCGGTCAATGTCATCTTCAAGAAGGCATTCGACAAGATGGAGGTGGAGCCCAGAAGGGTGTTGGCCTCGGATGGCCCTCTGTTCGGATTTTCGGGAGAGAGGAAGGAAGTAGAAGTAGGGGTAGGGCTCCATGTGACCCTGGGTGGGCAGTCTCGGAACTGTCGCTTTGTCATAGTGGACGCCCCGAGCAGTTACAGCGCCATCTTCGGACGGCCACTCATCAGCGCGTTCCGTTGCGTCCCCTCCACTTTTCATCAGTGCCTCAAATTCAACGACGGAGGGGTCCAGGTGCGGGTCAGGGGGGATCCCAAGGTAGCAAGACAGTGCTACGTGACGGCTGTCAACACCATCTCCTGGATGGGAGAAGCCGAGGAATGGGATAAGGTGATGGAGGAGGTAGCCGAAGCTGGAGGTTTGGAGGTGGCTGAAGAGAAGAAGGGAGGTGAAGTTCATGTCCAGGAAGGGGTAGCTGAGGTACCCCGGACGGAGAGGAAGGGAGAAGAGAAGAAGGCCCAAGAGAGAAGGACGGAGGAGCTGATGGTGGTAGGGAAGGAAGTCAAGGAAGAGACTCAAGCTCCCGCTTGTGCCGAGGAAGAGAAGGCTTGGGGGGAGCAGTCCCGGTTGGAGGCCGTGGACGAGGTCGTGGAGCTCGAGGTCGTCACCCGGCTGGGGGTGGTGGAAAAAGTCCGGGTCAGCGGAGGACTCAGCCCAGGAGATCAGGCGGAGATTCTAGCCTGCGTGCAACAGAACGTGGACGTCTTCGCTTGGAGCGCCGCCGAAATGCCCGGGATCGATGCAGATGTGGCGTGCCATCGCCTCAACCTCGACCCCGGTGCCCGTCCCATCCGCCAGAAGAGGAGAGCCGTCGCAGACAAGCTAGAAGGGCCCATCCGCGAGGAGGTGGGCAAACTCCTGCAGGCCGGATTTGTATCGGAGATCCAGTATCCAGGCTGGGTCTCCAACGTCATTATGGTAAAGAAGGGTGGAGGTAAGTGGCGTATGTGTATCGATTTTTCACTTCTTAATAAAGCATGCCCGAAAGATTGCTACCCCTTGCCCAGAATCGACGCGCTGGTTGACTCAGCCGTCGGTTTTACTGTAATGTCCTTCTTAGATGCTTTTTCAGGTTACCATCAAATCCGCATGCATCCCCCGGACATTAAGGACGTTTCCTTCATCACGGGGGATGGATGTTATTGCTATAAGATGATGCCCTTCGGGCTCAAGAACGCAGGGGCAACATACCAAAGGATGATGGATAGGGTCTTCCGCGAACAGAAAGGAAGAAATTTAGAGGTCTATGTCGACGATCTCATGGTCAAGAGCCGAGACCTCGGGACCCACCTCCGAGACCTCGAAGAGACATTCGGGACCCTGCGGCGGTACAAGATGAAGCTCAATCCCTTGAAGTGTGTCTTCGGGGCAAGCCGAGGGAAGTTCCTGGGCCATTTGCTCACCCCCACGGGAGTGGAGCCCAACCCGGACAAAGTTAAAGCGGTGATGGAGTTAGAGTCGCCGAAGAACCCGAAGGAGGTCCAGAGCCTCACAGGGAAATTGGCTGGGCTCAGTAGATTCCTCTCCAAGGCGGGAGAGAAATGTGCACCTTTTTTCAAAGTACTGCGGGGAAACAAGAAGTTCGAATGGACCCCGGAGTGCGAGAGGGCCTTCCAAGCCCTGAAAGAACAGCTCACTCAAACCCCTCTACTCCAGGGACCGAGACCAGGAGAGGACCTATCTCTATACCTAGGGGTAGGATCCGAGGCAGTAAGTTCCGTGCTAATCCGAGAGGAGGGGAAGAAACAGTTCCCAATCTACTATGTTAGTCGAGTGCTGAAGAAGGCGGAACTCCGATACCCAATCCTAGAAAAGTTTTCCTTCGCCTTGGTGGTATCGGCCCGGAGGCTCCGGCCTTACTTTCAAGCCCATTCAATTAAAGTGGTGACCGACCATCCGCTCCGCAAAATCATGGAAGGGGTGGAACACTCAGGAAGGTTGGCAAAGTGGTCCGTGGAATTAAGCGAGTTCAATATCACCTTCGTACCCAGGACATCCATCAGGGCTCAAGCAGTGGCAGACTTCATGGCCGACTACGCGGCCGAAGTGGAGGAGCACGAGCCACCTTCCCCGGAAGCATGGAAGATGTTGGTGGACGGAGCGTCGGGAAAACACTCCTTCGGGGGGGGGGGGGGAATAGTCCTAGTGAGTCCTCAGGGGACTCGGATTGAGCAAGCCTTGAACATCCATTTTCCAATTACCAACAACCAGGCGGAGTACGAAGCGGTGATAGCGGGCCTTCGGCTGGCCCGGGAACTGGGTGTGCAGGACGTGGAGGTCTCCACAGACTCCATGGTGGTGGCATGCCAGATCAAAGGCGAGTTTGAAGCAAAGGATCCAACCCTCCTACTGTACCTGGAGAAGGTTAAGGGAGTCATCGGGCAGTTCCGCACCTTCTCAATCAAACACGTGCCGAGGGAGGAGAGCACCCAGGCGGACCTCCTAGCCAAGTTCGGTCCTCGAGCGGGGGGAACGACTTCGGAACTCTTCCGACCCTCCATCGAGGAGGGAGAGTCGATGGAAGTGGATCAGCAGGCCTCGTGGATGGATCCATTCATCACCTTCCTATCCTCCGGACAGTTCCCTGGAGAGGATGTGGACAAGAGGCGCTTCAGGTATAAGTCCGCCTATTACTCTTTGCATGCAGGGGGGCTATATAGAAAGACTCTCTCAGGACTTCTGGCTCGTTGTGTCTCCGAGGAAGAGGTCCCGAGGGTCCTGGAAGAAATTCACTCCGGGGAGTGCGGCAGTCACTCCCGGAGTCGGACCCTGGAAGGGAGGGTGTTGAGACAAGGCTACTTCTGGCCCACTCTCAGCAAGGATGCAGCAGATTTCACAAGGAAGTGTCAGAAGTGCCAACTCTATGCTCCGCTCCAGCTCCTTCCCGCTCAGAGGCTCCGGTCCATCACGGCTCCCTGGCCTTTCGCCATATGGGGGTTAGACCTGGTCGGCCCCTTTCCCCAAGCCAGCGGTCAGAGGAAGTTCCTGCTAGTCATGATCGACTACTTCTCCAAGTGGGTAGAGGCGAAGGCGCTAGCTAAGGTGACCTCTCAGGTTGTAAGGAATTTTGTGTGGGGGGAAATAATCTGCAGACATGGACTCCCTTTGGCCATAGTGACGGACAATGGGCCACAGTTCGCGAGTGAGGAGTTCGTCGGCTTTTGCACTCAGCTCGGCATCGACCTCAGGTTTGCCTCAGTCCACCACCCGAGGAGCAATGGGCAAGTGGAGGCGGCAAATAAGATAATCGTCAACCTGCTAAAAAAGAAAGTGGAAAACATACGAGGAAGTTGGGTGGAACAACTACCCTCCGTCCTCTGGGCCATGAGGACTACTCCGAACACCGCCACCGGGGAGACTCCATTCAAGCTCTCCCACGGGTCCGAGGCCGTTCTCCCCATAGAGTTCGAGGTGAAGACCCCCCGGGCGACCGCTGCATGCGAGGGGGATGAAGAATGGCTAGAGGGTAACAGTGCCGAGCAGAGGCTATCCCTGGACCTGGTGGAAGAACTCCGAGACTTAGCCACCATCAGGCAGGAAGAGGTCAAGAGGCGGATGGCTCGGTATTTTGACAAACATATCCGGGTCAAACACTTTCAGAAGGGGGACCTAGTCCTGAAGAAGGTCGATGCGGCCGGCAGAGGGGCCACAGTGGGTAAGCTTAACCCCAACTGGGAAGGCCCCTATGTCGTAAGCGAGGTGCTCAAGTCGGGGGGGGGGGGGGGGGGTATCACCTCCGGGATGTGGAAGGGATACCCCTTGACCGAGCTCGAAGTGGGGATGATTTGAGACGATTCTACCCTTAAAAACTTTATTATGTCATTCAATCATTATCTTACTTTCGTTCGTTATGTTTCTGACTGCTGCTGTGCCAAGGTTAGATATGATAGTGCTGGAATGCCCCAGATCGATTCCGCTCCCGGGCTTTCACCTAGACGGGGGGTTCTGGTTGATCTCTGGAGAGGCTGGCAAGGTTGGATATGATAGTGCTGGAATGCCCCAGATCGATTCCGCTCCCGGGCTTTCACCTAGACGGGGGGTTCTGGTTGATCTCTGGAGAGGCTGGCAAGGTTGGATATGTTGGTGCTGGAATGCCCCAGATCGATTCCGCTCCCGGGCTTTCACCTAGACGGGGGGTTCTGGTTGATCTCTGGAGAGGCTGGCAAGGTTGGATATGTTGGTGCTGGAATGCCCCAGATCGATTCCGCTCCCGGGCTTTCACCTAGACGGGGGGTTCTGGTTGATCTCTGGAGAGGCTGGCAGGGTTGGATATGTTGGTGCTGGAATGCCCCAGATCGATTCCGCTCCCGGGCTTTCACCTAGACGGGGGGTTCTGGTTGATCTCTGGAGAGGCTGGCAAGGTTGGATATGTTGGTGCTGGAATGCCCCAGATCGATTCCGCTCCCGGGCTTTCACCTAGACGGGGGGTTCTGGTTGATCTCTGGAGAGGCTGGCAGGGTTGGATATGTTGGTGCTGGAATGCCCCAGATCGATTCCGCTCTCGGGCTTTCACCTAGACGGGGGGTTCTGGTTGATCTCTGGAGAGGCTGGCAAGGTTGGATATGATGGTGCTGGAATGCCCCAGATCGATTCCGCTCCCGGGCTTTCACCTAGACGGGGGGTTCTGGTTGATCTCTGGAGAGGCTGGCAAGGTTGGATGTGTTGGTGCTGGAATGCCCCAGGTCGATTCCGCTCCCGGGCTTTCACCTAGACGGGGGGTTCTGGCTAACCCCTGGGAAGGCTGGCAAGGCTAGCAATAAGAATCAAGGACTAAGATAACAGGTTGGAATACTAGTCAGGGAATCTCGGCTCACGGGATGACTATCCATACTCTCTAAAGTTAGGCTCGCTGGGCAGTGCTCGCGAGCGGTGATAACCCGGGCTCGCGAGACCCGTTGAAAAGAAAACCTCGGCGAGGCGAGCCCAGGCGCGCACGCTCGCGAACTCTCCGGGAGCACCATCACGTGACGATTAGTTATGAGGTTGGAAAAGAAATCCACGAGAAGAAATAAACACAAGCATGATCATAAAGGTTAACAAAAAGTTATAACTATATGTTCGGCAGCGATCTCGCCAGCCCAAAAATGATATACATTTGCGAAAAGGGGGAAAGAAGAAAAGAATTCATCCTAGAGGGCCCTCGCCGTCTTTGCGAGTCCCCAACCAGGGCGCCATGGCGAAGAGGTCCGGACAAACGTCTTCCGCTGTGAACTCCATCGCGTCCTCGGCTAGCAGGCTTGCATCCTTGAGGGTAGTGAAAACAAGGTTGGCGACCTCCTGTGCATCCCGCCTCCTCTGCTCCTCACTTTCGGCAGCCCTCTGTTGAGAGCTGACTCGCCCAGGAGAGGGAGGTAGCACGCCGCGAACCAGCTCATCCACTCGAGCCTTCAACATAATGTTCTCCAACTCCAGCTCGCCGTTGCGAGCGAGGAGCTTGGTGGCCACGTCGGCATCCTGAGCATCAAGCGGGTTAGGGGAAGGCCAGAGATCGTAAACAGCAAAGAAAAGAAACCCGGGGGTCGCGTACCATCTTGCCCTGCATCCCGGCGAGAAGGGTTTCCGTCGCTTCTTCTTTCTCCTTGAGGCCCTTGATTTCCTCGCGAGCCTCCTTCAGCTCTTTCTTGTACGCGCGGATGTCCCTGTCCGCCTGCAGATATCGACGCCCCGCCATATGTGCGAGCTCCGTCGAGCGGAATTGGGATCGCATTTCTTCATAGACCAACTGTCTGGGCCCCATCTCTTTGTAAGCGGCGGCGTCCTCGCGGCCATATAAGCCGAAGGAGATGGAGAACGCCTCCTCCCCGGCCTTGCCAAGCTCCACCCAGGAAGGGTGAAGGGTAGAGCAGGAAATTCGGTTGGCATTGGGGTCCCAGGCGAGCAGGGGCTCGCCAAGGAGGTCGGAGACTTTCTCGCCTAGACCAAAGTTCCTGTGACCTTTGGGTTGAGGGGTCACGGAGGAACTCCCAGCACCCTGGTTCACCGGGGGGTCAAGCTTTTCCGCAGGGGAAGGAGGCGAGCCGTCGGTCTCGCTCAGGTAGACGACTGCGCTCTTATCCTTAATAGCGGAGGTCTTTCCTTTCAGCTTCTTGGAGGATCGCGAACTCGGCTGACTCGCAGAAGGGGGCCGCTTCTTGCCGGACCCGACGGCGGGAAGGTCGCGGCAAACCTCCGCCGCCGCGGTCGCGAGAGTATCCACCGTGAGGGTGATGCCCTGCGCGTGCGGGGGATTGACGGGGACCTCGCGCTCACCTGTAAAGTAAGCGTTATACGATGAAGAAAGGGAAAAGAAAGTGAGGCGCGAGCGAACCCTACCTTCCCCTTGAGGAACGGGGAGTAACGAGTCGACGCTGCGCCGCAGATAGGCGACTTCGAAGTTCTTGCCGGAGAGGTATTGGAGGAGTTTGGCGTCGGCGCCGCCCAGCGAGCTCGGAGGGCGGTAAGTGGCGTCATCCCGCTGGATGGGGGTGAAGTGGAGGTTGCCGAAGGGTCCTTTCACTAGGAGGAACTTCTGGGTCCAATAGTGGCTCTTGTTCACCGTCTCGCAGACGGTGACGTGCTGGCTCGCGAAATAGGTAGTCCCATCTCGAAAGGCGCGGAAAGAAAATACTTTGCGGAAGACGAGGAGGCTGAACTCGATCCTCTCTTCCCGCAGATAACAGGCGAACGCGACAATGTCCGCGATCGCATTTGGGGTCAACTGGCTCGGCAACACCCCATAATATCGCAACACCTACAAAGAACGATGAGAAAGTTGCGATAGCGAACACGAGGCAGCGAGAAGGTCAGGCGAAATACCTGACGGATTTCAGGCCACAGAGGGAGTCGCAACCCATTCTCAAAATGCGCGATGGGGATCGCGAGCTCGTCAGCCTCGGTCTCGTTTAAGGTGGAGTTCTCGCTTGGACAGCGAGCCGAGTACCCCTCCGGGAGATAGCGGTCCACCGCGAGCTTATACTCCTCGGCTGTGATGTTCGCGCAGTAGAACTCGTGGGCTTGAAATGCTGAGGCGCATTTGGACCGCCCCTCGCTCTCGCCGTCCGCTCCCACTTGCTGATTCGTCCGCATCGAGTCAGGAAAAGACAGCCTACGAGCAGCGAACGCGAACGCGATCTTGCGAGAACGGAGATGAGCGTAGGCGCGAGAAGACGGGAGAAATAAATGCGACGGGTAGAAGATTGAATCCAAACTATTTATAGAGGGCTCTGATGGGCACGGGAATCGAAGCGTCAGGAGTGCGGATAACGGAAACAAAGTAAAATCCTACCCGATAGTATAGTAGTCCTGCGAACCCAAGCTCGCCGCGGCCAGCCTGCGAGGAAAAGGGGTCTATGCCTAGCGTTGCATAAAAACAAACGCTCCACGAGGGCGAACGTATCAAACACAGCGAACGGACTAAACAAACCACAGGCACACCGCCGAAACAAATAGAATAATAAAAGAAAAACGATAAAAGGCGAGTCACGATAGACTCGCGAGTATTGCCACACCAAATATTGTTCATACAGACGTAATAAAAGAAGCAAAAACAGCGGGATGGTAGCATTCAACTCGCGGCGGTCTCAGGAGTAAGGAAGCCACTTCCAGCGACCCTGGCCTCGCTTCCCCGCACGCGGCGGCACTCTCGGATAATGGTAGTCGCGAAGCGCTTTAAACTCGCGCAAGATCAGGTGCGCTTGATCCTCGCCCCGCGAGATGTGCACGCCGGGTGAAGTAACATCGGCGCGAGGCACCGGTTCCGCCTCGGCGATCAAGCGCGCATTCGCGTCCTCCAACACGGCGAATCTCTCGTCAAAGGCAGCCCGATCCGCGTCATACCGCTCTTCCAACTCGCGTAACATCATGCCGTGCTTCTGAAGCACCTCGGACACCCGGCTTTTCATCCGCACGGGGTCGCCAGGGTCACCCAAGAAATCTTCAATCTGGCTGGGCGAAGGCGGTGGTGACATCTCCATCCTCCCGTGCTCTGACTCAGGGGAGGCCCCTGGAATTTCAGCGGAGAGAGTTAGTAGGATCTGAAGGCAAACAAGAGATGGGAGCTCGCGAAAACATGCCAACCTGGCGAGGAGGGGGACTCGCGATGGGGCTTGCACGAGGACTCCGGCCGACCCCGGAAGTTTTCGCGGAATCCCGAGACGTGGGGTTTCCCCAGACCAGGAGGGTATACCGCCCTCTCCGCGACTTTGACACCGTCGAGAAGCGAGCCGCCTGGGCTTCGCTTCCCCATCAGACCGAAGCCAGGGGTCACCACGCTAACCTTAGGCGGGACCGGCGAGTTCGCCGGTGTAGAGCTTTTCTCCTTGGGGCTCGGCGATGGGGTACCTACATGGACCACAAACGCGTAGATACCGCCTGGACTTATGCAGGAATAAGGGAGGAGGCGAGCGACTTACGAGGTTGCGAGAGAGGCGCTTGTTGGGACGAGGTCCCGACCCCAGCATCTAGCGATCCCAGCTTCGCGGGGGACGAAGCATGGGAAGTGGTCAGCGCGAGGCTCGCCATGCGGTCCTCGGGTGGAAAATTCTGCGAAGAGGAAGAGAATGAGCAAGGAGTCGATGAAAAGGCTTTGGGCAAAGGATACCTATTGTGCAAGCTCGGTATTCGGCAGAGGGGACGAGTCAAGTGGCGATGTCGCGTCCTCCTCCGGCGACCTCCTAACCGACTTAGCTTTCTTAGTCTGGGGGGAAGAAGAGGCGGCAGGGTTGAATATCCAGGCGTTGTGCTCGGCGGCCCGAGCTTTCGCCATCTCCCTGGAAGCCTTCAGCCGCTCCAACGCGCTCTGCTTGGAAGACATCCAAAAGGAAGAAGGATTTCGGCGAGGAGGAAAGGGAAGGAAAGGCTCGATCACTAGCCACGGTGGACGGTATTTATAGTTTCAGGCATGGGGCCCACCGGAAAGATTCCCGCCACGTCAGCAGAATCAGCGAACATCAGGGGTTGGATGTATCTTCGCGAGCTTAGAGCAACCTCGCGAAGAGCGGGGATTGTGTACAACCCCGATGTTCGCCACTCGCGCTCAAGGAGGCGAGCCCAGAGGGGCGAACCCTGATCTCCGGCGAGGTAGGTCAAGGAAGAGCAAGAGACTGCGCAGGCGAGCGAGCCCAGCGGAGGGGAGTTAACCAGCTTCCTTGAAGCTCGCCGAGGTGGCGCAGGCTCGCGAGCTCCACTCGCGAGGAAGGCCATTTTGGGGCGCGGTTAGCCATCCTGGGGTTCGCCGACCCAGAGGCTCGCGAGGGCAGTGTATGCGAGCCCGACCGGTTAAGGAGGAAGCTCGCCAGGCGAGCCCGGAACCTCTTGGGGTACAGTTAGCCATTTTGGGGTACAGTTTGCCATTTTGGGGTGCGGATAGCCATCCTGGGGTTCGCCGACCTAGAGGCTCGCGAGGGCAGTGTATGCGAGCCCGACCGGTTAAGGAGGAAGCTCGCCAGGCGAGCCCGGAACCTCTTGGGGTACAGTTAGCCATTTTGGGGTACAGTTAGCCATTTTGGGGTGCGGATAGCCATCCTGGGGTTCGCCGACCCAGAGGCTCGCGAGGGCAGTGTATGCGAGCCCGACCGGTTAAGGAGGAAGCTCGCCAGGCGAGCCCGGAACCTCTTGGGGTACAGTTAGCCATTTTGGGGTACAGTTAGCCATTTTGGGGTGCGGATAGCCATCCTGGGGTTCGCCGACCCGGGGGTTCGCGAGCTCCGCTCGCGAGGGCAGTCGGCTTGGCCGGGTCGCGAGGAGCGAGCCCAACCATCCGAGGAAGGGGTCCGCTAGGCGAGCCCGCCTCGAGTGAGAGTTGATAATACCTCTGGAGTCCACCGACCCAGAGGCTCGCGAGCTCCACTCGCGAGGGAGGTCGCGAAGCGGGCTGGCTCGCCCCGTAGAGGTCCAGGAAGGGATTTTTACCAAGAGGCCCCCGGTGGTCTGCACCTAGCTTCTCTAAACAGCGGAGTTTGGTTGTTAGCAGACCAATCCGGGGTGCGGATAGTAAGACTGGACAGCGGGATTTGGCTATTGACAGACCACAAAACTGAAATCTATAAATAGACCTCAAAGGGCACCTTGGTAGAAGACGGTTCATTATCTGAGCTCTTCTCTCCCTAGGTCGCTTTGGTTTGGGCTCTCTAGCTCTCCAAGGTGCCCGAGTCTTAGCTTTGGCTTGGGAGGGGAAGCGCTCAACGATCTTCCGGGTTAGTGGAGGGACCTCCTCGCTGAGACTAGGGTCTTCGTTCTTGGCTCGAGTCATCAACCTTACCTCTCCCGAGGGACCGGTAAGGGCTAGCTGCCCCCCATTTCGGTGAGGGCCCCGAGCTCCACTCGAGACCGAGAAATCGGTTTCAACAAAGTTGATTCCATATGCTTCGGCAATTAGATCAATCTTGTATGCAATGTTGTATACTCGACCCGATGTATCATATGCTTTGAGCATGACGAGCAGGTATCAGTCTGATCCTGGTGATAGTCACTGCATAGCTGTCAAGAATATCCTTAAGTACTTGATAAGGATGAAGGATTATTCTTGGTGTTTGGTGGAGAGGAAGAGCTCGTTATAAAGGGTTACATGGATGCTAGCTTTCAGACTGATAGGGATGATTCAAAGTCCCAATCAGGTTTTGTATTTTGCCTTAATGGAGGAGATGTAAGTTGGAAAAGTTCAAAGCAAGAGACAGTTGCCGATTCAACAACAGAGGCTGAGTATTTTGCTGCTGCAAATACGGTTAAGAAGGCTGTGTGGATTAGGAAATTCATCAGTGAGCTTGGTGCAGTTCCTAGCATTGTTGATCCCGTAGTTCTCTACTGTGACAACAACGGTGCTATTGCATAAGCTAAGGAACCTAGATCTCATCAGCGCTCCATGCACATACTTCGGTGGTTCCATCTTAAATGAGAGATTGTCGATCGAGGAGATGTGAGCATATGCAGAGTACCGACTGAAGATAATATTGCGGATCCACTGACGAAGCCTCTTGCATAGAGAAAACATGATGGTCATACTAGAACAATGAGTATTAGATACCTAAATGATCATCTCTAGTGGGAGTCTTGTGGATTAATTTATATATTTGTCGGTTGATGTTTATTCATGTGATGAATAGAGTACTTTATATTTTATTTATGGCATGTAATTATTATTATGTCAACTGCTTCTATATGATAGATTAATTAGCATAATAGATGCCCTTAGAATGTTTGCTTCCATAGGAATTCAAGTGCGTGACTTGAATGTGAGGGCCTATGTTTAATTAGAAGCTTCATTCTTAAATGGTCCCTGGTTGGAGTATTATCTTATAAGTTAAAGGGCGATGATGATACATTAAGACTAGCATGTGCGTTGACTGATGACTGATTCTCACAGGTCATGATATTGTGATATCAAGTCAACACATGGTTACTTGTTAGTGAACAAGTTGTACTAGATAGACCCACCATGAGACTACTTTGTGGATTCTTATATGAATTTGTCACAAGTTGGTCTCAACTGATAATGGTGTTTGTAGTTCTTTGACCTGAAGTCACAACATTCATCAAGTGAGGAAGAGCATACTTTGATGCCATCTAAAGTCTTCCTTGAGAAAGGTTGATGATAAGGGTGGTTATTGGGTATGTTGCGAATCATTTGTGTGTTTGTGTGTGGACAGAAATGGAATTTGTCCTCCTATATGACAGGAGTTACATCCATGGGCCCCTTGATGAAATGAGACTGAGAAATGCATGGCCATGCTTGGTTGAGTCCATGCCTCTAGTTCTATCCGGATGTATGGGACAAAGGGACATGACAACACTAATACACTGGTCAAGACATGCTTGTTGAGTTATGAACTTTTATTGCTTGGGTAACAATGATGTATTGCTAGATGCCGCTCATTGTTTGTGAGACTTTTGTTTGATACGTTCAAGATCAAGTGGGAGACTATTGATGTTTCCAAGGTGATCTGGAAGTGATCAAGCATTTAGTCTCACTGCCAACGCGATATGAGCCTATGAGGTCACACACAAGAGTGTTTGGAGAAGTTGGAAGTAAGATAGTGTTGGCCTTGCTCATATAGGATATGAATGAAGGACCAATCCTACGACTTATTGGAGTTGGGTCGAGTCGACTAAATGCTCCACAAGTATTGTGAATATTGTATGGAGTATTTTGGCAAGTTTTCGAGAATGTCTCGACGAAACTTATCTCAATTCATCGAAAGGGTTCATCGAATGGTCTCGACAAATTAGATCTACTTGATGAAATAGTTCTTCAAAATGACTCGAGAAAATATGTCAATTCATCGAAATGACTCGACGAACTAGATATTTTCGTAAGTCAATTCGTCGAATGGTCTCGACGAATCTATTCACTGAATTATCTCGACAAATTCGTTGGATGGTCTCGACAAATTAGCTTTACTCGATGAATTCTGTTTACTCCATTTCTGGTCGTGGGTGTGCGGATAGCTTTTCTATCTCACTGGGGTATAAATAGATCCTGATTTTATGCCCTAATGTCGATCTTTTCTTGTATGATTCTGAGAGAGACGAAGAGTTCTGACGGAAGAGTTTCGATCGGTCGATCCCGTGGCCGCCGCCTCTCCCTGTCGTCGGACCTAGCAGTCCATGGGAGATGTAGAGGGCTCTTCTTCTCCAACCTAGTTCTTGTGCGACAAGAAGCTAGGGTTCTTCAATGCTCGTGTGGACTCCCGTAAAGGCGCTGATCGATTTCTGCGCTTGGGACTCAACGATCATTCTTCGAGATTTCATTGCGGAGCACCTTGGTTGAGTGTTGACTAAATCCCCTTCAGGTATTGTAATGTGTTGCCTCTCCTATTTCTTGATTCATGAAATCGCAAGTTCCTTGAACTGTTTAGGTTTTTCTTGTTTGTTTATTCCGCTACGCATATATGATATGCTGTCTATCTTGATGTTTAGAAAACCCAACATCAGGGCCTCCGATGGAGCTGCCCTCTCAACATGCCATCGTGTAGTAGCATTGGCAGATATGCCCGCCTTAGTCACATGACCTGTCCGCCTTAACTTTTCGATATCAACGGATAGAGTCGAGGCTTTATTTCAATAATATCTAACATCTTTCTCCAGTTTGCACTTGCGGTCAGAACGGATCCACATCTACTGAATGGAAGCGGCTCAGACTTTGATTTTCTCCTGGGGGGCCCTTTCTCTCCCCGCATCTCTTTCTCCAAGGCCTTCAATTTCTCTTCAAGACCTCTTTCGCGCTTTAACCACATAGTCAGGTCCTCCGCGGTCATGAGATCCGCCACAACATTTAGCATCAGAGGCACGAGCACAGTCTCATCCGCGGTAAGGAACAAGGTAACGTGGTAAGGAATGACAAGTACTTTCAAAAGAAGGGAGATCACAAACATGAGAGGTCTCCACTTCTCAGATAGTTGCGGGAAGAGCATGCATAAAAGCGCAGACAGGTTTCCTTAATTGGTCTGCGTCGATCAACTTCAACATCTCCTTCTATGACTGCTCTCCTTACTTCCGCCTCCGCTTCAATTCCTCCTGAGTTGGGACATTTCTATCCAATGGGATGATTACGACCTCTGGAAGCTTGGCAGACAGTCGAGGTTGATAAATTGGAGGAATTTTTATATGCCTGACTGCAAGGGTCTTACCCAACCGAATGGTGACGGTCGCCTGCACTCGGTCCGCCGACGCTTTCTCTAGTGAGGACTACTTACCCGTATAACCACTTGGCTCCCCCTCATCGGATAGCGTGGGCTTTTCCACCGCAATCCACCTCAACCTCTCTTCTTCCTCCGCTTCCCTTACCGTGACTGTTAAGAATTGCACAGATTGATTTTCTTATTTGCAGGAATAAAAGATGATGCAAGCAAGAGATAGGAAGAAAACATGGAACTTTCATTCATTCGAATTAAAGATTACATTCACAGTTTTACTGTATTTATAGATGCATACAGTAAATGACAACCACACATTAACTCACAACTGTTTACACTTATCACTTTTACAGGAACGATTACATATGCATGATTATTGGATAACTACAATTACACGGTGGATAACAAGGAGTAACTGCTGATTTAACTATAATGGTTAATGGTGACGATTAATAAACTTGCAACATTCCCCCTTTAATTGGTACCTTCAGCTATTAGTCCGCTTTGCTTATTAATTCTTCAAACCTAGCAACTGGCAGGGGTTTCGTCAGGAAATCCACAAACTGTGTTTTAGAAGGGCAATATTCTATCTCAATTTCTCCCTTTTGAACTAAGTCCCTAACAAAGTGGTATTGAAGCTCAATGTGTTTAGATTTTCTATGCAAAACATGTTTTTTTGCAATCGAAATGGCGGAGGTGTTGTGTATCTTTACTCTGACTGTTACTTCTGATTCTCTCATTTCTTCTAACAATCTTCTAAGACACACTGCTTCTTTTAACGCTTCACCAAGGGAAATGTATTCAGCTTCAGATGTAGAGAGTGCTACACTCTGCTGCTTTGAGGTGTTCCATGAGATTGCCTTCGAACTGATGAAGAAGATGTATCCTAAGGTGCTTTTGCGATCATCAAGTGAACCGACCCAATCACTATCGCAAAAACCAGTGAGTTCTGACCCTTTATCTTCCGAGGAATAGAGAAAGCCAAGGCTCATTTTACCTTTAAGGTATTATAGTATTCTTTTAAAGCTCACAAGGTGTTTGATACTAGGTTTGGACATAAATCTGGATGCTATATTAACGACAAACTCAATGTCTGGCCTTTATGGGTTAGATACATTAATGCTCCTACTATGCTCCTATAAGCTTCAGGATCTGTCTTCTCATCACTTTCACATTTCACCATTTTATCACTGGTTGAGGCAGGAGATAGGACTGGGTTTGCTTCCATCATTTTGTAGCGAATTAGTAAATTAGATGCATATTTAGTTTGATGTATAAATATTCTACCTGGTTTCTGATTTACTTGGATGCCCAAAAAATATTTCATTACACATAGATCGGTCATGTCGTATTCCTTCTTCAACTTTTTCTTGAAATCGTTTATCAGTTTCTCTTGAGACCCTGCAATGAGTAGATCATCAACGTAAATGCTGAGAATTAGATAATCTATTTTAGGAAATACTTTGATGTAAAGAGCTGCTTCATGAGGACTTTGTTGAAAATCAAGAGATGAGGTATTTGTCAATGTTTTGGTTCCATGCCCTGGAGGCCTGATTTAACTCGTACAATGCCTTGTGGAGTTTGTAGACTTTATCTTCTTGCCCCTAATCTTGTATCCTTCAGGTTGACTTACAAATACTTCCTCATCCAGAAATCCATTGAGGAACACAGATTTTACATCCATTTGATGGACAAGTAGTTTGCGCTGAGCTGCTAAGGCAAGAAGTAATCTGATGGTTTCCATTCAAGCTACGGGGGCAAAGGTTTCATTAAAATCTCTTCCTGGCATTTGAAAATATCCTTTAGCCACCAATCTTGCTTTATTTTCCTGAATGCTGCCATCTTCATTGTATTTTGTTTTGAAAATACACTTCAAACCTACGACCTCTCTCCCTTCAGGTTTACATACTAGTTCCTAGGTATTGCTTTTTGTAATACACTGAAGCTCCTCTTCCATTGCCTTGCTCCAATGTGGCTGTGCAACAGCTTCTGTGTATGTTTGAGGTTCAGAAGCAAATAAAACAACTGAAGTTGAAGCATAAATATATGACAGACTTCTGTATTTAGGAGATGATGAGGCAGAGTTGGTTGCAGATGAGGAGCTTGAGGCTTGAGATAACTGACTTTCTGATGTAGTAGAAGGTTTTTGAACTTCTGCAACCTCCATAGGATCATCTTGGATGGATGGAAGGGGTTCTATACATCCTTCTTCTTCATACAGATTATTTCTGCAACTCTTGTCCTGATCCTTTTCTTCTCACCACCTCCATTCTTCTGATTCATCAACAATAACATCTCGAGTGATAATGAAGATTCCTTTGATCAGATTCCAGACACGATAAGCTTTAGAATCATTGCTATATCCAGTTAAGAATGCCTTTTTTCCTTTCTCATCCAACTTGTCTCTACCTTCTCTCGATCCAAGATAGTAGATTATACTTTCAAAATTTTGGAGGTGGCTTACTGATGGTTTTCTTTGAAAGAGCATTCCAAAAGGAGTTTGCTTTGTCTGAGATTTAGTGATATTCTGTTTAAAAGATAGACTGAGGTATTTACAGCCTCAGCCCAGAAAACCTTGGGTAGGTGTTTGAAGTTCAACATGCTCCTAGACATCTCCAGAATGGTTCGATTTCGTCTCTCGACAACTCCATTTTATTGTGGAGATCTTGGTGCACTTATTTATCTTTGAATTCCAAAGTATTGACATAATCTTGTAAAGTTATGATTTAGGAACCCCCCATGGTCTGAATGGATGGTTTTGATCTTCTTATTGAGCTGATTTTCAACCAGTTTCTTGAATAGCAGAAATTTGAGATATGTTTCTGCCTTTTGTTCTAAGAAGTATGCCCAACTATAACGTGAGCAATAATCTACTATATGAAGGAAATAACGTTTACCTGAGATGGAAGGTGTGGATGCTGGTCCCTAGAGATCCAAATGCAGTAATTCTAGAGGTTCCTGTGCTCTCCATGTTGTTGATGCTAGATAAGATAGTTTGTGTAACTTATTGAGTGAACAACAAGAGCAAATAGTTCTTTCCAGTCTGAGTTCTGGTAGTCCCTCAACTAACCCATGGGTTCTTAGAAAGTAAAGATCATTTTGATTTACATGTCCATATCGATAATGCCATTTTTGAAGAGGTGTTTCTTCTGCTGCTTGAAAGGCTAGCTTAGTTGGTTTAGATAAGTACAGGGGAAATACTTTGTTGTGGTTCATTTCAATATTGCACAAGATCCATTGAGTGTCTTGCTCCTGGATGACACACTTCCCATTTTCAAACAAAATTCTGTAACCTGTGTGCAGTAATTGACCCACACTAAGCAAATTGTGTGTGAGTCCAGGTACAAACTGAACATCCTTGATGTAGTATGGTTCTCCTTTGAAGTATTTAACAGATATCATACCTTTCCCATAAACTTTATGTGAGTTTCCATCTCCCATTAAGACTTCAGCCTTTATGTTTTCATCAAGATCAACAAATGAGGATTTAACGTAGGTCATATGGTTAGAACACCCGCTGTCAATAAACCAGAGGCGTTGTTGGTCATTTGGTTTATCTACATTTGCTTCTTTTGAGGTAGCCTTCAGACATGTAAAGTGGACGCTCTCCTGATCTTCTTCAGCCATATGTGCTTCTTCGCTTTTCTTTTTTTCTTCCTTGAACCAGCAATTTCTTTCGCTGTGTGTGGGATTTTGACATCTTCTACATATGAAAAAACAATCCTTGGTTTCATGATTGTTTTTCTTACAAATTTGACATTGACCTGGAGTTCTATCTGAACTCTTTTCTCTTCTTTTAACAAAGGATGGACGTTTACGATCTTCAGTTTTACTATTATTCTTATGAAGTTTGGTGTGCAAGGCTTGTTCAACAGATTTTTCAAATCTTCTCATTCTACTCTCATGTGCTTGAAGTGATCTTATGAGTTCAGCAAACGCAAGATTATCCAGGTCTTTTGATTCTTCAATGGCCGCTGCAACGTGAACAAATTTCAATGGTAAACTTCTCGGAATTTTTAAAACTACCTTCTTTTCTTCTATGTTCTCACCCAAGCCTTTCAGTTGATTCACAATAGAGGTAGTTCTGGAGAAAAATTTGTGCACCTTTTCACTTTTTAGCATCTGTAGATAGTCAAAATCCTTCCACAGGCTTTGAAGTTTTATGGATACCACTTTGGAGGATCCTTTAAATTCTGCATTGAACAGATCCCAAGACTCTTTGGAAGTAGAGGCTGTTGGGGAAATGATTTATCTTAACCCCTAGAAATGTGTAGAAAATGATTTCTCATAGTGAAAAATTAGTGTAAGTAAATATGCGTAGAATAGTAATCGACGCAACGTCGAAGTGTAGTCGATGCATCTCTCATACTGAGTCGAAGTAACTCTAAACAAAATTCGACGTAACCAAAGTCGACGTAACTCTGATTTCTAGTCGACGCACCCAGTAAAGTTGACACACCTCAGTCGACGCTCCTTCCATATTTTCTTCTCGACATCTAGCCAGGCTGAAATCGACGCTTACGTCGAATAGTAATCGACGCACGTCGATTTCTGTGACAGATTCAAAAACTCGCCAGATCTCTTTCCTTCTTTCTGTAGATCTGAATTTTATGGAATTATATTATTCTTTTCTAACCGTTCTGAATCAGTCTTTCCTTCTAAATGATTCTTGTCTAATTTGATTAAGATTATTATGGACATTATTTGAAAATAGAATGATCTCTTTCCTTCTACAGATATAATGATTATGTAAACTTTTCTTTCTCTGACTGCAAATTGATTATTCTCCTATAGCAATATTTTTGAATAAACAGAGCTATAAATACAGAAGGAGGTCATCAAAGAATAAGCAGAAGTGATCCACACCATTTTTGAAAAAGAGGAAAAGCTCCCAAGAGAGAAGAGAAAATTGAGAAAAGTGAAAGAGTTTTACAGCAAGAAAAAGCCTTCTTCTTCTTCTTCTTCTACTACCTTCTGAAGTCATACTGCTGCAAATTTTTGAAAGCTCTCACTGAAAGAGAGAAAGGACTACAATCTCCTTCTCACTATAGAAGAGAGATTACATTCACTATACTTGTGCTTCTAATCTTCTTGCTAGGAAGGAGATTCCTTCTTGCATAAATTGTTTCTTATTCTTGTTCTTCTTCTTGTTCTTATTCTTCTTCTTCTTCTCATTCTTATCCTTATTCCATTTTCAAATTGTGTAAAAGAGTTTTAAGAATCTCTCTTCAAAAAATTCAGTTGTAGTGGTTCTAAGAGTCTCCTTATCAAAAGACTCAGCCTGGTTCTAAGAGTCTCCTTATCAAAAGACTCAGTGCAAGATAGTGAATTCCTACCAAGGGGGTAGAAGAGTGGACTACCCAAAGTTCGGTGAAACACTATATTTCTTTGTGTTGTGCTGTGATTTTCTTTTTGCTATTTCTTTCTTTATTTGCTTAATTCTTGTTGGTGTGTGGGAAGCTTAAATATGTGAATATTACATATATATATATTTGTTAACTTTGCACAAAATATTTTTAAATCTCTATTCACCCCCCCTCTAGAGAATTCTAGTGAGGTTAACTGTGCACTTTCAGAGGCTCCCATCAATCGTGGAAATATGGTTTTACTCACTCCTTGTTGAAGATATAGCAATGCATTGGAATCTTTATTTGTATGATTTCTGGATTTACTGCAGTCTCTGATTTTTCTGTGTCGGTTTTAGATGTATTATTTGGAATCCCATCTATAACAAGGTCCCAAAGCCCCTGAGAGAGGAATAGTGTCTTCATTTACATGCTCTAGTAGTAAAAAAACTCACTATCGAAGACATGGATTCCGCTCTGAGTGTAGACAAACTTTTGAATATTACTGGTTTCCATATGATGAATGTGCTTGGGTGAAGAACAAAGAATTAGGATTTTTCTATTCTAAAGAACAGAGATGGCAATTTCTGATGGACCCACGAGATCTTCAATCACCAACCCGTAGTGCAGGCCCCCGTAGTAGGACAGACAACACATACTCCTCCTGCTCCCTTAGTACCCCCTGTAGCGATACCTCCGGAAATGAATTTCATTTCGCATTTTCAAAGGTTGGGTCCTCCATCGTATGACGGTCGAGCCGACTTCGTGGCCTTGGACGATTGGCTTATAGCCATTGAGGAGATGTTCTCGTATTCAGGAATCATCGTGGATCAGAAGGTGATGGTTGTCGCGTACCAACTTAAGGGTCTTGCAAAGAGTTGGTGGTTGAGGGAGAAGGATGGCCTTTCCGAAGGATGTTCGTGGGAAACCTTCAAAGGAATGTTGTTAAGAAAGTTTCTGCCGTCGGTAGAGCAAGACTGATTGATGAATGATTTCCTGCATCTGAAGCAGAGGCAGCTCTCAGCGAGCAAGTATGAGATTGAGTTTTGCAAGTTGAGCAGGTTTGCTCTGGCCCTGGTAGCCTCGGAAGAAGGAAGAGTGAAGAGATTTCTGGGTGGTCTCCGCAGCAATATATAGCAGCTGGCCAGTGCATACAGGTCAGAGAAGTACGCCGAGGTAGTTGAGGCAGCACTAAAAGTGGAGGTGATTGATAATGCAAAGAACCGAGGATCAATGATGAAGAAGGGAAAGAGAAAGGCTGGAGAATAAGGAAATTCTGGTGCGCCTGCCTCGGTCTTGAAGAAAGGAGGTGGTGAGATCTGTAGTTTCTGTGGCCGCTCTGGCCATCCATTTGAAAGGTGTTCAAAAGCAGCAACGAGTGCTGGCAATTCAGGGTGCTCCGAAGGGAGAGGTGCTTTGCCTGTTGTGCAAGCAGAAGGGGCATGATGTGGCCCAGTGTTGGACTAAATAGAAAGTATGCTTCCAGTGCAGACAGAAGGGGCATGTGAAGTTTCAATGCCCGCGAGTTCAACCCCGGTTGCAGCCAGTTCCGCTTCGAGCCTTGTCGCCGCCGCAACATCAGGATAAAGGAAGAGGAAAGCTGAATGTGTTAACCCAGGAGAAAGCACAGCCTTCGAC
This sequence comes from Dactylorhiza incarnata, assembly GCA_033032865.1. Taxonomy (NCBI): domain Eukaryota; kingdom Viridiplantae; phylum Streptophyta; class Magnoliopsida; order Asparagales; family Orchidaceae; genus Dactylorhiza; species Dactylorhiza incarnata. The sequence goes on along the minus strand of JAWHQI010000315.1, from coordinate 2,928,392 downwards.
CCAAGTGATCGCCGGTTAGACCTTAAGCCAGCTGTTAAGTCTTGATTCCTTTAGTTTTGCTGTATTAGACTCGTTTCTTTTTTTGCGCTTATAGGGAGATTTAAGGTAAAGAATTGTTGGGCGTGTGTTCTGTTCGATTCGGGTGTTACCCATTCGTTCATAGCAAGGGCTTTCGTCGAGCGTCACCGTTTGACCCCTGAGCTGGGCAACGATTCGTTCCTCGTTAAGTTCCCTTCTGGTGATTTGGTATCCTCAAACCAGTGAGTCTGGACCTAGAAGACTTTGATGTGATATTAGGAGATTTCTTAGGAGATTTCTTAGGAGATTTCTTAGCTGTTGCTGATCTCAAGGTGTTGGACCTAGAAGACTTTGATGTGATATTGGGTATGGACTGGTTGTCCAGTTATGGTGCTGTCATCCGATGCAAGGAAACGCGTCTGGACTTTGTGATGGATAACAGTCATCCCATGAGCATTTTTGGGTCTCCGTACCAGTGTTCCCCGATAATTTCTGCGGTATGTACTCAGAAACTATTAATTTCCGGTTGTTTGGCTTACCTTGTTTCTATAGTAGAAACTGTTAGTGGTTCGCCGTGTATTGAGGGTGTTCCGGTGGTGCGAGAGTTTCCTGATGTTTTTCCTGCCAGTCTTCCTGGCCTTCCGCCTAATAGAGATGTGGAGTTCGTTATTGATCTTGAGCCTGGTACTTGTCCTATTGCTAAGGCACCATACCGTATGGCCCCGCGCGAGTAAGAAGAGTTGCGAACTCAGTTAGATGAGCTGTTGCATTGTGGATTTATTAGGCCAAGTTCTTCGCCCTGGGGTGCTCCAGTTTTGTTCGTGAAAAAGAAGGACAGTTCCATGAGATTGTGCATAGATTATAGAGAATTAGACAAAGTGACTATCAAGAACAGGTATCCGTTTCCGAGGATAGATGATCTGTTTGATCAGTTGCGTGGTAGCACGGTGTTTTCAAAGATTGACCTTCGATCAGGCTACCATCAATTGAGGATCCATGAGTCGGACGTTCCCCGGACTGCCTTTCGTTCCCGTTATGGTCATTTTGAGTTTCTGGTTATGTCTTTTGGTTTGACGAATGCACCCTCTGTGTTTATGGACATGATGAACCGCGTGTTCAAGGATTTTCTGGATCATTTTGTTGTGGTATTCATCAATGATGTGTTGGTATATTCTAGAAGTGCTGAGGAGCATGCTAAATATTTGCGCTTAGTATTGTCTACTCTTAGAGAGCACAAGCTGTATGCGAAGCTGAGTAAGTGTGAGTTCTGGCTTTCTCAGGTATCCTTTCTGGGTCATGTGGTGAACAAGGATGGAATTACTGTAGACCCCGCTAAGATTTCTGCTGTGTTGGATTGGAAGACGCCTTCAACGCCTAAGGAGATAAGGAGTTTCTTAGGGTTGGCTGGGTACTACAGGAGATTTGTTCAAGGATTCTCAGTGCTATCGGCACCTTTAACTAAGCTTACCCAGAAGAATACCGCTTTTGTTTGGAGCGATAAGTGCGAAGAAGCCTTTCAGGAATTAAAGAGGTGTTTGTGCAGTGCTCCTGTGTTGGCCTTGCCGATCGAAGGATTAGAGTATGCAGTTGATGTGGACGCATCTCACATTGGACTATGGTGTGTTTTGATGCAAGAAGGAAAGGTGATTGCTTATGGGTCTATATAATTGAAAGTTCATGAAAAGAATTACCCTACGGATGACTTAGAATTTGCTGCAGTGATTTATGCTTTAAAGCTTTGGAGACATCTATTATATGGAGTGTCATGCACGATTTTCACAGATCACAAGAGTCTGAAGTATGTCTTTACCAAAAAAGAGCTGAATTTGCGCCAGCATAGGTGGTTGGAGTATGTGGCAGATTATGAAGTTGATATCCTGTATCATCCGGGTAAGGCTAATGTGGTGGCCGATGCCCTGAGCAGAAAGGCCGCGCATGTCTTCAATCTTTTCGTGCAGTCCTTAGTAGAGGGGTTTATGCTGATGGATATCTCAGTCGGTAGTAGTACCGCACCTTCGAGTCTTGAAGCTGAAGAGCCTTTTTGGATTACCCTTACGAGATTGCACCAGAAGGAAGATCCTGACTTGCAGCATCTCCGGAATAGGACCGAGAAGGGAGAATTACCAGATTTTTCGATCGATGATAAAGATACTTTGAAGTACCGAGGTACGTATTGTATCCCCGTGTTGGATGATATTCTGGCAAAGATCTGTAGTGAAGCGCATGACTCTAGTGTTTCCTATCGCCCTGGTCCCACGAAAATGTACAAAGACCTGAAGCAGATTGTTTGGTTGTCAGGTATGAAGAATGATATAGCCAGATGTGTTTCTAAATGTTTAACTTGTCAGCGCGTGAAGGCGGATCATAAGAGGCCTGGAGTTAATTTGAACCCGTTGGATGTTCCAAGCTGGAAGTGGGAGAGTATTTCAATGGACTTCATTACCGGTTTGCCAAGATCTCCTGGAGGACATGATTCTGTGTGGGTTATAGTTGACAGATTAACAAAGTGTGCTCACTTTGTTCCTTTTAAGACCGGCTATTTTATGGAGAAAATAGCTGAGCTCTATTTGGATGAAGTTATCAGATTGCATGGTGTGCCCGTGAGCATTATGTTGGACCGAGATTCAAGGTATATGTCTCGTTTCTGGTGGAGTTTGCAGGGAGCTTTGGGCACTGACCTTAGATACTCTACCACTTACCATCCTCAGACCAATGGTCAGACGGAGAGAGTGAATCAAATTTTGGAGGATATGATAAGGTGCTATATTCTAGATCATGGTGGAGCTTGGGATAAGCGTCTTGGATTGATGGAGTTTGCTTATAATAATTGTTATCAGGAGAGATTGCAAATGGACCCCTTTGAGGCTCTGTATGGGAGGCATTGCCGAACTCCCTTATTTTGGGCCGTGGTTGGTGAGAGTCCATTTTTAGGCCCAGAAGCTTTGTAAGAGATGAGCGTTGCCGTGACTCATATCCGCGAGAAGTTTCGTATCGCTCAGGAGCGGTATAAGAAGTATGCCAATCAGAGAAGGGTTGATCTTGAGTTTGCTGTCGGAGACTTAGTGTTCTTGAAAGTTTCTCCGATGCCGGGCGTTAAGAGATTTGGAAGCAACCACAAGTTGGATCCCCGGTATGTGGGACCTTTCCATATTGTTGAGCGCATCGGAGTGTCAGCTTATAGATTGGATTTGCCTGCTTCCTTCCCAAATGATCACGATGTGTTTCATGTGAGCCAGCTGAGGAAGTGTTTGCGTAGTGGTCGGTTTGTTCTTGATTCAGTGCCCTTATTGCAGCCCAATCTTTCGTATGTTGAAGAGCCTATCCGAATCTTGGAGACTCAGGAGCGTGTGTTGCGGAGGAAGACGATCCCGATGGTTAAGGTTCTTTGGAAGAATCAGGGTGTCAAAAGCGCAACATGGGAGCTGGAGTCTGCCATGAGAGAGACTCATCCTAGCCTCTTCTCTTAAATTTCGGGTAAATCTCCTGTCAGGTAACCTTTGGATTTGATTCTGTATCTTTCTTGATCTTTGGATTTCAAGTTTTGGGGCAAAACTTCTTTTTAGGGGGGGGGGGGGGGGTGACTGTAACGCCATTGATTTTCGTTATTTATTTACATGGCCGCTGTGACATAATTTTGGCGTAAGGGCATTACATCAGCTCATCAGGTTTAGTTTTGGGCCTTAGCTTAGTTAAAGTATGTAATTTAGATCAAGCGTGCGAGATTTCACGTCGTTTCGAGCTATAGAGAAGATTTTGTGTAGTTATTAAGATCTTAGATTCAGGAGGCTTTATCCCGAGTTTGGCTCGTCGGAACTGAATTCTGACTTCGCCGTTAGATTCGTAGCACCGATTTTCACTTAAGGTGCAATTTTCGTGAAAGTCCGAGGTGTTTTGGTCGCCCTCGTAGTTTAAGTAAAAGGGAGAATTAATTAATTAATTAAATATTAAATTAGGGTTTATTATAAACCTGAAATTCTCTCCCTATCCTTCTTCTTCCTTCGTCGATCCAAACCAGTCGCCGAGTGAGAGAGAGAGAGCGGAGCATCGTGGAGCTTCCGACCACAATTCCTAGGGCTATAGTAGTTAGAATCGTGTTTGGAGAGTAGATTTGGAAAGTTCTCGGCGAGATCTTCGTTCTAGTGGTAAGCTTTTCTCGTTACATGGAATTTTTGGAGTTAAGGTAGTGACCTAACTCCTCCTTTTTGATCCGAAAAGTTTCAGGTTATTGTGCTTGAGTGAGTTCTTGCCGATCCATAGCTTTTGGAGTGGAGGTCTTCGAGTTTAGCAAGGTTTAAGGCAAGTGGCTATTTTTTTCCTCCTTCCTTCTTGTTGGTTGAAGCATTCTTCTTTTGCCTTGGTTTCTTTTTGCCTGCAGCCTTGGATTTCTCGGGAAATCTTTTGCCCTGGTTTCTTTTTGCCTGCAACCTTGGATTTCACGAGAAATCAGTCGATTCCTGACGTTGCGCGTTCGACGAACGGTCTGACGTTCGTCGAACTCTTCTTTTCTCGACGTTCGTCGAACTCCTCTTTCCTGATGTTCGTCGAACTCTTTTTGCTTCCTGAAGTTCGTCGAACGGCCTTGCGTTCGACGAACGTCCTTGCGCTCGACGAACGGCCTTGCGCTCGACGAACAACCTTGCATTCGTCGAACGACGCGTTCGACGAACGGCCTTGCGTTCGACGAACGACCTGGCATTTGATTCCTGCCCTTTCTTTTTTCGAGAAAGATGATCCCGACCCTTCTTTTTTCGAGAAACTTGATCCCTGCCCTTCATTTCTCGAGAAACTTTACCCCTACCTTGATTTCTCGAGAACAACTTTACCCCTACCTTGATTTCTCGAGAACAGCTTTACCCCTACCTTTAATTTCTCGAGAAGCAGCTTGATCCCTTCATCTAATTTCTCGAGAAATCATAGTCCCTGTTTGGGATTTCTCGAGAAGTGTTTGTCCTTGCACTTATTTTCCCTAGAACTTTATGACCCCACTCCGTGATTTCTCGAGAACTATGTTCTTATCCTTTAGATTCTCGAGAAATGACCTTTGTTTCTTAGTACTTGAGTTATGCCTCCGATTACTTCTCCTCTTCGAAATCTTGTACCCGTTGTGGTTAAATAACTTATGTCTTCTCTTATGAATCGTCTTATGTAGTGTTTACTTCATTTATGACCCTATCCTTAGGGTATCCTGGTGATTGTTTTCTCGGGCTTCGTCTCGTGCCATAATTAAAAAAATTAATTAATAAGAACCATTGCCTTTGTCCTTACACGGTGGGTCGTGTTTTGGGGGGGGGGGGGGGGGGGGGGGCAGTGGGGAATTGTTGTAGCCTTGCACGGTGGCCATTTTAGTGGTGAACCGCAGGCTTGGCCTGTGGTCCCGTGGGCCGTGTTTGGGTGGTTGGGGATAGTGAAACCCCCACCCGTTTTTGGCTTTGGGTGGCAGAGGATAAAAGACCGCCCCCGCTTAATTTAAGCTGATCAGTCTCTTAAATAAAATTAATAAGATAAATGGATTTTACTTGTATCTCTTTTTGGTATTTGGTGCACTTGGTGCATTGTTTAGTTCTGTGCTTGGAGCTTCCTTTCCTGTAAGTGTTGGGCTTGGGTTGGTACCCCTTATGCCTTATTTACTTTACTTCTTGTTTTTCTGCCACTTGTAAATTCCTTGCTGAGGCGTTCTTTGTTTATTGAATGCCTCAGGTTCAGAGCCTTAGCTGCTAGTGGTGTAGCCCGGAGTTTTCGGGAGTTTTAGTTGTTGTTTTACCCCGCTGCTGCGAGGTAGTTGTTGTTAATTTTCTTCTTGTGTTCAGACATGCTAGTTTAGAGCCAATTGGTTAGTGTCAGGTTGTTGACGCCCGTTGTGCCCTTTTGATACTTTATAGTTTACTTGCCAGTTAAATTCTACTACTTTTTAGATCTTGTGTATCTTGCTCTCTGGGAATGATTTATGTCTAGGTGCATTATAGTTATAAAATGGCTTTTCTCTCATCCTCATTGCATACCTTTTAACAGAAATCCTTATCTTTAAAGTCGCCTACAAGATATTTTCTATACTTATGCTATGCCTAGATATGTGCATATCATTTACTTTATGTCCTGTCATCATGTGCATTTAGGACCTTAAGTGAACTAAATCAAGTACTTTCCGCTGCAATTACATATATTTTCTCGGTGGTCTAGTTGATCCACGAACTGAGAGACCTAGTTCTTACTCCAAACTCTAATAAATGATTTCAAATGATGACCAATCATGTAAACATGTTTTGATTAAATAAGTAATAGGTTCCTATCTGAGTGTCTGCAGTTGTCTCCTGCATGACGTGACATCATGACGCGTATTTTCTCTTACTCTGATATTCCTAAATTCATAGAAAATGCGGGTTGTGACAAAGACTTCCCATCTTCCTCATTAAGACTATTCCCGACGAAGGATTATTCCCCTTAACAGGTGAATCGATATGGAGATTTATAGGAGGGGCGTACATATCTTATCCTTCTATGGAAGTGGTTGTCCAAGTACTACAGAAGCAACCAGGCTTCAAGAGACCTCCTCCTTTGAGAGCGCAGTACCAGAATAAAAACAAGGAACTCTATTGTGATTTTATAAGAATGCCAGGACTGACACTGAGAATTGTTGAGCTCTCTACGACCTAGTGGAGAGAATTCTTAAGGTAGGGAAGCTGCAGGAGTACGTAGCCCGGAAGACAAATAAGAAGTTTGTCTCCATCAAGGGGGAGAAATGGCATAATTACACCTCTAACAACAATATGAGTGCATTGAGCAAGGAATCAGATCCCTAAGGAGCATCATTTGTGTCCATGAGTGCATAGAGATTGACAACATAGTTTTTGGCCAAATTAACAACATTTATAGAGGAGCTGGCCAAAAATCCTCAAATCAAGCTAACCCAAAGAGGGGTTGCCAGTGGGAGGTTGCTTCTACCTCCCAAACCACTCCCCTGAGAGGGGAGGTTAACTTACATTAGGATGACCTTCCGAATACCGCAAATCCATTCAAATATGTTATAGTTGTGAAAGTGGTCTTAAATAACTACTAGGTGTGGAGAATCTTGATTAACACCAGGAGTGATGTGAATATCATCTTTAATATTTGAGGCGATGATGCAGGAAGGAAGATTCAAGCTGCCGACAGAACTCTCTATGGGTTTGCCGTAGAAAGGAAAGCGATTGAGGAGAGCGTAACCATTTCAGTCACTCGATATGGAGTGACTTGGCAAGAAATGTTCGCTGTGGTTGACGCTTCAAGAAGCTACAATGTCATCTTTGACTGCCAATACTTAATGAGTATCACGCCACCAAGCCAACTTTTTACCAGGTGGTAAAGTTTGGAATGGGAGGAAAGCAATTCTTGGTTTAGATCAACCCTCGAGTTGCTTGGGAATGCTACATAAGCTTGGTCAATATGACCCAGACATGTCCTCCTCCCACCACCAAGTCAGGAAAAGGATAACGCTTCTAAGCCACTGCGAATCCGGAATAACCTACCAAAGAGGAACTCCCCATGCGGAAATATCCGAGATATGATGCTCATCTGGAGGCTTCTTAAGCTATCTAAAACATCCAGGTGAATGGGGAAGATGGAGAAAATTTTTTTTGTCTATCAACACCGAGTTGAAGGAGGAGTACACAGACATGTTGATCACTTATTTCCTCACCAACTTGTGCATCTTTGCTTGGACATCTACCTACTTGATTTGGGTAGACCTTAATGTCTCTTACCACCATGTAAATATCAATCCTACCTTCAGACCAATCAAATAGAATAAGCGAGCAGTGGTGGTAACTCTAGCAGAACCTATTCAGGAGGAGGTCTCAAAGCATCTCAAGCACAGCTTCATCAAGAAGATCCAATACCCCGATTGGATTTTGAATGTTGTAATGGTTAAGTAGTACAATAATAAGTGATGTATGTGCATAGATTTCACCAAGTTAAATAAAGCATGCCCTAAGGATTGTTACCCCTTGCCTCAGAAAAATTAGCTAGTTGATTCTACCATGGGGTTTTTTGTCATGAGCTTCCTTGACGCTGTTTTTTTGGTATCATCAAATCTGAATGCAAGCTCCTGATATTCCACATATGACATTCATCACCAACGAGGGAGGTTACTGCTACCTGTTTATTCCCTTTGGTCTTAAGAATGTCGACGCTACATGTTAAATTTTTTGATTTGAATCGTTTAGGAGTAAGCAAGAGTTGCATCAACTGAGTTATAGCCAAACAACCACAATGTCACACAGCAACACAAAAGACTTTATTGAATCACAAAAACTTCATTACACTTCGAGACATACATAGCGAGACATGATTCATAAGAATCACGGAGAAGAGAAGAACAAAACACACCAAAAACAAAACTGGCGGCTTGACAAGCAGAGACCGCACTGACCGCTGAACTCCAGAGATTGCCCGACTTGACGTGAGACAGCACGAACAGAAAATAGACAGTATGCCTGCACTGCAAGACCTCCACCTCAGACCACACGAACTGGAGCTTATTGAATTGAACGAAGAAAAGAAGCTGTCGCCAGACCGCAACTCAGATCGCCTAACCGCCGAAGGTCGCCTTATCGCTGAGCTCGCTGCGAACAACATAAGAACAACATAAACCAGTATGCAGACAAGACGCTGCCGAACTATTTATTCAAGCTGCTGGGAAATCACCAAGGAAGGAGACCGCAACCCGCTGACCGCAAACCTGCGAACACAACAAACAGTCAACTCGCATCCGAATCCACCCGACGTCAAAGTGAGACCGCACGAAACAACCCAGGCTCTAGTTCTTACAGTTCTCGTTGCGAATGATGGGCCATGCACCCCTATTTATAGGCGACAAGACGGATGTCGTCACCCCATAAGAGAGATACAATCATCACCTGTCAGATCGCCATCGGTCTCACAGAGCAGACCGCGCGATCACACCACTTGGACAACATTCTGTCCAAGACCGCAGGTTAGCAGCAGACCGCCCACAAGCCGCGCGAACACAAGAACACTCCTTTATTAGATCACCAAGAGCAAACCAAGAACATCTGGCTGACTCAATACAAGTCGCCAGATCACCCAGCATAAGCCGTCCGGTCACAGCGGTTACACTTTAATAGACCGCCCGGTCTTCTACAAAGAAGATAGACCAACCAAGCAGAACAACCAGGGAAGAGACCGGAACACCACAAGAACAAACCGGCCGGTCACACTAGACCATCAGAGCCAGACCGACAGAGCCAGACTGGAAGAGACCGCTCAGTCTCTGCGGTTACTACAATACAGACCTCCGGTCACCTTCCACTCCACTTCAACAATTTCAACACTCCCCCTTGAAGTGGGAAGTGGAAACTAGCCCAAGTAAACTCCGCAACCGAGTAAACGGTCCCTTCGCCAGCGGCTTTGTGAAGATGTCTGCAACATTGTCCACACTCCGAACATGCTCGACCATAAGAGATCCTCCCAACACCTTTTCATGAATGAAATGGTGCTCAATCTCAATGTGCTTGGTCCTCGCGTGACAGACTGGATTATTAACCAGCTTGAGAACACTCTCATTGTCCCCGCGTAGCATAGTGGGACCTCAAACCTCCTCATGAACGTCCTCCACCAACCTCCTGAGCCAAACGACTTCCTGAGCTGCCAAGGCCGAAGCCTTGTATTCTGCTTCTGTGGTAGATACGGACACCGAGTCCTGCTTTTTGCTGCACCAAGAAATAGCTGCGGGGCCTATCATAAAGACAAAACCAGACGTTGATCTCTGATCATCCACGTCTCCCCCGTAATCAGCATCCATGAATCCATGCAACTCCAAGGTTGACCCTCTCCTATATAGGAGAACCAAATCAGAGGTCGACTTCACATACTTCAAAATTCCTTTTGCCGCTAGAAGATGAGGCTTCCGTGGTTCCGCCATGTACCGACTCACTTTGCCAACTGCATAAGAAATATCAGGCCTCGTGATGGTCAAGTAGATCAAGCTCCCAACCAGAGCTCGGAACACCAACGGATCAGATAGAACTCTCCCCTCATCCTTCCAAAGTTTATGATGGTGTTCCACAGGTATAGAGCTGCTCTTCCCTTCCTCCATGCCGAATCATTGAACGACCCGCTCCGCATATCCAGCCTGAGAAATGAGCACTCCGCTCTCCTGCCTCTGAACCTCGAGTCCAAGGAAATGGTGAAGCTCACCCAGATCCTTCATCTCAAACCTAATAGCAAGATCGGCTCTTAGCCTTGCTACTGCCTCCTTCGAGTTCCCGGTGACAATCATGTCATCCACATACAGCAGAACAATAACCCGAAGCGCCCCCTCCTTCTTGACAAACAATCTAGAATCAGAGTCTGAAGCAAAGAACCCGCAGAATAGAAGATACTCCGCGATCTTTCCATACCACGCCCGAGGCGCTTGCTTCAACCCATATAGGGCTTTCTTCAGTTTGCAGACGTAGTTCGGACAATCCTCCGAGATGAAGCCCGGCGGTTGGATCATGAAGATATCCTTGTCAATCTCTCCGTATATAAAATAATTCTTCACGTCGAGCTGCCAAATCTCCCATCCACTGGATGCCGCCAAAGCAATAACAAATCAAACCGAAGACATCTTTGCCACTGGACTGAACGTCTGATGGCGCAAATCTCACACACCGCTATAGGCGGTAGCTCGACTGCGACACGAAACGGCAGTGTACCGATCGTTCAAGTAATATAAAACGAGGAGTAATCCCCGAGTATCGAATCTCTCAAGGAACACAGTAAGGTGGAGTTAACGTTCGAGGAAGGACTTGAGATCGAAGTCCTTGATTTGGATGGAATGCGGACACGGGGTGATTGGGCTTTTGAAAAATAAAAGAAAAGCTATCAACTACTCCTATGCAATGCCGCTATGCAAAGCTTCGCTCGGCGGGATGGAAGACTATGTAGGCCTTGAACGCGCTACTTCGTAAGGGCGGTTGGACGAGTAGGCAAGCGGAATCGAACTGTGCAGGCCTTGAGCGCACTGCCTCGTTAGGCGGGATGGAATACGGGCCGCGATGCCACGCTTCGGTAGGCGGATGGACGAGTAGGCTAGCGGAGTGAGGGTCGCAAGCACCTCTTCGACAAGCACGCCACTAGCAATTGCTAGTGCGGCACCGGTCGTGGCGGTGGGATGGAAAATGAAATAAAGCGCACCTCAATGACACAAATGAACAAAATAATTTCATAAACATGAAATAAGCAACATTAGGCATGATTCATAGTGTTCATCATCAAGATAAAGAGAATACATCACACATAACCACAAAAATAGAGGAAAAAGGCAAGAGATACGACCGAATCTGGAGTCTCGTTGTAGATTTACGGTAGGAAGCACCGGGTTGTCAATCTGCGTCCTAGCTCGGTCCCAACTGCGTCCGGGGTAGAAGAGGGCTGTCACACCTCCCAATGGACCCGTCTTCTCCAGCGATTTACAATCCGGCCACGTCTATTGCGGAGAACCTCTTCCTTAGCGGTCAAAGTGAGTGTAGGAACCCTTCCTTTAAGCCTTTGGATGATGGAGGAGGCCTAGGGGGTGAAAATCCCCTGAAAACGGCGAAAACGGCGGACTGAACGGAGCAGAGTTGCGTGATCCCGACCTAATTCGCGAACAGGTCAATAAATAGGCGCTGGATTAAACACTGCGCACGATCATTGGCGCACGACTAGTGGTCGTGCGCACTGGAATCCTGCGATCGTGCGCACTGCCTGGACAGAACCTGCACGAGATGGAATCATAAAATAAAAAGTTCGCACGACCAGTGGCGCACGACCGGTGGTCGTGCGCACTGGAGTCGGTGGTCGTGCGCAATAGGTGAGACAGAACTCATAAAGTTACTATTAAGTGCGCACGGACAGTGGCGCACGACCGGTGGTCGTGCGCACTGGAGTTGATGGGCGTGCGCACTGCACCAGACAGAACTCATAAAAAGGGCTAAGTGCGCACGATCAGTGGCGCACGACCAGTGGTCGTGCGCACTAGAACAAGTGATCGTGCGCAGTGTTCCTGTGCAGAATTGCACCGGAAACACTTGCACGCCTCCTATTCCAGCACAAACACAGATCTAGCCACCGAAAGTGGCACTTAACAACATATGAGTACTATGAAAGGAAATAAACACGAAAACACACCAAAGTGGGCCAAAATGTGCACCTAGCATGGGTTATCAATTATAAACTATAATAAGGCTAAAGTGCGTGATATTGACTAAATAATGGCCCGGATGAGTCCATGAAGGTGTATATAATCAGGACTCATCACACCCCCAGACTTAACTGTTTGCGCGTCCCGAGCAAACGAATCCGGCGGAAGTTGAAAAAGATAATTAAAATAGCGAATTACGCAGGGGAGTACAGTGCGAAGTAACATACGCATGCGAGTAGGAATTCTAGTAGAAGAAGATTCTAGCTATGCTAACTAATTTACGTAAGTACTAAAGCGTAATCAAAGATTTAATTGTACTCAGTGGGTGAATTATGAAGAATTTGACGATCATGCCCGGTATGAAAGTGACGAGACGCTGAGGCGGGTGTTGCAAAAGATCGGGACTTAGGAATAACTCCGCTGAAATCCATCAACGTCGTGAACCATACGCTTGCCCGGTCACACTCTCTCCACGGCGCTAGCAAACTCGCAAGTCAAATCAGTAGGACTTATAGGATTAAAACGGGGCTTAGGTTACGGAATGATATGCAAAGATAAACATGACGGCTACGCAACCCAAATGAGCCAACGGCACACTGCACCTTACAAAACCAAACACTATGCTCGTGTGACACATCCCCAGACCTATCATGAAAACCAGGTGTGCACACAGCCTACTTTACCAATACCAATAGATTTTTCTCTTTAGCTTGGGAGGATTATTTTCAGGATACTCTTTTTTTTTTCTTTTATATATTTTTTCTTCTTTCAAGCAACCTCCAGTTGGTTCAAAATCAGCGGATAGACATTATTTTCTCTTCAAAACACAATGACACCACACACCACACAAGTTGGAAATTATGAGCACAGTTAAAACATTTTTTTGGTTGCGGGCGTAGGATAGGCTTCAGGCTTTGGTGGATGAGGAGGAGCTGAACAAAAAAAAAAAATGGTAGGCACAAATTTGGCTTGCAAAGGCGAATGAAAGGGGCATGGAATAACAAAGCTCAAACTAGCCAAATGGTGGCCTACATCATGCTTGACTCAACAAGTAGCTCTCACCCATGCTTCAAGAGTCGCTTGGGGCAAGTTCTTAGCCCACGAGAAAGATAAACCTTCCTCCCGACTCGAGCAACACACGTTTAGCGACCGCACACACACAACACCGGGTTATCATCAATTTCATTCGAATTCACCACTTGAGTACATTAAATCTAAATTTACGCAGAGATACTACACATAAATTAAATGCATAAAGAAAATCTAATTCTACTCAGGTTCTACTATAGCATGCAAAGCGACTAGAACACTACATGAGTCGACACCGCGCTCCAAATAATAATTCCTGTGTTAATAGCCTATTTCACATTCCAACCAAACTAGTTTAAACGGAACAACACAAAAGAAAGCACGTACTCAAGTGGGTGAAGTGGTGTGTGAAGATGAACGAAACTAAATAACTGAAATTAAAATACTTCTAGTATGCAAATGAGATGAGCACGTGCAGTGGGTGACAAAGAAACGGCTCGCCCCCAGACTTAATCAAAACCATACAACGTAATGATATGACGGTGAAAATCAAAGTTGAAAGCTAGGGAAGAAGTTACCCAATGCTCAGCACGTGAGCATACCAGAAGAATGGCGTTTAAAATCAAGACAATCCGCAGCATCCACCATCTCAAGGAACCAAGGCCACCTGAAAATTAGATACTAGAACAACAAAAATAGTAAAAACTGGATTAAAACAAGTGAGAGCACAACAAATCAAGAAATCTGGGTTATCACCCATGGGGTAAACCTATTCCTGCAATTAATATTGACCACTCGCACACAAAATAAGGGAACAGAAAAAGCTGAATAAATAAAACTATGCCCAGAGGAGCATTCCATAAACAAAATGTTATTATTACAAACATAACAAGAGCAAGAGTTCAAATGTCTTGACAAAAGACCTAAAAAAAAAAACAACAAGGGAAAAACAGATAACACAGCCAAGAATAGCTCGCATGCGGGGGAAAAGATCACTCATCGTCGCTATCGCTGTCAATAACCACAACAGGCGGCGACCGGCGGGAAGATGAAGCGGCACGACCCGGAGGTGGAGGAATATTTAGTCCGCCCCGCAGCGCTTGCTGATAGACGAAGTCCGTGAGCCAGTACTGGTTTGCCTCCAGATCGGAGAGGCGTCGATCAAAACTGGGCACTTCCGGTGCTCTTGAAGAACTGCCTTCCTCCTTGGCTCTCCGCCCATGCTGAGATGAATGACTCCGCGGCTGCGGAAGAACTACCTCTCGGTGAGTATTCGGCGGCTCAGCCGGCTCTCCCTGCTCCTCGTCACCCTGCCTCTCCCTAGGCGTATCTCCAGGCATCACAACCACAAAACGTTTGCTATTCTTCTTCCCCACGACCCGCAACAAGTGGAAACTCACCATGGAGGCCCGCGTGATAGAGGAGGGTGCAGTCACCTGCACCATCGGAGGCAGATGACTCCAAACCCCCAAGCTTTTGGCAATGCGGGTGATGTAGTAAGCACCGCCAATGGCACCAGTGAGACCGTAGGTGGCCTCGTGGTGGAAGAAGAAAGCCAACATGTAGCCGAGATGCAAAGGTTGCCGAAATTCCATACTATAGAGGGCGATAAGATCTTGCCACCCCACTACATTCTGACTAAGCGCACGGGCAACAAGAGAATGGCTGAGGACGTGCTGCAGGTAACGGAGAGCAGGTGCGACGATCCATGTGGATTTGCTTTTTCTGGCCACATATTCCTCATCACGACCCGTGAGGGCACACCACGCGGCACGCGGAGTAACCCCACCAGGGAAGGAGACGTCCAAGTCCAGAAACGGGATCGTCGCGGCTTCGGCTTCGGTGTAGAATCCAGCGCACACCGCCAACTCGGATAAAGAGAGAGTGAAAACCTTGCCCAAAATCCGAAAAGAACACTTTCCCGGACGTTGACCGGAGGGCAAAACTTCCCACTCAAATGTAGAAAGAAATTCCAAGGTGAGCTCCCGGTAGCCGAGATCATCGCACCCGAGCACCCCACTCCAATGATCGAAAGAATAACGTTGGAGGACGGCCGCCCCCAACTCCCCATTGTCGCCGATAGAGTTCAATTCGTTCCAATCCACTAGACGTTGCGATAGGAACGGCTTCTCCTTGAGAGAATTGAATCGCCTTGTGTGCGAATCTTTGGGAAAGGTAGCCATCCTAGCAAGGATCTGAGCGGGAGAGGCGGAAGTGCGGCCGGAGCGTTGGTAGACATTTTGGCGATCCCTAGAGCTCATGGCGGAAGGAGGGCAAAGGAGAGCAAAGAAAGGAAGAGGAAGGAAATGGTCTCACCGGAAGGAAGGGAAGGAGGCGCACGATCAGCGGCGAAGGGGAAGAACGGCGCACGGGCGATCGCAAAGAAGAACCCTAGGTCGTGCGTGAAAGGCTCGGGCGGACGGGTTTTTTAAAAAAATCTGGGCCGATCGCACGACCAGTGATCGTGCGCGATAAGTAGTGCGCACGACCAGTGATCGTGCGCAATAGGAATTTTTTCAGCGGCCAAAATTTTTAGTGAAAACGCCAATCACCATGCAGTTTACGCACAAACAAGAGTCAGCACACGCAGCGAGACATTCATAGCCTTAACAAAAACTCAACTAAATCAAACAAAATAAAGTTTCAGGAAAAATAAGGATAACTACTGGGGTTTATGTCATCCCAGCACGACTTATTCGAATATATAAAAGTTCTAGCTAATGGGTTTATGGAAAGAAAAGTGCACAGGTAACTGTTCTAATATGCGCATCGGTAGCGGGTACCGATACAGAGACAGAACAGTCACCCCTCTACCTAAATAATAATACCTGCTAAACACAAGTAGAGGGAAAAGAAAGTAAGAAGAGGAGGAGGCCTGGTCCTCACTCATCTCACCAAAACTATCCTTGCACAGCAAGGTATCGTCCACAGCAGGTCCGCAGGAGGAGAAGGCAATGAGTGAGGCTTCCTCTATGGAGGAAGGATCAACCTCCTCACATGAAAGGATACACTCATCATTGACTTGAGCACAAAGCTCCAAGTCCTCCTGGGGCACCTGTACGGACTCAACCTGCACCGGCTCGAATGAAGAAAGGAGATCAAGAACTAAAGAAGACGAAGGACATAAATAAACATCAATCGGGGGAGTGGTCCCGGTCTCACTCCCATCAGGTTGGGGAAGTAAAATAATGTTAGCATTGTCATCAATGCTACAAGAGTCGGCGGGATCAACGGTGGCCAGGCTTAGGATTTGGACTTCCTCCACCGGTGCTGAGGAAAACTCCTCTTCACCTAGAAGGTTGTCCTCCTCCATAGGAATAGGCACAACACTAAGATCAACCGCCTCCTCTCGTGACACCTCATCGACAATGTCGTCGGAGACGAGCGTAGTATGCACAACGGCGGGAAGAATCGGTTCCACAAGAAGTGGTGGATGCACTGGGAGAATAGATTCAGCAATGTCGGTGCCCAAATCAGCCACACATCTGATGACTGTGTCAACGCCATATCCTTCAAGATGTGAAGGTGGCAAAGACACAAAACCGGATGTTGAAGGTGTGCCGCAAGAGTTAGGAGTTGGGGCGATCCGGATATCCGGTTCATCATCCTCATCCAATTGGCGACGAAAAGCAGCACAATCCTTCAGGGCATGATCTGTGCTCCGACAAAACTGGCACTGCCTAGCGGGCTTCTTTGGCACAGCGGGGGCTGAAGCCGAAAAGAAGTACGACGGTAAAGGCTCAGCAGAGTAGCCATAAGACTTACGCGCACCATAAGAGGTACCAGACGAAGTCGGTGCTCCATATGCTGGGCGAGAAGAATTATGCCTACTATTCTCCGTAGGGCATTCATCACTAGAGTGGGAGGTAGCTCCGCACCAACGGCAACGGAAATTGAATTGTGCCCACATAATGTGAAGATAAAACGCTTCAAACAAAATGTGCAAAATACTTCTCCTAGCAAAAATTACTAAAGCAACCTGATAAAATCAAGAAAAAGGAATAAAAAGACAGAAATAAAAATAAAAGATGCAATTTACAAATGAAAAGGGCTTCTCTCTCAGATTCTCCCTCTCCAGAAAACTCACACGACTGTGTTCCCCGGCAACGGCGCCAAAAACTTGATGGCGCAAATCTCACACACCGCTATAGGCGGTAGCTCGACTGCGACACGAAACGGCAGTGTACCGATCGTTCAAGTAATATAAAACGAGGAGTAATCCCCGAGTATCGAATCTCTCAAGGAACACAGTAAGGTGGAGTTAACGTTCGAGGAAGGACTTGAGATCGAAGTCCTTGATTTGGATGGAATGCGGACACGGGGTGATTGGGCTTTTGAAAAATAAAAGAAAAGCTATCAACTACTCCTATGCAATGCCGCTATGCAAAGCTTCGCTCGGCGGGATGGAAGACTATGTAGGCCTTGAACGCGCTACTTCGTAAGGGCGGTTGGACGAGTAGGCAAGCGGAATCGAACTGTGCAGGCCTTGAGCGCACTGCCTCGTTAGGCGGGATGGAATACGGGCCGCGATGCCACGCTTCGGTAGGCGGATGGACGAGTAGGCTAGCGGAGTGAGGGTCGCAAGCACCTCTTCGACAAGCACGCCACTAGCAATTGCTAGTGCGGCACCGGTCGTGGCGGTGGGATGGAAAATGAAATAAAGCGCACCTCAATGACACAAATGAACAAAATAATTTCATAAACATGAAATAAGCAACATTAGGCATGATTCATAGTGTTCATCATCAAGATAAAGAGAATACATCGCACATAACCACAAAAATAGAGGAAAAAGGCAAGAGATACGACCGAATCTGGAGTCTCATTGTAGATTTACGGTAGGAAGCACCGGGTTGTCAATCTGCGTCCTAGCTCGGTCCCAACTGCGTCCGGGGTAGAAGAGGGCTGTCACACCTCCCAATGGACCCGTCTTCTCCAGCGATTTACAATCCGGCCACGTCTATTGCGGAGAACCTCTTCCTTAGCGGTCAAAGTGAGTGTAGGAACCCTTCCTTTAAGCCTTTGGATGATGGAGGAGGCCTAGGGGGTGAAAATCCCCTGAAAACGGCGAAAACGGCGGACTGAACGGAGCAGAGTTGCGTGATCCCGACCTAATTCGCGAACAGGTCAATAAATAGGCGCTGGATTAAACACTGCGCACGATCATTGGCGCACGACCAGTGGTCGTGCGCACTGGAATCCTGCGATCGTGCGCACTGCCTGGACAGAACCTGCACGAGATGGAATCATAAAATAAAATGTTCGCACGACCAGTGGCGCACGACCGGTGGTCGTGCGCACTGGAGTCGGTGGTCGTGCGCAATAGGTGAGACAGAACTCATAAAGTTACTATTAAGTGCGCACGGACAGTGGCGCACGACCGGTGGTCGTGCGCACTGGAGTTGATGGGCGTGCGCACTGCACCAGACAGAACTCGTAAAAAGGGGCTAAGTGCGCACGATCAGTGGCGCACGACCAGTGGTCGTGCGCACTAGAACAAGTGATCGTGCGCAGTGTTCCTGTGCAGAATTGCACCGGAAACACTTGCACGCCTCCTATTCCAGCACAAACACAGATCTAGCCACCGAAAGTGGCACTTAACAACATATGAGTACTATGAAAGGAAATAAACACGAAAACACACCAAAGTGGGCCAAAATGTGCACCTAGCATGGGTTATCAATTATAAACTATAATAAGGCTAAAGTGCGTGATATTGACTAAATAATGGCCCGGATGAGTCCATGAAGGTGTATATAATCAGGACTCATCAACGTCTCATCATAATCTTCTCCATACTGCTGTGAGTACCCGCGAGCCACAAGGAGAGCCTTGTATCGCTCGATCATGCCTTCAACATTCTTCTTAAGCTTATAGACCCACTTGCATGTCACAGGGGTAATGCCCTTGGGCCTGGGCACTAGAGACCAAGTCTCATTCTTCTTGAGAGCGTCCATCTCCTCCTGCATAGCAATTTCCCACTGCTTCACGCCTTTGGCCTTCTTAAAGCTCGACGGCTCCCTCTTATCCAAGGGACCAGCAAAGAAACATGAGACAAATCTCACCATGTTTCCTCCTGTGTATCGATCAGGTGGCTTGATAGTCATCTTCGACCTCCTAAGAGGTTGCACTTGACTAACCACCTCCTCAGCTGCTTCTTCTGTGCTAGCTCCTCTTCTAGACGAACTTGGAGCATTGCTCCCCCTGCTTCCAGAACCTGAATCCTCCATCTCAGAGCTTGACACAGCTGGAGCTCCTGGTGAAACAGGCAACTCCACTTGGAGATTTCCCGCAGCCCTTCCTTCTTCATCAACCCTGCTCTCCGGTAGTTCAACTCCTGAACTTCCCTTGTAGGAAGTCACCTTATCGAACACCACATCCCGAGATACCACTGATCTCCGTGTCTCAGGATCCATGCATCTCCATCCCTTCTTCCGCTCATCATATCCAACAAAGACTAGCTTCCTTGCTTTCGCATCTAGCTTTGTCTGAAGAGCACCAGGAATATGCACATAACAGGTTGACCCGAACACCCGAAGGTGTGCAACACTTAGTTTCTCCTTGAACATCAGTTCGTGATGGGTCTTCATGTTGATAGGACTTAGAGGCATCCTGTTGATGACGTATGCCGCACAAGACATTCCCTCCGCCCAAAAGGACTTTGGGATACTCTTGGCATGAAGCCAACATTTGCAGGTTTCTGTCAGATGATGGATCTTCCGCTCTGCAATGCCATTTTGCTGTGGAGTATGGGCACAAGTGAGCTCTCTCCGGACGCCGTGCTTCCTGTAAAAACTTGAGAACTCACCAGAGGTGAACTCCCCACCATTGTCAGTTCTCAATTTTTTCACCCGCAGGCCTAACCGACCTTCCACCAGCTCCTTGAATTCCATGAACTTCGCAAAAGATTCTGCCTGTTCTTTTAGAAAATACACCCAGACATATCTGGTGTAATCGTCAATCAACACCAACATATATATGTTGCCTCCAAGGCTTGGGGTGGCACTCGGTCCCATCAAATCACCGTGAATGCACTCCAACGACGTTTTGCACCTTATTTGCGATTTATCAAATGGAAGTCGATGAGACTTACCAAACTGACATCCCGCACAAACATGACCGTCTCCATAGGAGGACAAGCTAGGCAAGCCCTTGACAAGGCCCCTTACCGCCATAGCCTTCAATTTGTCCATGCCTACATGCCCCAACCTTTCATGCCAGATAGCTGCGCTATCATTGGTCTTCATTTTGTCAACATAGGTACTTGTCGATAAAATGAACAAGTCCTTTACCCGTTTTCCAACATGAATTACATCTCCCTTTATCTACGGTTGAGTTTTAAGAAACTTCACTTCTGTTGGGCCAAACAGAACGTGATAACCGGCATCGACCGCATTGGTCATAGAGAAGAGATTGTTCTTCATACCCGGCACGTGATAAACACTCCTCAATGTGAGTGGACCCTTATCACTGCTCAGAGAAACAACACCTTCTTGTTCTACAACATGAACAGAATTATCAGCCGTAATGATTGCATCGTTACCTGAGTAAGGTGCCAAAGAAGAGAACTTTGATTCTTCCCCGGTGAGATGATGCCCACACCCTGAATCCACAATCCAATCCTCTTCGAAGTTGATGGTAGCCAAGGCCTTAACGGGCATCGCCGTCATATTGGTCGCAAAGGCTCCTCCCCATCCAACTTCATCAGACTTTGGCTTCTCCTTCTTCGCTGCATGTCCCGTCTGAAGATTAACCCGACAATCCTTCTTGAAGGGGCCAGTCTTATTGCACCTAAAGCACCTTAGTCCCTCTCCCTTCTTCTTCCCATTAGACTTAGGAGCATAACCCCTATCCTACTGACCTGAAGTAGAGGTTCCATCATGACCTGGCTTCTTCTTCTCCCACTTCTTCTTCTTCTTCCCAGAGAACAACACATCATTATCTCCCCCAGAGATAGAAGTCCCCGCCATCTGTCTTGCCAAACTTTCCTGCGAAAAAAGTAAGTTTTCCAGCTCCAACAGA
This sequence comes from Dactylorhiza incarnata, assembly GCA_033032865.1. Taxonomy (NCBI): domain Eukaryota; kingdom Viridiplantae; phylum Streptophyta; class Magnoliopsida; order Asparagales; family Orchidaceae; genus Dactylorhiza; species Dactylorhiza incarnata. The sequence continues at coordinate 2,907,163 of JAWHQI010000315.1, read as the reverse complement.
GATGGTTGATTTGCCCAACCCTGAACTGACGTCACAAAATTCAAGATACTCCTTCCGCAACCCGCGGATGATATGCCTCTTCAGTTTTGCCTCCGAGATGGGCTCATCAGGGTCCAATGCAGAAATCTCTGCTGTGAGGTTCTTCATCTTGAGAAAGAAGGTAGAGATGGAAAGATCACCTTGAGAGGTCTTCGCCAACTCATTTTCAAGAAACTGTAGCCGAGCTATATTCTTCTTATTAAACAGCCCGTCCAAAGACGTCCAAATCTCAGCAGCAGATTTACATCCAATGATGTGATCGAATAGCTCTGGTGAGATAGACCTCTTGAGTGTGAACTCTGCCTTTGCATTAGCCCTCCTCCAAAGTCTCACCTCTGCCATATTATCTCCTGCTAGAAACACTTCTTGTGTGTCTTCTCCTCCAACTATCTCCCATAGATCCTCGCCAAGTAAGTAACTCTCCATACACAACCTCCACTTCTTGTAGTTAGTCGATGTGAGGAGTTCAATACCCAGCCCTCTTGCGTATCCAGCTTCCATGGAAAAAAATGTGGTCTCTTCTTCACAAAGACGATGGCAACTCAAGTTGAACACTGCTTATCCACTCCAACAACCTCGCTTTGATACCATGTTAAAATTTTTGATTTGAATCATTTTGGAGTAAGCAGGAGTTGCTTCAACTGAGTTATAGCCAAACAACCACAATGTCACACAGCAACACAAAAGACTTTATTGAATCACAAAAACTTCATTACACTTTGAGACATACATAGCGAGACATGATTCATAAGAATCACGGAGGAGAGAAGAATAAAACACACCAAAAACAAAACTGGCGGCTTGACAAGCAGAGAACGCACAGACCGCTGAACTCCAGAGATCGCCCGGCTTGACCTGAGACCGCACGAACAGAAAACAGACAGTATGCCTGCACTGCAAGAACGCCACCTCAAACCGCACGAACTGGAGCTTATTGAATTGAATGATGAATAGAAGCTGTTGCCAGACCGCAACTCAGATCGCCTAACCGCCGAAGGTCGCCTGATCACTGAGCTCGCTGTGGACAACACAAGAACAACATAAACTAGTCCGCAGACAAGCCGCTGCCGAACTATTTATTCAAGCCGCTGGGAAATCACCAAGGAAGGAGACCGCAACCTGCTGACCGCAAACCTGCGAACACAACAAACAGTCAACTCGCATCCGAAACCGCCCGACCTCAAAGTGAGACCGCACGAAACAACCTAGGCTCTAGTTCTTACAGTTCTCATTGTGAATGATGGGCCATGCACCCCTATTTATAGGCGACAAGACAGATGTCATCACCGCCATAAGAGAGATACAGTCACCACCCGTTAGATCGCCAGCGGTCTCACAGAGCAGACCACGTGATCACACCACTTGGACAATATTCTGTCCAAGACTGCAGGTTAGCAGTAGACCGCGCACAAGCCGCGCGAACACAAGAACACTCCTTCATTAGATCACCAAGAGAAAACCAAGAACATCTGGCCGACTCAAGACAAGTCGCCAGATCACCCAGTATAAGCCGCCCGGTCACAGCGGTTATACAAGAACAGACCGCCCGGTCTTCTACAAAGAAGATAGACCAACCAAGCAGAACAACCCGGGAAGAGACCGGAACACCACAAGAACAAGCCGGCCGGTCACACCAGACCGCCAGAGCCAGACCGGCAGAGAATGCGCGGTCTCTGCGGTTACTAAAATATAGACCGCCGGTCACCTTCCACTCCACTTCAACAATTTCACACTACATACCAAAGAATGATGGACCATGTGTTCAAGGATAAGAAAAGACATAACCTAGAATGATACGTGGCCGATCTCCTCATAAAAAATAGAGAGTTCTGGGAATACATCCACAAACTTGAGGAGATGTTCTCTAATATCAAAAGGTTCAAAATGAAACTTAATCCCGTGAAGTGCATCTTTGGGGAAAGTAAGGGAATGTTCCTTAGACATATCCTAACTCTTCTTGGACTTAAACCTAATCCAACTAAGGTAAGGGTAATTCTACACATATTACCTCATCAAACCACAAAGGAGGCCCAATAGTTGCAAGGAGAATAGCCGGGTTGAGTCGCTTCATCTCTCAGTCCGGAGATAAATGTGCAACTCTCTTCAAACCTCTCCGAGGGCCTTCAAAGTTCTAATGGATTGATGAATGTGATTAGGATTTGAAGAACTCAAGAAATAGCCAACGTCGACTCTTATTATCCAAAGTCCTCATGAGGGGGAGGACATCTTTCTATATCTGCTGGTGGATTCCGAAGTGGTTAGATCCGTTCTAGTGTGGGAAGAGGGGAATAAAAAATTCCTGATACACTATGTTAGAAGAGCGCTAAAAGATGCGGAGATGCGATTTCCGATATTGGAAAAACTAGCAATAGTCTTGAACATTTTAGCATGGAGACTTCACCCCTATTTCCAAGGTCATTCCATCCAGGTGGTGATAGATCATACCATAAAAAGCATCTTGGAGAAACCCAGGCATTCAGGGAGATTGGCTAAATGGGCAATTGAACTCGGAGAATTTGATATCTCATATACCCAAGGATGTCAATCAAGGCTCATGTACTCACCGATTTCATGAATTATTTTGCCAAAGAAAAGAACCTGGCAAGGGAATTCTCAGTCCCTCTAGCTTGGATGATGTATATTGATGGAGCATCAGACAATAATTCTTCCAGAGGAGGAGTCATTCTCATCAATCCAAATAGTGTTTGAATCGAGCAAGCCGTTGTGTTATATTTCTCCACCATGAACAATAAAGCATAATATGAAGCACTCATCACTAGGTTAAGATTAGTAAAGGAATTGGTGGTGGAATACATCAATGTACATATAGATTCATTGGTAATACTTCCCGGGTGAAGGGTATCTTCGATACAATAGATCCAATTCTAGCGGTGGTGAAAAAAGGATATTGGAAACTTTAGAACCTTCGATATTTAGTATATCCCACTGGTAGAGAATGAAGAGGTTGATGAAATAGCAAAGTATGGGCTCCATTTAGGAGGAATCATCACATAGCTCATCCATCCTATGATTGAGGAAGGGGAGGTCATGGAGATCGATCACTGTTCATTATGGATGGATCCATTCATCCATTTCTTATCCACTGGGGAGTATCATTCAAGCATCACCAATAATTGAAGGTTCAGATTCAAGGAGACACATTACTTCCTTATTTTAGGGACCTTATTCTAAAGAACATTCCTCTCACGTTTGGGAAGATGTATCTCAGAGGAAGAAACACCTATCATAATAATGGAGATTCACTCAGGGGAATGCATGAGTCACTCAGTTGGATGTACTTTAAATAAGAGATTACTCAGGCAAGGCTACTTCCATCGAAAGATGAAATATGCATAACAATATGCTAGGAAGTGTTTTCATTGTCTGAAGTTTGCTCCCCTATAATGGAAGTATGCCAAACAACCATGTTCAATTTATACTCCTTGGCCCTTTGTAGCTTGGAGGATGGATCCCCTCAGACCCTTCCCGATGGCAAGTGGGCACAACAGATACATCCTAGCAATTCTTGACTATTTTAGCAAGTTGATTGAGGCAAAGGCGTTATCAAAGACAACAACCCAGATAGTAAAGAATTTCATCTTGGGGAGATCATTTGTCGGCATAGAATCCCGAAAGCAATCATCATCGATAACGATCCCAAATTCTATAATGATGAATTAAAGAGCTTCTGCCAACAATTGGGATTGAGCTATGCTACTCCTCAGTTTATCATCCTAGGAGTAACAATCAGGTTGAGACAAAAAATACGTTGATCATCAACCAGCTAAAAAATACAATAAAAAATGTTAGAGGTAACTAGGTTGAATAACTCCATTCTGTGCTTTGGGCTCTACGGATGAATCCAACCTTAGCTATTGGGGAGACGCCTTTCACGTTGCCACATGGATTCGAGGCACTCATTCTAGTGGAATTTGAGGTGATTAGCCAAAGGGTTTTCCTATCCAAGCAGGGAAATGAAGAGTGGATGAAAGAAAATGAAGATGACATGAGGTGCAGTTTAGATCTAATCGAGGATTTTAGAGATCTAACATTAATACCATATAATATTCAAGGGGTATTCGTGTGATCATTCATGGGATTAGATGTGTCCTGAATTTCAACACTAATGTGATCTTATGAATCATTCAGTTTGTATCTCATACAATCATTGATAGAATCCGCAACATCATGATCTTCGCCGACTTCAACCTTAGAATATTCTTAGGTATTCTATGTCTAGAGATTCCTTCTTGACTAATGTTAGAAATTTTTGTCTGGTAAAGTTCTTGATCATCCTAGGAGTAGAATTATTTATACATCAAAGGACAGGTAAAGTTCTCGTGGTACCATGTTCCTTGGGGGGTATTCACCGAATGTGTATTACAACATTCTCGACATCCATTGTCATATTCAATTTTCTATTATTGATTATTAATAGAAGTTTATCTTTAGTGAAGTCGTTGGATATTATTCTAGGGGCCTCTACTTCTTTTTGCATAGAATTATCTCATCTATTTTGAATTGTGGGAGGTTCCTCCCATTCATCCTCAGGAAGTCACATTGAGCTATGAAGAAATCTTGAAAAATGACTATGAAATTACTTGAGCGAAGTCGCATAACATCGCGGTGTGAGCGAGCTGGTTGATGAGTGTTCCATATATCCTATTTCCTTCCATTGTTACGCACCATTTCCATCTTATTGTATGTGTTGCTTCCCTGTATCATGTATATTTCCTTATTTTGTATTTCTCTTGTATTTATGTTTGTTCTGGATATATGTTATTACAAGTTTGGATTTTTGTGTGTTGACGGACTGTATGTCCAAAATTGTTCACATATGCGCACGTGCTTTGCGGAGCATGCGAGTGCATATCATGTTCCCTTAAACTCTGTCTCATTTTTATCCAAATTAATGCATGTGACTTTTTAGCATGCATACATACATTTGTGCGTGCACATTCATTTTTTGTATCTAGATTTTGGGGCGATCTGAATTTTCGCGTGCAAAATTTTTTATGTGCGCGCCGCATTGCATTTATGCAAAATTCTGCTACTTATTACTTCATGCATGCACACGCATTTCCATTTTTTTTGAACTTTTGTTTAAGCTCTTTTAGGTCATTTTTGTTGGATCCGATGGTGCCCTTATAGAGAGGGGGGGGGGGGGGGTGAATAAGGGTTTTAGAAAAGTTTAAGAGTTAGAATAAAACTTTTGATATTTTATTAGAAATAGATTGAATTAAAAGTAAAGTGTTAGGAATTGAAAACCAAATCAATTTTATTGAACAAATAAAGACATGATCATCATTTATAAAATTGATTACAAAACCAGATTTCTATGACGCTAGAAATCAAGGCGAATATGAAAAACTCTTTTTGTTTTATGTACCGACTCTTTTCCCTAAGAACCGATTAGCTTTAGCCGATCTATCCCCAGATTTAGCCTCAAACCGCTCTAGCCTCTCTATCCCAAGAAAGGCCTTGAGCACCCCCTAGATCTAAGACCTAGACCTAGTCTCCTTGTGGCGAATTGCCCCATAAGCCGCACACGAACCTAGTCACAAATAACCGTGAAAAATTCACGAAATGATTATAAAGATAAAAGTATTATAAAATATGAAAGACAAATTAAAAACTCCATGCTGGAGGAGACAACAAAGAACTGCTGAGGATCATTGAAGTCGAAGCGTGAGTTCTTCATGTTGATCTAAGCCTCCTTTGATCCTCCTCTTGAATTTGAATGAGAGATCCTTTGTGGTCTGGAAATATGGTCTCCCAAAGAATTCAGAGTGCTAGAATATGGCTCCTTGAGTTGTGTCAAGTTGAATAAAATGAATGCCACCTATTTATAGGAGAGGAAGCTAATGCTGGCGTTAGGGCTAACACCAGGCATTGACTCAGTTTAGAATTGTTTTGATGGCTCGAATCCACATTCCAGGAAGGAGATATTGCATGTTTTGAATATCTCATTTTAGGTAACCCTAATGCAAGCGTTAGGTCAAATCATTCCCAAAATGCACATGTAATCATGGCAGCTTCCCTCCATACCATTTTCATACTGGTGAGATCGAGGGTCAATGTCGGCGTTGGATCTACCACATAGCGTTAGACCACATCCTTTTCTTTTAGCATTTGTGTTTTTATTTGGATCCAATGATGAGAAAGCAGAGATCCAATGATGCATCTGTATTTGGTTCCATCAAAAGGTTTCCCTTTCTCATCCTTGTCCAGAGAAACATTGGAGCCCATTGGAGTCTTCATTGAGGTTGCATCCTCCATTCCAAACTTCTTTATTAGTTCTTTTATGAATTGGTCTGAGAGATGAATATACCATCCTCAGATTGTTTCACTTGAAGTCCTAAGAAATATTTTAGCTCTCCCATGCTGCTCATTTCAAACTTCCTTTGTTTAAGGTTGGCAAATCTCTTACAAAAGTTGTCGTTTGTTGATCCAAAGATTATGTCATCTACATATATCTGAACCAACAGAGTCTTGCCTCTTATTTCCCTTAGGAATAATGTTTTATCTATCTTTCCCCTTGAAAAATTATTTTCAATGAGAAAGTTAGATAAGGTCTCATACCAGGTTCTAGGTGTCTGTTTTAGACCATATAAAGCTTTATTTCAATAGAAGACATGATTAGGATGAGTTGAGTTGACAAAACCTGGAGGTTGTTCTACATATAATTCCTCTTTTAAGTCTCCATTAAGGAATGCAAACTTCAGATCCATTTGATATACTTTGAATTCTTTTTGAGCTGCATATGCTAGAAACAATCTTATTGGCTCCAATCTTGCTACTGGTGCAAAGGTTTCATCAAAATCTATTCCTTCTTCCTGTCTATATCCCTTTACAACCAGCCTTGCATTATTCTTGATGATGACTCCTTGTTCATCCATCTTGTTTCTGAATACCCACTTTGTTCCAATGATATTGTGGTCACGGGGCCTTGGGACTAGCTTCCAGACTTTACACCTTTTGAATTTGTTCAATTCTTCTTGCATAGCCAGGATCTAGGCTGGATCAGAGTTGTCTTCATCAAATTTCTTGGGTTCTACCTAAAACAAAAAGCTTAGGTGGAGTACTTCATTTATGGCGCTTCTCCTTGTTTGGACTCCTTTACCCATGTCACTAATAATCTAATTTTGTGGATGATCTCTCAAGTGTCTTGTAGTAATTGGCATTCTTCCTACAATCTCTAGTGCTCTAGGTCCCTCTTGTTACTTAGCTAGCTGTATTCTTTCTGCATTTTCCTGTACATCTTCTATTGGACAAGTTTCTCTGATTAGAACATCTGGCGAGGTTATCTCATTTTCGTATTGCTTGTCATTGATGGACAACTTTTTCAGTCTTTGTTCAGTACCTGTAGCACTAAGAGAACTAGGCCAGCCTTTGTAGATTAGGCTGGTCTCAACAAATACAACATGAATGGATTCTTCTACCACTTGAGTTTTTATGTTGAATATTCTGCATGCTCTACTGTGGGATCTATATCCAACAAAAATACCCTCAAAAGCCTTTCTTAGCAAACTTGGTTAGGTAGTGCTTTCCATTGTTCAGTACATATCACTTACTTCCAATGATCTTGAAGTAGACTAGAGTTGGTTTTTCTACCTTTCACAAGTTCATAGGGACTCTTGTTGTAGTTCTTATTGATTAATGCCCTATTTTGCACACGACAATCTGTGCTAACAGCCTCTGCCCAAAAGTATTCTGGAAGTGAGGAATCACTCAACAGATTGAAAAACTATTGAAAGATACCTAGGAGAGGAAAACTATTGAATGACACCTAGGCTTTCACAGAGCTTGGTCATGGCACCAGATTGAAATTCAGATCCATGGTCACTTCTTATTTTGGCAATGGAACTGCCCATTTCATTATGGATTTGCCTGACAAAGTTAGTGAATGTATCCATGGTATCTGACTTTTGCTTAAGGAAGAACACCCATGTGAACCTAGAATAATTATCAACAATTACAAATGTATAGATTTTCCCTCCTAAGCAGTAAATAGGCGTAGGACCAAACAAGTCCATGTGCAGTAAGTATACATATCTAGTGGAATCCACAACCCCAATTAGTTTAAATGAAGCCTTTATTTGCTTGCCCATTTGGCATTCATGATAAGGGTTTACCTGAATACATTTCCATTTGGGACTAGTTCTAACCAAATTTTTTTGATAAAAGCTTGTTGATAGTCTTATAGTTAATGTAAGCTAGTCTCTTATGCCATTGCACACTGAGGCTTGCCCTATTCCGAACTATAAGACATATAGAAGAATCTGAATTTGCACATAAAAAGTGAAGACAATAAATATTTCCACTCATAGTGCCAGTTAGTACAATCTTTTCAGATTTCTTAATTTGGCATTCATCCTTGTGGAATATAATCACATAGCAAAGATCACACAGTTGGCTTATGCTGATCATATTGTGCTGTAATCCTTCTACATATGCTACCTTTGTGATAATGACTATGCCATTTGAGATCTTACCATAGCCTTTAGTCTTTCCTCTGTCAGATCCTCAAAAAAATACTTTTGGACCATCTTCTACTGAGGAGTATTCAGTTAATAGGCTTCTTGTTCCAGTCATGTTCCTGGAACATCCACTCTACAAATACTAGATAAGAGTGTGGTTGGTCTTTGGACATACCTGAAGAAAGAGAATCACTTCTTCTTAGGCACTCAAGTCTTGTTGGGTCCTAGATTCTTGTTAGAAGGAAAGACTTTCTGCAACTTTTAACCATTATGAAATGCATTATGGACTATTCCAAATTTGGATGTTGGCTTACCTTTGGCTGCTCTTAAAACTGTTGGATTGTATCAGCAGTCAATAGCAAAGTGGACAACTTTTCCACAGCACCAGCATTCAAATTTGTTGTATCTTCTCTTAGGGATCTTGATAGGAATTGAACAACTCTTCTATAATTAGTTGGATATATGAATGGTACAATATGTGAATCTTTACAGGGCATATGGTGATGTGCTAATTGTGTCTTAGATTGCACAGCCACATCTTTTCCCTTCCTTGCAAACCACCTTTCAGATGCATTTTCTTTGCCCTTGACTTTGGTGTTGGCATCAAACACAAAAGGGCCGTGCTATTTCAGTTCAATTTCTTCATGAGCTCTCTTGAAGGCACTTTTTCCACTGTGCATTTATTTTGTTCCATTTATAGAGCATTCATTTTTTCAGTGTCCATATAAACTGTCTTGGCCATAGCTATTAGAGGCTAATAGAACCTTTTGAAAGATGGTTGGTTGAATTTGTGTTTTCCCTTGGCATCAACCTTCCCCTCCTTTTTTTCATATCCTACATCACTTTTGTATGGTGCTGAGAAGCTATCAATAATTGGAAGAATGGTCCATGGCTTAGAAAACTTAGCCACTAGCTTCCTCTCTTTGAGGAGATCTTCTTCTAATTTCTTAATGGTTTTTCTTTTTGAAGCAATAGATCAGCTTGAAAATCAATCATTTTCTTGAACTCAATTCTCTTAGAGTTCATCTGATATATTTTGTCTAACTTCTCATCAAGTTGAGACTACAGTGGTTTGAGATGCTCAATCTCCTTAAGCCTGCTTCTTAGCAAGCTTTCTTCTTCTCTTTAATGCCTCAAGGAGAACACTTTACTCGTCAACCATCTCATCAAACTTGTTCTTAGATTCAGAGTCATTCTCATCATTGTGTGAGGGGTCTGCCTCTGACTCAGTATCAATCCCATAATCAGATAATGTAAAATTGGTTTTGATTTTTACCTCACCAGGATGGGAATCATCCTGATCTCCGCTTCAGTCATAGCCATGAGCCCATATCTGTCATCATCTTCTTTAGTGTCAGAATCAGATAGAGATAGTGGTGCTATGATGTTTGTCTAATCAGTAGTTTGCTCTATTTCTTCTGTAAGTGAAGTCAGCCAAACATAGACTTCCTCTTCATCAGATTCAGAAGTTCTTGAGTCACTGTCACTCAAGGTCATTTCCATCTTTGCTAAGAGATTCTTTTCAAACCTTTTGTTTGAGTGATAATTCTTTTCTTCAGACTTGTAGTTCCTCTTTCTCTTTGATGGACAGTCAGCAATCATATGCCCTAATTTCCTACACCCAAAGCAAATAGTGTCATCTGAATTGAATTTATTCTGTTTAAATCCATAACTGTCCCTTTTGGGGTCTCTTCTTGATTTGTTTGAGTTGATTAGATGCTTTTGGAGCTGGAGGAAGAAGATTTGCTCTTCCATTGCTTCCTTCTACTCAACATATTTTTTAACTACCATGTGAACAAGGCCATGTCTCCATCAGAACGCTCTTCTTCAGGGGTGCTGGGTTCAAATTCTTCTAAATTAGCTGCTGTTATGGGAGTGGATGGGGCCTTCTCTTTCCCTCTTTTAGAGCTCTCAGCTTTTAGGGCCACTGATTTTTCTTTGACATGCCCTTCATCACTTTTCCTGGTATTCAGGTGTAATTCATGGGACAATAATTTCCCAAACAGATTTTATGGCTGAATATTACCTAGATTTCCCATTTCTCTTATATCATATATCTTAGTATCCCACTCCTTATTGAGGGATCTTAAGAACTTGTCATTAAATTCATAATTAGTGAATTTTCTTCCATAGTTCTTTAGTCCATTCACTATCCTGAAGGATTTCTCATAGCATCAACTATGGTGTCTTTCTTTTCTTGCCTAAGGCTTCATATTCTTGATTTAATATTAACTTTCTGTCATCCCTTACTTCCTCGGTACCTTCCTTATGTACACAATCAAGGTGTCCCACATTTCTTTTGATAGTTGATAGTGAATTAGGTTATGAAATGTGGAGTCATCAATGGCACTAACTAAAATATTTTTAGCTCTTTTGTCTATTGTGGCCAAGATGACTTCATCCTTTGTCATCTCTAAAAGTTTCTTTGGCACTTTCAAATTTGCATCAATAGTTGAGACCTTCATGGGTATGAAAGGCCCCTCTTCAATGGTTGTGAATATCCTAGGGTAAGAGGACTCCATATAGAGCTTAACCCTTTGTTTCCATATACCAATGTTTTCATTTTTGCAAATAGGAAGCTTCATAGAACTTAATTCCTTATAGTTCTCTCTAGAAGGCATGATGCTTTTAGACTTAACCCTTTAAGGATCTTGTTCAGCTGTGAGGCCTTTTTGAACAACCTACCTCTGATACCACTTGAAAGATAAGGGTTGTTGTCTAATCACCAGGGGGAGGGGGGGGGGGGGGGGTGAATAGAGGTTTTAAAATCTGTAAGGTTTCTTTTTAAGTATCTACTTGTATGCACAACAAAGCAACACAAAAACACAATCCACAACACAGTACACCAAGATGTATAGTGGTTCCCCAATTATAGGTACATCCACTTTCCCCTTTCAACTATCTAGAAGAGTGCTAGCTTAGTCCAACTTCTCCAATTATCTCAGATCAAGTGATCTTACTCATAGAGTCTTGGACTATTACAACTCAGGAACAACAATCCCTACCTTAGAACTTGGACACAAGGTCCTACAACTCAGATCTCAAAATACAAGATCCTACACTCAGGCCAAAAGCAGCCCTACCTCAATCTATCCACCAAGAGATCTACACTCAGATCTTATCAAAGACCCTACCTCAGATCACAATGATCATACAGCTCATATTCCAAGGGAATCCTACAACAAACTCAGATCCAAAAAGGATCCTACATTTATAAAACTCTAGTCTTCAATAGAAGCTCTGTGAACCCTTCTTCTTCCTCAATTAACCTTTGAATGTATCTACTTGAAATGTATTTGGATTGATCAAGAAAACTTACTTTAGAAATGAATGTTCTTCAGTAAGAGAATAGATCTTGTTGAGCGTTGTAAGAACTCTTCTCTGATTTGTAGTGGCTATAAACTTGACAGAAATCTATAGTTTGTTCTCTGCAAAATACTTGCACAAAAAATCTTATTCAATATTTGCACGTGTGCCTTCTTTTTAAAATGTATATATATGTGTGTCTTGAAAATTTTTCATATCCCTTTATATAGAGGACTGGATTGGCAGGGGCCTTGCTACAGAATAGGAAAGCTCCAATGGCTAGAAATTTCCTCTAAGGAAAGTCCTTTAAAAGATGGTAATCTGAAATCAATGAGTATAATCTATTTCTTCTTAAATCACCTTGATTATTATAGCAAAAAGAGAAATTCAATTCAATTTGAATGTCTGCATAATTTGTGGCTTGATTTCAGCATAAGGCCTTTAAAATATGCTTCTAGCCGATAAGATAGTTTATCTAATTGATATAACATTTCAGCACATGTAGTTGATAAAATCCTTCAGAACTCATAGTCATGATGTAGTCGACAATCTCCATCTTATAAGCATAACCTAAAGAAATCCAAACATGAGCAATCAAGCCTGGAAGGACACTTCTGTCACAGTCTGGATGATGCAGTCGATAAAATAGGTAGTCTTCTAGTCAATGCAGTCGACAAATCACTTAACTGTCTAGTTGATGCAGTCAACAAATTACATAACTATCTGGTCAATGCAGTCAATAAATGACTTAGCTTCCAGTCGATGCAGTCAATATTTTCCTTAGTTATTCAGTCAATGCAGTCAATATTTTCCTTAATCATTCAGTCGATGCAGTCAACATTTGAATTAAACTAAACTTTGCTTCTCCCTTTAATTCCTTTTATTCATGCTCCTTTTCTTTATAATAATGACATGTCTAATATTAGATTAGATCATAGGTCAACATAAGTTTTGCACTTGAGGTATTACAAGGGCAAAACCTTATTTGGGTGACCATATGCCTAACACAATCTTAGCCAAGTATTTCTGTTGTACCTGTCACATAAAAAACTCATGCAAGCATCAAATACAAGATGTTTATTGTCATCTTAAGGCCTTCTTCAAATCAAGAATCTTGTGGACAATATTCCCAATAATAAAGCATAGTAAAAATACATGATCAAATCAATAGTGCAGAAAACAAAGTAACCAAGATAATCGTTTTAATTTTTAGAGAAAGTTTCTTGATTTTAAGTTTTATTTTTTTTAAATTCAAAGAATTATTCTAAAATTTTCACATGTAAGGAGCATTAATCTTGAAAATGTTCAACAACTAAAGGCAATCATGATATGCCATATTCAAAGAGATAATAACTATAATGTAACTAATTCGTATTTCAAGTAATGAAAACATTGTAGAGATCATGCATTACAATCTCGTGATTTTACTTAAGTTTTTTAAGAGAATTGTATAGATATGCACTAGGATCCAATTCACATGAGTAGAAGCTTTATGAATGACAATGATGTGTGCAAATAGTGCTTTGATAAGAGTATACACGTGATATATTCAAAACACATGACATATATATTGAAGTAGTAAAATATTATTAAAAGTGTAGTCTAAGAATTACTTCCACACATCAATTCTGGAGAGTTTATTTAAAAGCACATAAAAGAGTACAACATGTGCTTTGCCCACACAATGCCCATTAAGACTTATTAGGGAGCGAAGTATTACTTGGGGGATCACATAAAAACTTGATATATTTTTTTTATGTTGAGTGATCCAGTGTACAAATAGAAGTGATAAAAAAAGACGTGTCTGCACAAGACACTTTACAATTCTTTCCAAGGTGCTCAACCTCACAATGCTTATTAAGACTTATCAGGAAGCTAAGTAGTGCTTGGTGGGGTTATCTTTATTATTTCATTCATATATTTTTTATTTAGGACAATGGTCTCTGAATTCACTTGTATTTTGCAAATAACAAAATTTTTGAAAATACACTTCTATATGTGCAAGAAATTGATGTTTGAAAAGAAGGTGTAGGTAATTTAGACATACAACTTAACATTCTAACCTATTACACTGCACAATCATGCAAGACTAAGATTATAAGCACATGTAGATTACCAAAAGAGTGAGTGAATAAATCATTATTTAACATAAAAATATTACTCATACTTAGAGGCATGCTAGACAATCTTGCACAAATTTCTATGGTATATTTCATTGCACATAATAAGATTAAGGTCAAGGCATGATAAGACAAAACAATGTTTTGGAAACTTGAAATGAAAATTAGACATTGATGAGAATCTTTAAGAGCATGCCTAAATAATTTTGACCATTTTGAAGAAAATAACAAGATTTTTGCTCATGTGAAATCCTATAGTCAAATAACAAAACACACACACACACACACACACACACACACACACACACACACACACACACACACACACACACACACACACACACACACACACACACACACACACACACACACACACACACACACACACACACACACACACACACACACACACACACACACACACACACACACACACACACACACACACACACACATGTGCACACACATGCACGCGCGTGCACACACACACACACACACACACACACACACACACACACACACACACACACACACACACACACACACACCACACACACACACACATTTGAAAATTTAAAAAAAAAATCATAAAACATATTTTTGAAGATTTTTGATTATTTGAATTTTTTGAGGATTTTTGAATTAAAAAAAGAAAGATGAATAATAAAAAGACAAAGATAAAGAAAAACATATGCTTAAATTTTTGGAAAAAAAATCAAAAACATATATTTGAAATTTTTTGATTATTTAAATTTTTTTGTAGATTTTTGAATAAGGAAGAACAAACAATAGAGGAAATTAATATTTTTCAAAATAGAGAAACATATATGAAAAAATGCATGAGAGAATATCCGAGATTTTTCAGCATTTAAAATATAAAAATAGAGCATAGGAGGGCTAATGCCAGGCGTTGAGTTCTAACGCTGGCGTTAACTCTTAACGCCGAGATAGTAGACAATTTCATGCATTTTTGAATTTTTTTTCTTTGATTTGGAGTTATTGTATAGAGACCTTCTTAGTGTAGAAAACTCAAACATTTTAGAGATCATTAGAAGACTCAAATTCCTTGAATACTTTTTCATGAGTAGGGTGAAAATTATTTTGAACAATGTTAATTCAAATAATAGAATTGAGAGTGGATGAGGATATAATGAAGACTATAATAAAATGTATAGAGATCAGAGATTGAAAAACCCATAGATAGGGCTAAAACGCCACATTATACTCAACGCTGGCATTGACTCTACTTTATATAAAAGCCCAAATCCCAAGTTCTAGCCTCATTTATTTTGCTTCAGCCCAGACAGGTTATATCCCAGTTTTTGCCATCAACCCCTTCTTAGATCCAGGTAAAAACCTTGATTTTATCCTTAAATTTTTTGTTAAAATGATTTCTCTACCCATATTAAGTAATTATTTGAATTATTGAAGCATTTCACCATAGTAGATTGTAGATCTAGGTTTTTTGAGATTTAGGGTTTGGTTTTTGAGATCTTTCATAAAGATGAGATTTTGCTTTGGACTTATAGGAGTTTTGAGTTCTATGGATGATTTTCCCTTTCTTTCTCAAAATTTATGAAAATTTTGGGGTTAAGGAGTGTTTTAAGATCATCTTTGTTTAAAGGAGATGACAGGAAACTCTGACAACATGCGCCTGGCATTAGACTTAACGCTGGGTGTTGACCTGATTGTATCTGTTTTTGATTGCCGTCGTGTTTCTATGTGCAGGTGATGGCTGTTTCCAGTTCCCATGGTATTCATTCCCAAAAGAACTCTTCCCGTACTCCACATGAGTCTTATCAAACATTTTCGGGAATAGAAAAAATATTGATGGGTGTGGGAATGGTGTTACAGCTAGACATCGCACAACATGCACACATACAGAATCTCCTGGCAGCATCAGGGATATTGTCAGTGATCCCTGACAATTGTTTTCAACTGATTTCATTCATGTGTTCTACAACAATTTGTTTGATCTATCGGAGACATAACTCAATGGAGGAGTAATGTTGATGATGTAGCTCGAGGTTGTTCAAATAAACCAAGATTATTTGAGGATGGAATTCGGGTTAGTAGAGAGTGAGAATTGGTTGGATGTGGTGGAAAAGTACTGGGCTGAGCGGTACTAGACACAAGTCAAACTAGTCTTGCATGGGAGAGAAAGTAGGGATCAGATTACTGACATTTCTTCACTCAAGAGGATGCGTACATTATCCAGGATATTTTTTGCCACACTTTTATGCTGAAATCCGAAGATACTGGCGACTCCAGTTGGGAGGACTTATTAAACGGATGGTGTTGCAAAAATATCAGTATATATTTTGAGAGAATTATTTGAATGATAATATTCCAACTTTATATCCTACTTCTATTTGGGTTCCTCAACCCCGAGATGTACCATCATCCTCTTCTTGACTACCCCTTCGATGAGGATTCTCTCTCTATAAGATGAGTTAGGAGCATCAGGAGTCGTTTGAAGAGTTTAGGGAGAATGTGACGTGCCGGATGTCACAGATAGAGAGAATGATGAGGTACATGATCAAGGCCCTTAAGCTGAACTTAGCACCGACTGAGGAGATGGAGTAAGATGCTACCATGGTGGATCCACCCCATCACTCGATTTGCCACACAAGAAGGTCAAGGAATCGATAAAGTTCTAGTGGAGAAAGGGCTGATAATAGTAGTGATAGTAGAGAATTTTAGGGAGGAACATTTTGTTATGTAATAATAGATAATATAGACAATTAAAGTCTAACGCCAGCGATAAAGCTTGCTCCAGGCGTTAGATGTTATCTTGATTTTAATTTTTTTGCTGTTCTCTGAGTTTTAATTATCTGTTATTATTTATCCTGTGAAAATTTTCTTTTTAGTGAATTTATTCTGGTTTTCTAATTATAATTTATTGCTTTTACTAATAGGTCTCCACTCAAGCTTTGGTGGATTAGTCATTTTATGCTTTGAGATTTATCATGATAATTGTAGTTTTAGAGAATTTTCAATTCCAATTTTAATTTAGTATGATAGGGGCTATCTTGATAATATTACGACCTAATTATAATGAAATCCAACAAATAAACAATTTTTTTATTTTAACTAAAAACCTTAAATGGCTTATTTTAAATCCATAATTGTTTTTGAAATTACTAGTTTTCATAGCAAATTTAGTATTCAATTTATAAGT
Source organism: Dactylorhiza incarnata (assembly GCA_033032865.1). NCBI lineage: Eukaryota > Viridiplantae > Streptophyta > Magnoliopsida > Asparagales > Orchidaceae > Dactylorhiza > Dactylorhiza incarnata. The sequence continues at coordinate 2,890,037 of JAWHQI010000315.1, read as the reverse complement.
TATTTATAAGTAATGGTTTTAAAAAGGATTAGAGCTAAAAAGGAGTATTGATAGGTTACTTGAGTGAAGACATGACTTTTTATTCAATTTTATTCAACTTGATTTATTGATCATTAGGTTTTATGTGATAAAGTCATATTTTAAAATATATATAAAGTGACCATAGCGTTTTGAGTTTAAGAAAGACGATAAAATAAACAAAATAAAAATGATGGAAATTAAGCATATCATGAAGTAGAGTATTGGTTTTTCATTTTGATTTGGTTCTACTTCATGCAATTTAATCGTATTAATGAGTAAGAGATTTAGGTATCTAAAGAGGACCATGTGGGATGGTTCCTCTGGGTACCGAAATACATCGTGTTGGCTTTTAGGGAAATATGGATGAGTGGACCCTTTCAATTAACATTAATGCATCATCCTTAAGTATGGGTCTCCATTCATATCTCGGAAGAACATTATTTTTATTTTTCAAATTTCCATAGTCATTTACTTGAATCTTTGGATAAGGATGACTTTTGAATTTATTATTTAAATGAATTTTGTTTGCATTCAATTTTATGTTGGGAGAAGATTGATGTTGCAAATGATAATGATGATAGTGTTTTGGAATTTCATTTAAAAGCTTTTGATGTTTTTCATTCCTTTTGTTTGGCTTAATTAAGATATGGAAAATTTTATTCAACTTGCTTTTGGATCTTGCTTGATATTATGGATTTTTGTGTTGTGAGTTTTTATTTATAATTTCCTTAAGCAAGTTGATTTTTTGTTTCTAATTCATTATTCTTAATCTTGAGATTATGTCTAGCTTTATTATAAGCAAGTGTGCTATTTTTAAGAATTGGGGCTATAGAACTAATATGAGTTTGATAATCATTTCTCAATTCTTCAAATGTTTCATCAATCTCTTTAATTTTAATATTATAATTTTTGCACATAGCACAATCACTTTTAAAGATGAATTTTCTAAAGATAAATTTTCATTGTGTTCTTTAAGAGTCTCTCTTTCATAAATCTTAAAGTTTTCTTTTATAGAGTTACACTCAAGGCAAGGAATGGTGTTTTCAAGCGATGGGGAAGGTGTAGAAGTAAGATAGATCAATTTTAGAATTCTCAACATGTTTTAATTTTAGAGTTTTTTCTGCACATAATTTGGAAATAACATTTTTTAATTTTTTAATTTTTCGTTTAGCCATTTCAAGCATATAAAAAGAAGAAATAGAGCTAGAAACAAGAAGGGAGGAATTTGTTTTGCTTACATCCCTATTTGGCTTGTGATAATGCATAATATAACTTAAATTATTAACGGAAAATACTAAAATATTTATATAACAAATATGTATTTTCACACATTAATATATCATTTTGATTATAATTAGTCTTTCTCTAATAAAATACGCTAATGTTATTTTTATTATTATTTTGTAGGCCTGGGGGGATTTTTGCATGTCCAAAATAAAAAGCCCGCTATGAAGTTTTGATCCAAATACGCACGTACGCGCATCTTTGCAAAGTCAAGCCCGTCACGTGGATATTATTATTTGCATGCCAGTCGCCACCTTCTATTAAATCCATGCAGTCCATGCACGCGGCCAATTTTATTATTTGAAGTCGTCGCCCAACAATATTTTTATCATCCCGTGCAAAGTATTATTATTTATCATTATGCATCAAGATTAACTTCTCCTGTTATTATTATTATATGAAACCAATTTCATTTCCCATATATAACCAGTTTTATTATCATTTCATGCACGCATATCATTATTCCACTACCATGTAACTGAATATTTGAATATAACTTATTATTATAATTACAAATAGCTGTTTCTCTCTTTTAATGCTGCCACTAGGTTCTCTCTCTTCAATGCCGCCATTAGGTTCTCTCTCTTCAATGCAACCATTCAGTTTCCTCTCCTCCATTTAACCTTATTATTATTATCACTATTATTAAATCAATGAAATCTATTTTAATTAAATTAAGGTAGCCATTCAACTTCTCCACTTCAGTGCAACCGATTCAATTCCTCTCCATCCATACGTTCAACCCCTCCCCACTCCTCTAAGTAGCCGGTTCAATGCGAACTCCTACAATTAATTGCATGCTACCCGTCCACCTTCTTCCAGTCTAATTACCCATCCTCCTTATGAAGCAACCCACTTTAATACAATGTTGCCTAGTTATCATTATTCAATGGATACAAGCTCCATGCAAGTAGCCGAAATATTTATGCTTCTTGGAGTTTCAAAAGCCACAATCATTTACTTTCTTGGATTATTCTAGTTGGGATTTTCACCTATAAAAAGGGCAAGGATTCAAAGGAGAAGGAAGAACCAAGCTTAGCATAATATCAACCACCATATATTGGAAGAAAGAAGGTAGTGAGAGCTAGAGGGAAATTTTTTATGAGAGTTCTTTATTTTCTTATCAAGTTATTTAAGCTTTATATTAGAGTTTTGTATTTCTAGTTCTTAAAATATTTTTAGTGGTATTGTTGCTCATTTTCTTTTTTTAATTATTGTCTTTTTATTTCCTTGAATTAATGAAAATGTTATCTTATCATTTTATTATTGTCTCCTCCTTCTCTATGAGCAACTAATTCTCTACTTAGTGCTTGGTTGGTTAGTATTGGGATGAAGATTTATTTATAATCTATCGTCTCTAATTTTTAAAGCAATATTTAAATTTATTTTTGATTAATTATGGGTGCGAGTTTATATTGCCAGTATATAAACTCCGTGATGCAATTAGCGTCCTAATGACCGAAAGGTTCATGGATACTTAGATCTCTCAAAAATAAAGAGTGTGTTATATTCACTTTGAAAAAAGAGAATATAATTCTTTTGCGTTGAAGGATTAATATTTTTGCAATTTTGATTTATTTCAAGTTTAAGAGATAATATTTGAAGTATTTAAAAATTAGGCGGTAGTTGTCTCTAGAGAGTGGCTATCGTATTCCTCAATCCTCCAATCGAAATGGAATTTTAAGAATTAGAACGTATCTTTTATAATCAGATTCCCATGAACACTTAATAAAGTACTGAGGTTTTTAATTATGATTTTTCTCTAAAGTAATTTTCACTTTGCAACTTTTAATTCTCTAAAAACAAATCCAATTTTCCATCGATAAATTAACAGTAATTTTGCTTGAGGACTGTTAATCGATAGGCCTCAGGAATATACAATAATTTTCTATACTATATTTTGATAGGTACACTTAAATATATCGGGAAATTAGTTCAGACGAATTATTTTAAAACAAAAAAATCTCTATCAAGTTTTTGGCGCCGTTGTATGGGAATTTCTATTTTGTCGATATTTCAAAAGAAAAAAATATTATATTTATCATCTATCTAAAAATACAAAAAAATATTCCCATTTTCTATCTTTCACCTAAAATTTCTCAAAAAGAGTTAGGCTGGGCTTGAATCCCCATCATACCACCTAGTACCTTGCGAACCCATCACTGGGTAGTCCTTAAGAAGTCTGGGAGCCAATCCATTAAGAAAATATTTTCATATATATATCTAGTAATTTAAGTTTTCCCTTTTTTGTAGTTGTTTCATTTCGCCTTCTTTTTTTTCCTCTAGTGCATGACCCGCGGTAATCTGTCGATACTTGCCGATTTGGACCTTGATGTCGAACGCTCCTTTCAGAGAAATTCGAGACTTCAACATTCCACTTCCCAAGTTTCGGTTGAGGATTCCGTTGGAGATTTTGATTTAAATTCTGAGATGGCAGAACCCAATCCAGATGATGCCCAACAACAGAAAATATCCTATTATGCTCGGCCCAACCTGGAGGGGACATAAATAAGTATTATTCTCCCTATGATTGCGAACATCAATTTCAAATTGTAGCCCGCTATAATACAGATGGTGCAACAGTACGTGTAGTTTGACGGTCTTCAGGATGAAGATCCTAATTTACATATTTCTAGTTTTCTTGAAATTTGTGACACATTTAAAATTAATGGCGTAACCGACATGCGATCAAATTAAGGCTTTTCCCTTTTTCTTTGCGTGCTAAGGCCATCCAATAACTAAATTCTCTTCCCAAGGGATACTTGGTCGAACTTTCTGAATTTTTTATCAAAATATTTTCCTCCCGCAAAAACAGCTAAGTTAAGAAACGATATTTCCTCATTTGCTCAAATCGATTCGAAAACTCTTTACATCACGTGGGAACATTTTAAAAATCTGTTATATCATTGCCCGCACCATGCACTACCCACTTGGCTTCAAGTTCAGACTTTGTATAATAATTTAAATGCAACTACTAGACAAACTATCGATGCAGCTTCTGGTGGTACTCTAAACCACAAAACATCGGAATACACTTTGAAGCTCATTGAGGATATGGTGATGAACTCTTATCAATTGAGTATACCCTGCGTGCGGTCAAATAAGCTCGCCGGGGTGTATGAAGTTAATACTGTAAGACCCCATTTTTTTTCTTACAAAACCCGGGTCTTATGCCCAGAACCGCCGTATTGCGGTGACACCAACTCACGGGGAGGTCGCCACTACAAAATGCCAATCCTGCCGGCAATATCGATCACAGAAGAAGAAAGAATAAACAAACTTATAGAAGTTCAAGTCCACATCACATAAAAAATAATACCATCTAAAGAGATGTCCATATCAAATATCTGAACAAAAGGTACAGAAATAATAAAGGGCTCATGCCCTGTACATCAATTCCTCACTACAAAAGACACTCGCAGAAGCAAATCAACTAGAAGTGACACTCACGGATCCTGAGACTAGTGCTCCTGTGCTAGACTGTTCCGCCTCCATCTGCACTGGCATCTGGTGCTGCTGCGTCTCCTCGGTCTCCTAAAATGAGACCGACCGTTAGTCAAAAGATTATGCCAATCCCCCACCCCTCCCCCGGTGACTCCTAGGCACCGAGCGGGAGGAATGAAGCAGAGGACAACAAGGGGTGTAAACAATAGCAGATGACGAGTGTATAATCTACAGGGGATGTCTACCACTATGCAATATATATTATTATTGAAGTAGTAAGTAAAAGTAGGGTAAGAACAAGTAAAGTAAGCAAGTAGAGAAAATATAAAAGGTAAGTAAGGAAATGTAACCGTTGATTTATAGGAATGACCATACAAACCTATAAACCAAGGGGTCATTTAGCAGGGCCTATCGTATAAAAAGTTCCATAACCAATTTATATGGTAGGGGTAGAGGTTGAAATGCAATGTTTATGCTATGTCATGCAAGGTATGCTATTTGATGTTGTGATCATACAAGTGAAACACACACACTACGACTCTATGCGCACAGACCTTTAGTTCCCCCTTTTTGGAGCTAGAAAAACTCCCAGGATACTCCCGTAGTGGCAAACGGAAGCGGTGGGTTGGGCCTCGCCCACCTCTAGGTTGGTATTTGCACTACCTAACCTAGACCTAACGTACGCCTCAACGCTAAGATCACAACAACGGAGCTCTTGCGTACTCTTGCTGGTTAGACCACCAGACTTATCTTGGTAAAGGGTTATCCACACTTACCGAGCCCAAGTATCAATGTTGGTGCAATGACCATCAACACTAAGGACCCACCACCTTATGCACATGCATTAATAAATACCATCTATGATCTCCAAGTCATAAGTTACCCAGGCTAACCTGCCCGGCCAAGGATCATTTTTGAGTCACGAGCTCACCGGATTATTAATCCGCTCCTACGACCACCGAGCCTACAGATCGTAGTATCAAAACAACTAAGATCCCATAACCACGGGGTGTGTGTGAGTGTGTTATTAATTAATCTTGTACAACATCTTACTCTTACGATTTATGGTTAATCTTGGTCTTCCCGAGGTCAACCCTGTGAGAGGCTCGCAGCGGTACTAGGAACTGTGATGGGAAGATAGCCCAAAGCTCCCTTTCTCAAGACACTTATTATTGTTGGTAGCAACCCAATGCATGCCCTCTTTTACTATTTCACCTGAGTTAACCCTAAGTGCTTTATGACATGCTGGGGGAAAGATGATCTTTCGTCAATCCCAAGCACAACCTTACCCTTAACTCACCAAGCACTCTTATCACATAAAATCCTTTTTGGTGACCTCAACCTCTTCATCCTGACCATGTACACCAACTACATGCCATTTCCACTTGGTAGGCCACTAAACACCCAAGTTTCACAGTTTTACTATACACAGACCAAATGAGCTATACGAACCACAAAGGTAGAGGTACTCCAAATAATCATCCACATGACTCATGATTAATAAAGGAAGTCTATCATGATATTATGAGACTAAATTCAGAGGTTTACATCATTCTCTAATTATTTGGCATTACTTATAATTTTTTTCTAAAACTAACCATGGGTGAAATTGAACATGAAGTGTAGGATCTTCTTATGATATGGCCTCCACTAAGTTATGGCATGTCTACGATAACAAAATAACAGTAAATACATAATATAATAATTTCACAATAAGGAATTCTCCTCTTTTTATAATATTTAACATCTATCCAAAATTGGAGGTTAATGAAGGAACCATCAAAAATACTTATCCAAAAATTATGGAAAAAAATACCAGATCTCTATAATGATCAGAAAAGCTTACTGACTGAGTTTCACAATTTATAGAAATCATTTTATCACCTAAATAAATATTTTAAGAAAATCCAATTAGGACATGTTGTGAAGTAGCCTACTGATAACTATCTTCAAAAGTTTTACAAAAATTCACAAAGCTTCCTAGTGCACTGAAATGTCCTATCAATAGCAGATGACGTGTGTATAATCTACAGGGGATGTCTACCACTATGCAATATATATTATTATTGAAGTAGTAAGTAAAAGTAGGGTAAGAACAAGTAAAGTAAGCAAGTAGAGAAAATATAAAAGGTAAGTAAGGAAATGTAACCGTTGATTTATAGGAATGACCATACAAACCTATAGACCAAGGGGTCATTTAGCAGGGCCTATCGTATAAAAAGTCCCATAACCAATTTATATGGTAGGGGTAGAGGTTGAAATGCAATGTTTATGCTATGTCATGCAAGGTATGCTATTTGATGTTGTGATCATACAAGTGAAACACACACACTACGACTCTATGCGCACAGACCTTTAGTTCCCGCTTTTTGGAGCTAGCAAAACTCCCAGGATACTCCCGTAGTGGCAAACGGAAGCGGTGGGTTGGGCCTCGCCCACCTCTAGGTTGGTATTTGCACTACCTAACCTAGACCTAACTTACGCCTCAGCGCTAAGATCACAACAACGGAGATCTTGCGTACTCTTGCTGGTTAGACCACCAGACTTATCTTGGTAAAGGGTTATCCACACTTACCGAGCCCAAGTATCAATGTTGGTGCAATGACCATCAACACTAAGGACGCACCACCTTATGCACATGCATTAATAAATACCATCTATGATCTCCAAGTCATAAGTTACCCAGGCTAACCTGCCCGGCCAAGGATCATTTTTGAGTCACGAGCTCACCGGATTATTAATCCGCTCCTACGACCACCGAGCCTACAAATCGTAGTATCAAAACAACTAAGCTCCCGTAACCACGGGGTGTGTGTGAGTGTGTTATTAATTAATCTTGTACAACATCTTACTCTTACGATTTATGGTTAATCTTGGTCTTCCCGAGGTCAACCCTGTGAGAGGCTCGCAGCGGTACTAGGAACTGTGATGGGAAGATAGCCCAAAGCTCCCTTTCTCAAGACACTTATTATTGTTGGTAGCAACCCAATGCATGCCCTCTTTTACTATTTCACCTGAGTTAACCCTAAGTGCTTTATGACACGCTGGGGGAAAGATGATCTTTCTTCAATCCCAAGCACAACCTTACCCTTAACTCACCAAGCACTCTTATCACATAAAATCCTTTTTGGTGACCTCAACCTCTTCATCCTGACCATGTACACCAACTACATGCCATTTCCACTTGGTAGGCCACTAAACACCCAAGTTTCACAGTTTTACTATACACAGACCAAATGAGCTATACGAACCACATAGGTAGAGGTACTCCAAATAATCATCCACATGACTCATGATTAATAAAGGAAGTCTATCATGATATTATGAGACTAAATTCAGAGGTTTACATCATTCTCTAATTATTTGGCATTACTTATAATTTTTTTCTAAAACTAACCATGTGTGAAATTGAACATGAAGTGTAGGATCTTCTTATGATATGGCCTCCACTAAGTTATGGCATGTCTACGATAACAAAATAACAGTAAATACATAATATAATAATTTCACAATAAGGAATTCTCCTCTTTTTATAATATTTAACATCTATCCAAAATTGGAGGTTAATGAAGGAACCATCAAAAATACTTATCCAAAAATTATGGAAAAAATACCAGATCTCTATAATGATCAGAAAGGCTTACTGACTGAGTTTCACAATTTATAGAAATCATTTTATCACCTAAATAAATATTTTAAGAAAATCCCAATTAGGACATGTTGTGAAGTAGCCTACTGATAACTATCTTCAAAAGTTTTACAAAAATTCACAAAGCTTCCTAGTGCACTGAAATGTCCTATCAATAGCAGATGACGTGTGTATAATCTACAGGGGATGTCTACCACTATGCAATATATATTATTATTGAAGTAGTAAGTAAAAGTAGGGTAAGAACAAGTAAAGTAAGCAAGTAGAGAAAATATAAAAGGTAAGTAAGGAAATGTAACCGTTGATTTATAGGAATGACCATACAAACCTATAGACCAAGGGGTCATTTAGCAGGGCCTATCGTATAAAAAGTCCCATAACCAATTTATATGGTAGGGGTAGAGGTTGAAATGCAATGTTTATGCTATGTCATGCAAGGTATGCTATTTGATGTTGTGATCATACAAGTGAAACACACACACTACGACTCTATACGCACAGACCTTTAGTTCCCCCTTTTTGGAGCTAGCAAAACTCCCAGGATACTCCCGTAGTGGCAAACGGAAGCGGTGGGTTGGGCCTCGCCCACCTCTAGGTTGGTATTTGCACTACCTAACCTAGACCTAACGTACGCCTCAGCGCTAAGATCACAACAACGGAGATCTTGCGTACTCTTGCTGGTTAGACCACCAGACTTATCTTGGTAAAGGGTTATCCACACTTACCGAGCCCAAGTATCAATGTTGGTGCAATGACCATCAACACTAAGGACACACCACCTTATGCACATGCATTAATAAATACCATCTATGATCTCCAAGTCATAAGTTACCCAGGCTAACCTGCCCGGCCAAGGATCATTTTTGAGTCACGAGCTCACCGGATTATTAATTCGCTCCTACGACCACCGAGCCTACAGATCGTAGTATCAAAACAACTAAGCTCCCGTAACCACGGGGTGTGTGTGAGTGTGTTATTAATTAATCTTGTACAACATCTTACTCTTACGATTTATGGTTAATCTTGGTCTTCCCGAGGTCAACCCTGTGAGAGGCTCGCAGCGGTACTAGGAACTGTGATGGGAAGATAGCCCAAAGCTCCCTTTCTCAAGACACTTATTATTGTTGGTAGAAACCCAATGCATGCCCTCTTTTACTATTTCACCTGAGTTAACCCTAAGTGCTTTATGACACGCTGGGGGAAAGATGATCTTTCGTCAATCCCAAGCACAACCTTACCCTTAACTCACCAAGCACTCTTATCACATAAAATCCTTTTTGGTGACCTCAACCTCTTCATCCTGACCATGTACACCAACTACATGCCATTTCCACTTGGTAGGCCACTAAACACCCAAGTTTCACAGTTTTACTATACACAGACCAAATGAGCTATACGAACCACATAGGTAGAGGTACTCCAAATAATCATCCACATGACTCATGATTAATAAAGGAAGTCTATCATGATATTATGAGACTAAATTCAGAGGTTTACATCATTCTCTAATTATTTGGCATTACTTATAATTTTTTTCTAAAACTAACCATGTGTGAAATTGAACATGAAGTGTAGGATCTTCTTATGATATGGCCTCCACTAAGTTATGGCATGTCTACGATAACAAAATAACAGTAAATACATAATATAATAATTTCACAATAAGGAATTCTCCTCTTTTTATAATATTTAACATCTATCCAAAATTGGAGGTTAATGAAGGAACCATCAAAAATACTTATCCAAAAATTATGGAAAAAAATACCAGATCTCTATAATGATCAGAAAGGCTTACTGACTGAGTTTCACAATTTATAGAAATCATTTTATCACCTAAATAAATATTTTAAGAAAATCCCAATTAGGACATGTTGTGAAGTAGCCTACTGATAACTATCTTCAAAAGTTTTACAAAAATTCACAAAGCTTCCTAGTGCACTGAAATGTCCTATCACCAAGTTGCACAAATTTCATAGAGAGTATTGGACCCTCAATTATTTTTGTAAGCCTAAGACAAAATAAGTGCCTTGTGAATGAAGTACTGGTTAAATCATTTCATTAATTACACAAAAATTACAAGAGGTCTATAATATGATTATAAAGACACTACCAAGGTTTCATCATCATCAAAGACAATTTGAGCATGTAAATTTCTCTTATAAGAACTTTCCCTAAAGGGATTATGACCTATTTTAAAGGGGATAATTGCTCCTAAAATTGTTATAAAATTACCTAGGGCCTAATTACACCATATGAACTTGTCCACCAAGTTACATAACCATTCAAGGACATTGGACCCCATGTCCTTCACAAAGCTCAAAGTGCAACCATAGGGGTAAAGCTAGGGTTCTAGGGCATATCCACCCCACATCACCCCAAATCACTCATGGAGGTGTTTTAGGTGAATCTAAACCAGTGGTCAAGGTTTCACATCATGTTGATGAGATTTGACCACAATACCCCAAAATGAGCACCATACCCTATTTTGACCTAGTTTGACCAAACTTGGGTTAACAAATTACCCAACTAAATCAGTCCCAATTGGGCTGAAATTTTTATCAGGGTAATATAATAACCCTAAGGAGCACCCTACTAAATTTGGAGGGGATTGGAGGTAATTAGACCTTTTAATTAATTAACATATAAATTATGAAATTATTACAAAAAACTTAGAAAAATGTTCTCCCAAAATTCCCATCTTTGGATATGTTAAGGGGGGTGATACAAATAGCCTAAGTATCAAATTTCAAGCCCATAGCATTTACCTATCAAGAGTTATTCAAGAAAAGGTGACTGCCCTACCCTAGGGACCCGTCCTACCAAAATGGCTCTACATGGAGCTACAGTGCTTCTATTGGCCTGAAATAAATTTTCAATTAAACTACACACGCAAGGCTATAACTTTGATGTTGTGAACTTTTTCATTTGAGGGGCCCTAGTATTTTAATAATCAAATCAAAATACTTCAAGATGTGTGACATTAATACAAATAATAAAATATCATATATAATGATCTTGCACAGATCTTGGCGCATATCGTGCGGCCCTGGGTCATCGTCTACCTTCAGCCAAGGGCTGAGATTATCCCATCCTGGGCCTCCTTCCTCCTCACTTTCCTGGCCACCTGAGCGCCGCCCCGACTGGCCAATGCCACCACCACCTTCGTTGAGGTGGTGGCCGGCGATTAGGGGTGGTTGGCCGGCCGGAGGTGGCCGGAGTGAGGAGTTTTTGCGGGAAAAAAAGGGCTCGAAATGAGCCCTATCAGAAGCTTGATTTGAGCCCAATTTGGGTCGAATCAATCTCCAATCTAGATGATGATATAGTACTAGGGGATATGAGGCGGATCAGACCTGATTCGTGTCCTGGTGGCACATATTCCGACGAGTCTGTTAAAAAATTTAAGGCCCGGAGTTGAAGTAAAAAATGCGGAACACTTCACAAACTTTCCACAAGCGTAGCAACACAATGACAATGGGAAGACCGAATAGTGCGTTGGCATTAACTATCTCTTTACAATTTGAGGTATACAAGATGAGACATGATTCATAAGAATCACGGAGGAGAGAAGCACAAAAAACACAAAACTACATGCTGTAGACGATCTGACGAACAGAGATCGCCAGACCGTGCGAACAGACAAGTTGCACAGTTAACCCCCGAGACCATGCGAACAGAGCAGACCACACCTGTCAGCCCGCAACCACAGACTGCTCGATCTACTGCTTATTCAACTGCTGAAAAAACACTTGAAGGAGAAACTGCTTCCTGCTGCCGACCGCAACTCAAGATCGCCTGATCTCTTAAGACTGCCTGATCAACTGAGTTCGCTGCACAGTCCAAGAACACCTAAACACAGTCCGCCCAGACAGACCGCTGCCGGACTGGTTTATTCAAAGCTGGAAGAAGGGAGAATGCTGACCGTGAACTGCAAGACGCTAACCTGCGAACACACAAACCGTCCAAGCAAAACTCAAACCTCACGACCTCAGAAAGAGACCGGCACAATCAAGCCAACTTTGGTTCTTACAGTTCTCCATTGTTAATGACGGGCCCTGCACCCCTATTTATAGACGAGCAGACAGATGTCATTATCACACAAACTGGGATACAATAATTGCCCATCAGATCGCGAGCGGTCTTACAAGACAGACCGCCCGAGCTTAGCAAGGCTGACAACTCCCTTATTAGGCCGGTTATAAACAAACTGCCCGGTCATCGCGGTCACCAAAATAGACCGCCCGGTCTTTATTGAAAAAGCAAAGAACTTCTTCAGTAACCCAGACCGATAAGAACAAGACGTCAGACTGCCCGATTACTGCAAGAAGATAGACCTACTTGAATATCTGGCCGACTTAAACAAGTCACCAGAACAACCCGCGTAAGCCGCCTGGACATATTGCGGTCTCCCAGATCAGATCGCCTGAGACAAACCGACCAGAACACCAATGCTGACCGTGCGGTCTCTGCGGCCTTCAATAAGCAGACCGCCCAGCACCATTCCACTTCCACTTCAAAAATTTAACACTCCCCCTTGAAGTGGGAAGTGGAAGTCAGCCCAAGCAAGCTCCGTAACCGACCAACTGGTCCCTTCAACAGCGACTTAGTAAATATGTCAGTAACATTCTCCTTGCTCTGCCCATGCTCCAAAGTCAGAGACCCCTCCAACACCTTCTCACGAATGAAATGGTGATGAATTTCTATGTGCTTCGTACGCGCGTGACAAACTGGATTGTTCACCAGTTTGAGAGAACTCTTATTGTCACCACATAGCAGAGTTGGACCTCGCACCTCCCTATGAATGTCCTCCACAAGCCTCCTAAGCCAGATGGCTTCTTGAGCCGCCAAAGCCGAAGCTTTGTACTCTGCTTCTGTGGTAGAAACAGAGACAGAATCCTACTTCTTGCTGCACCATGATATAACTATAGAGCCTATCATAAAGACATATCCAGATGTCGATCTCCGATCATCTGAATCTCCTCCATAATCAGCATCCATGTACCCGTGCAAGCAATAGACCGAATCTCTCCCGTAGAAGAGACCCAAATCCGAGGTGGATTTGACCAACTTCAAGATACTCCTAGCCGCCACAAGATAAGGTTTCCGAGGCTCAGCCATAAACCGACTCACCCTGCCAACTGCATAAGCAATATCTGGCCTCATGATCGTCAAGTATATCAGACTTCCAACCAAAGCCCGGAACACCAAAGGATCAGTAAGAACCTTCCCTTCATCTCGTCGAAGATGAACTCCAACCTCCAGTGGAGTAGAGCTGCGCTTCCCCCTTCCATGCCGAACCTCTTCACGATTCGATCCACATAGCCTTTTTAGGAAACAAGCATACCACTCTCTTTCCTCTCCACTTCGAGCCCAAGGAAATGGTGGAGCTCACCCAAATCCTTCATCTCAAATCTGATAGCTAGCTCAGCACGAAGCCTAGCTACCTCCATTTCAGAATTCCCAGTGATGATCATATCGTCAACGTACATCAGTACCAAGACCTGAAGCTCCCCCGTCTTCTTTACGAATAAGCTTGAATCTAAATTAGAAGCAATGTATCCGCAGAACTGGAGGTATTCTGCGATCTTCCCATACCACTCCCGAGGCGCTTGCTTTAAGCCGTAAAGAGCCTTCTTGAGCTTGCAAACATATCTTGGGTGCTCTTTGGATACATAACCATGTGGCTGATCCATGAAGATATCCTTGTCAATCTCGCCATATAAGAAAGCGTTCTTTACGTCGAGTTGCCAAATCTTCCACCCTTGGCAAGCTGCTAATGCGATCACCACTTGGACCTAAGTCATCTTGGCAACGAGGCAAAATGTCTCTTTACAATACTCCCCATACTTCTGAGAGAAACCTCGAGCTACAAGGCGGGCCTTGTACCGCTCAATACTTCCATCAGCCTTCTTCTTTAGTTTGAAAACCCATATGCAAGTCACCGGAGTAATTTCCTCAACCTTAGGCACCAAGTACCAAGTCTCATTCTCCCTGAGGGTATCCATCTCCTCATCCACGGCTCCTTCCCACTCCTTGACTCCAACGACATTTTCATAACAAGAAGGCTCTCTCTCATCCAGGGGACCTGTGAAGAAACATGAGACAAAGCTCACCAAGTTTTTGCCCGTATACCGATCAGGTGGAATAATGGTCCTCTTGGACCTCCTCAGAGCTTGACTCTGAACCACCTCTTCCACTGCAGCTTCTAGACTAGCTCTCCTTTCAGGTAGACATAGATCATCGCTCCCCCTTCTTACAGAACTTGAAGCACCTGACCCAGAGCTAGAGATTCCTGGAGCACCTGGAGAAACATGCAACTCCACTAGAACATCCCTTGCAGCTTCCTCTGGTCCACCATCTACCCTGCTTCCTTGTAACTCTACAGAAGAGCTACCTTGGTATGATGTCAACTCGTCAAATACCACATCCCTAGAGACCACATATCTCTGTGTCTCGGGATCCATACATCTCCACCCTTTATTCCAGTCATCAAAACCGACGAAGACTAGTTTCCTTGCCTTTGCAACTAGCTTCGTTCGAAGGGCATCCGAAATATGCACATAGCAGGTAGAACCAAACACTTGAAAGTATTCCACGCTTGGATTCTCCTTGAACATCAACTCATGAGGGGTCTTCATGTTGATGGGACTGAGAGGCATCCGGTTGATGACATAGGCCGCACAAGACATTCCCTCTGCCCAGAAGGACTTTGGGATATTCTTGGCATGAAGCCAACATTTGCAGGTCTCCGTCAGATGACGGTTTTTCCGCTCTTCTGTTCTGTTGTGGAGTGTGAGCACAAGAAAGCTCACTTTGGAGGCCATGCTTCCTGTAGAAGTTAAAGAACACCTTGGAGGTAAACTCCCCTCCATTGTCTGTTCTGAACCTCTTGACCCGCAGGTTGAGCCGACCTTTCACCAGCTCCATGAACTCCACAATCCTCTCGAACGACTCCGACTTCTCCTTCAGAAAATATACCCAAGTATATCTGGTGAAGTCATCAACCAAAATCAGCATATACCTGCTTCCTCCAAGACTGGCAGTGTTGGTAGGTCCAAACAGATCACCATGTATACATTCCAATGGTCTTTTACATCTGCTTTGTGATTTGTCAAATGGAAGACATTGAGCCTTACCAAATGACAATCTGCACAAACGTGACCATCCTCGAAAGATGACAAGCTAGGCAAACCTTTCACAAGGCCTCTTCCCGCCATAGCCTTCAACTTATCCATCCCAACATGCCCAAGTCTTTCATGCCAGATAGCGGCGATGACGTCAGCTCTCATCTTATCAACATAAGAACTTGTTGAAAGAACAAACAAGTCCTTCACCCGTCTCCCTACATGAGTGACCTCAACTTTCACAGCTGAAACATTTCGGAGAAATTTCACTTATGTTGGACCGAACAGAACGTGATAGCCAACATCCACCGCATTGGTCACCGAGAAGAGGTTCTTTTTCATTCCCGGAACATGATAGACATTCTACAAAGTAAGAGTGCCTCTATCATCATTCAAAGAAACCACACCCTCCTTCTCTACTGCATGTATAGTATCATCAGCTGTAATGATATCATCATTACCTGTATATGCTTGCAATGAGGAGAACTTTGACTCATCCCTAGTGAGGTGATGACCACAACTAGAGTCCACTATCTAATCATCTTGATAGCTGATGGAATCCATGACCAGAACACACGTGCCCGTCATGATTGCACCTCCACCACCCCAACTACCTTCAGAATTGGAACCAGCCTCCTCCTTGCCTGCAGCATGCCCTGACTGAAGATTGACTTGGCAGTCTCTCTTGAAGTGACCAAGCTTGTTGCACCTAAAGCATCTAGGTCCTTCCTTCTTCTTCCCGACACGCTTAGGAGCATAACTCCTCTCTGACTGATATGAAGTAGACGGACCATCATCTCCAGATGACTTCTTCTTCTTGTCCCATCTCTTCTTCTTGCCAGAGAAAAGAACCTCACCTTCTCCCTCAGAGACTGACATCCCTGGCATTTGCTTAGCCAAACTCTCTTGCGAAGCAAGTAAGTTTTCCAGCTCCAGCAACGATGTCTAATTGGCCCAGCCGTGAACAGAAGTAACAAAGGCCACATACTCCCTCCGCAAGCCGCGGATTATGTGTCTCTTCAGCTTAGCTTCTGAGATAGGATCATCCGGGTCCAAAGCCGAAATCTCTGCGCAAAGGTTCTTCATCTTCAAGAAGAACGTTGAGATAGACAAATCTCCCGAAGTTGCTTTCACCAACTCATTCTCCAAGAACTGTAGCCTAGCTAGATTCTTCTTATTGATCAAGCCATCCAAGGCTGTCCAAATCTCTACAGCTGATCTACATCCGATGATGTGATCAAACAACACCGGAATGATAGCTCTCTTGAGAGTGAACTCTGCTTTCACATTCGTTCTCTTCTAAGCCTTCATGGGCTCAGCATTCCCTTCAGTAGGAATAACAGCTTGTCTTTCTTCTCCTCCTACTACCTCCCACAAATCCTCGCCAAGAAGATAGCTCTCCATGCAAGACTTCCACTTCTTGAAGTTAGTCTGCGTAAGGAGCTCAATACCAAGACCTCTAGCATATCCTCCTTTCATTGCTATCCCAATGATTGCTACCCAACTTGAGGAACCCGAGAGAAGTATCAGCAACTACTGCTCAGCAACCTCCCTCTTTTACCAAGTTAAAAAATTTGAGGTCTGGAGTTGAAGTAAAAAATGCGGAACACTTCACAAACTTTCCATAAGCGTAGCAACACAATGACAATGGGAAGACCGAATAGTGCTTTGGAATTAACTATCTTTTTACAATTTGAGGTATACAAGGTGAGACATGATTCATAAGAATCACGGAGGAGATAAGCACAAAAAACAGAAAACTACAAGATGCAGACGACCTGACAAACAGAGATTGCCAGACCGCGCGAACAGACAAGCCGTGCAGTTAACCCCTGAGACCGCGTGAACAGAGCAGACCGCACCTGTCAGCCTGCAACCACAGACCACTCGACCTGCTGCTTATTCAACTGCTTAAAAAATACTTGAAGGAGAAACTGCTTCCTGCTGCAGACCGCAACTCAAGATCGCCTGATCTATTAAGACTGCCTGATCAACTGAGTTCACTGCACAGTCCAAGAACACCTAAACGTAGTCCGCACAGACAGACCGCTACCGGACTAGTTTATTCAAAGTTGGAAGAAGGGAGAATGCTGAACGCGAAATACAAGCCGCGAACCTGCGAACACACAAACCGGTCAGGCAAAACTCAAACCGCGCGACCTCAGAAAAAGACCGGCACAATCAAGCCAACTTTGGTTCTTACAGTTCTTCATTGTTAATGACGGGCCCTATACCCCTATTTATAGGCGAGCAGACAGATGTCGTCACCGCACAAATCGGGATACAATAACCGCACATCAGATCGCGAGCGGTCTTACAAGACAGACCGCCCGAGCTCAGCAGCTAACAACTCCCTTATTAGACCGGTTATAAACATACTGCCTGGTCACCAAAACAGACTGCCCGGTCTTTATTGCAAAAGCAAAGAACTTCTTCAGTAACCCAGACCGACAAGAACAAGACGTCAGACTGCCTGGTCATTGCAAGAACACATACCTACTTAAATATCTGACCGACTTAAAAAAGTCACCAGAATAACACTTCAAGCCGCCCAGAAATTTTGCGGTCTCCCAGATTAGATCGCCCAGAACAGATCGCTTGAGACAAACCGACCAGAACACCAACTCTGACCGTGCGGTCTCTGTGGTCTTCAATCAGCAGACCGCCCAGCACCATTCCACTTCCACTTCAAAAATTTAACAGAGTCGCCATTGCCTGTGGTGGATCTTTTAGTGCCATGCCGATTTGCACTTGGAGAGCTCGATTTCTTCAGGGAAGAGGGGGGTTTCACTCCTTTCCGACCTCTGAAGGTGTTAAAGAGGTCAATTGAGGATATGGGGGAGGAGTTACACGAATTGCCATTAATGGCCATAAGTGGAGATTTCGTTACACTTGGGGGGGGGGGGGGGGGGGGGGGTTGAATTGGGCATCAATATGGCCGGGAGAAGGCTGGAAACTTCTCCTCTCCCAAGAGGAGATGAATGGTGCCATCAATGGAGGGATTTGGGGGTTTCTTCTTCTCCTCCATTAACTCCCCCTTCTCTCTCTCTCTTCCAAATTGGGTTTTCTCTCTCCTAGCCGATTTCCTAAAATTGAATGGCCTAATCAGTAGCACTTAACCCTATTAGGTGGTGGACCACCTCAATTGGGTCTAGCCCAAGAGGATTGGGCTTGATTTGGGCAAATTAGGTCATTTGACCTAATTTAGGACAAGGTTGACTTGGGTCAAATTGACCATTTGGGTTGACCACAATGGGTGGGTAGTGACCCCTTGGACTCCCGCAAGGGTTAGGGAGGTCTAGGTAGGGCCAATTTGGCAATGTGAGGGTGAATTGCCCCTTAATAGGGCACTTTTGACCAAATTGGGGCTAGGGTTGACTTAGGTTAAATTGGCCAATTTGGAGGTCCCATGATGGGGCTTTTTGGTCCATTAGGTCCCTAGTATCCCTATAAGGGTAGGGACAAGGTCAATTTGGCATAGTGAAGGCCAATTGACTCTAATTGAGTTAGTTTAACCAATTTAGGGTTAGGGTTGACTTTAGTCAATTTGGCCTCTTTGGTTGACCCCAATGAGTCCTTGGTGCTCTAAGCAGACCCCTAATGGGTTAGGGATGTTATGGTGGGGTCAAAGGTTCAAGGTGAGGCTCTAAAGTCCAACCCCAGGCTTGGTATCTGAAAATTGCTAATTGCAGACCACTTAGGTTTTCTCCTTCTCTCCTAAATTCACATGGTCTTAAGCTCTTCCTATGATTTTTTCATGACCTAGTCATGACAAAACCAACTTAGGGGTCTAGTTGTTTGCGGGATGTTACAAATCCCAATACGTAAAAATAAAAATTCCGTCCTCAAAATTTAGGTTAAGCCTGCAGGGTTTCTACTGTAAGAAAGGAAATGTAACATCCCAAAAGCTAAGTTATACCTGTCGTAAAGAGCTCCAGGTACTTTTGCTGCATAAAGTCTAGTGGCTCCTAGGTGTGCTCCTCTTGTCCATGATTTTTCCATAGGACCTTGACGAGCGGGACCTTCTTACACCACAAGACTCACATCTCCACATCGTCTATCCGGACCGGCTCCAGGTGAACCGATCAATTAGTAGCTACTGGCCCTTCTGAAGAAGATATCTGCTGCTCCGGCCGTAGTAGAGCCCTCCTAAGTGAGGAGATGTGGAAGACGTCATGCAATCCCGCTAACTCTGGCGGTAGCTCCAGTCTATAAGCTAAGGGACCAATCCGCTCCAGGATCCTGTAAGGCCCCATGTATCTCGGAGTGAGCTTCTTCTGCCCGCGAACCCGCGAGACTCCATGCATCAGACGTATCTTCAAGAAAACCCGATCTCCCACCTGGAACTCTACCATACAATGTCATGCATCGTAGTTCTTGGCCTGCCTGCTCTGGGCCTCCAACATCGTGTCTCAAATTAGTCACACCTGAGGCTCGGTGTCCTCCATGAACTCTGAGCCGAGTGCCTTGGGATCCTCATCCTGAATCCAAGACAATGGAGTCCTGCACCTCCGTCCGTATAATGCCTCATAGGGTGCCCTGCCAATACTAGCCTGGTGACTGTTGTTGTATGAGAACTCGACTAATGGAAACAGTCTCTCCCATGGCTCCCCGCGGTCCAGAATGCAAAGGCGTAGAAGATCTTCCAGGGTCCGGTTGGTACGCTCCGTTTGTCTATTTGTTTGGGGGTGGAAAGTTGTACTAAAAGTCAACCGGGTGCCTAGGTAGGCCTGCACCACTCTCCACTCCCTTGACGTAAATCATCCATCCCAATCCGACACGATCGTCCTAGGCACACCATGATACCGAACAAACTGCTCCATGAACCTCCGTTCTAAAATACTGACCGGAGTGTCCTTCCTGACTGGAATGAATCTGACCACCTTCATCAATCTGTCAATGATCACCCAAATCGAGTCATTCCCCACATGAGATCGAGGAAGACCGCGTATAAAGTCCATCACGATGTCGTCGAACTTCCACTCTGACACCGAGAGTGGCTGCAATAATCCGGCTGGGTTCCGGCACTCCGCCTTCAAGAGTTGGCAAGACTCACAGTGGGTCACAAAATAGGTGATGTCCTTTTTCATACGCGGCCAGTACATGGTTGTCTCCAAATCTGCTATCATCTTGGTGATACCCGGGTGCACAAAATATCTACTGCAATGAGCCTCTGTCATAATATCCTCTCGAATCTAGCTCCCTGCCGGTATATACACTCGACCTCTAAAACTCAACAGGCCATCCCTCAACGAATAGTCTCTGGCTTAGTCTGCCTCCAAGGCTCTAAATATCGGCTTTAGCTTGGCATCCCGCCTCTGCCCATCCCTAATGCGGTCTCGAATGTCATTTGTGGTACTCATCGTCGCCAAGTACTCCTCGTATAGCTCTGGGTTGTCCTCAGATACTAAAGAGATCTGCATGTCCTCGAACATCCGTACCAGCCCCATGGCCATCAACTGGGGCTCCGCTCCCGACGTGGTAGCTCTCCTGCTCAGTGCGCCTGCTACTACATTCGCCTTCCCTGGGTGGTAATGCATCGTGTGCTGGTAGTCTGATAAAAACTCCACCTATCGCTTTTGCCGGATGTTCAACTCCTTCTGCGTATCTACGTACTTCAGATTCTTGTGATCTGAGAATATGTAGCAGTGAATGCCATAGAGGTAGTGTCGCCAGATCTTTAGAGTGAATACAACTGCTTTCATTTCCAAGTCATGCACCGGGTAATTCCGCTCTTGGTTCTTCAACTGGCGGGAAGCGTACGCTATCACATGCCCATTCTGCATCAGAACGACACCCATCCCCTGGTACGAGGCATCTGTGTACACTTGGAATCCTTCCTTCCCTGTTGGAAGGGCAAGGATAGGGGCCATAGTAAGCCGACCCTTCAGCTCCTGGAAGGCTTCCTCGCACTGCGACTTCCATGTAAAAACATCATCCTTCTTCGTCAGGGATGTGAGCGGGAGGGCTATCTGGGAAAACCCCTGCACGAACTTCCGGTAATAGCCGACAAGTCCCAAGAAACTCCGCACATCGGTGGCTGTCTTCAGCAGTGGCCAATCTCGTACTGCTTGGATCTTTACTGGATCTACTGCCATCCCAACTCCACTGATAATATGACCCAGGAAGGCCACCTCCTTCAACCAAAACTGGCACTTGCTGAATTTTGGATACAGACGGTGCTCCCGAAGCTTCTCCAATGTTAGTGCCAAGTGTCGAGATAAGGCTCGAACACCCGGTTCATCAAACTCATAAATGGTGATGGTGCATTTGTGAGTCCGAACGACATCACAGTGAACTCATATAGTCCGTAAGGGCTGCTGAAAACCGTCTTTGGGATGTCCTCCTCCTGAATCCGCAGTTGATAATACCCAGGCCTCAAATCCAGCTTCGAGAAGCAGTGGGCTCCCACTAGCTGGTCAAATAGATCATCTATCCTCGGCAAAGGGTACGTGTTCCGCACCGTCAGTCTATTCATTGCTCTGTATTCGATGCACAATCGGAGCGACCCATCCTTCTTCTTTACGAATAGCACCGGAGCACCCCAAGGTGAGGAACTCGGTCTAACGAACCCTGCTTCCACCAACTCCTGCAGCTAGCTCCAAAACTCTACTAACTCCTTCGGGGCCATCCGATACGGAGCTCTAGATACCGGCTTCGCCCCCGGCACTAGCTGGATTTGGAAATCCTTCTCGCGGTGCGGAGGCAGTTTGGTTAGCTTCTACGAAAATACGTCGGCAAAATCCTGCACGACCGGGATATTTGACACCGAGTCTTTGACTTCCGCCGCCTCGAAGAGAACCTGATATACCTCGTCTCCCTGCAGGTGGGCCTTGACGGCCTGAACTGATGATAAAAAGATACGAGAGGGGGGTTTGATACCTTCGATTACTACGTCTGAGTCTTCATGCTTTAGGATGATCCTCTTTGCCGGGCAGCCAATCCTTGCATGGTTCCAGTATAGGCAATTCATGCCTAGGATCAGGTCAAAGTCTTTCATCTTCAGTATAGTCGCCGGTGCCTCGAATAGTTTTCCTCCAATCTCTACATTCAAGTTGCACTTGGTATTTGTTAGAATCTCTAATCCATCTAGGAATTGCACTCTCCTGTAGATGCCCTCGAAGTGTTGGACTTGGTCCAGATTGTCAATGAATTCTGCTGAGACAAACGAGTGCGAGGCACCCGTATCGAACAAGGTAAAAGCGGGTTTGCCGCAAACGCGCACTAAACCTGAGTGGTTTTGTTGTTTGGTTCAATGCTAAAGTAAAACTAAGATTTGCAAGGTACTAACAATTATAAGAAACACATCAAAGTACCTGTGATGACCCTTGCTGGGTCCCACGGCTGTGCTAGGTCCAGGGCGTACATCTTCTCCCTGTTCTGCCTCTGATCCCCGCCCTGAAATCCATGAACTCGTCCACGTCCTCGACCCCCGAAATGCTGGGCCGGTGGGGCAGCCTGTAGTTCTAGTGGTGCATTACTCTGAGGGCAGTTCCTCCGAATGTGCCCCGGCTGGTGGCAGTGGTAGCACTCCTGTGGGGGAGGTGGACCACCTCCTCCTATCCTCGGCACCTCCCGCATCTGCAGAGGCTGCGGAGCCAACACTACCTGCCCCTTCTGCTCCTGCCTCTCCTCTTGGCGGGGTCGGTCCTCCGTCCTTCTTTACCTAATGTAACGACCCTTCCGTTGGTCCCTCCTGCCACTCCTTCCCTGGTCCTCTGTCAGCCTCTTTCTGCCCCGAACAATGAGGTGGTCGGCTTCCATCTTTTTGGCCATCTCCAAAATCTTGGCCATGCTACCGTCGAAAAAAAGAGGAGTGTCTGCCTCAGTTCATCACAGAGGCCCTTGTAGAATCTCTTTGCATAGCCTGCATCATACAACTGATAGGATACCGCAAACCAGGCTAGGTGGGTGAACTCCCGGTGGTACTCCACTACTGTCCTGCTACCCTGCCTCAACTACAAAAACCTATCTTCTAGTTCATCCCTTGCTGACTGCGGTACATAGTGCTCCAGTTGCACCATCTTGAACTCATCCCATGATATGTCAGCTGCCTCCAATCCGACATAAGTGGTGTCCAGTATTGACTTCCACCACCTCTTTGCATGAGACTCTAGGCAAGAAACCACCAGGGGTACTGCCATGTCCGTCGGGCACTGAATTCCTGCCAGCATCTCGTACATGATGTCCACCCACTCCCCAGTCCGAACCACTGTCTCCATCCCAAGGTATGGGGGGGGGGGGGGGGGAGACCTCAGAAGGCACTCATCCATGTGTCCCCAGGATTTGGCTGAGGGGTCGGTGCCTCCTGTGCTCTGAATGCCTCCAGAATGGCAGTCAGTGTCTATCCCATCTCCGACTACTGGAACGGGGTAGGAGACAGTGGTGGTGGAACGACGTTCGGAGTTGGAGGCACACCATGCTGTGGGGTAGGGTTCATCGCGGGCTACAAAGAAAAATTAACACTCGTAAAAAGGGGTTGCCTAAAATTCAGTTAATAGTGGACTTTTCATGTGATTCCCCATATGGGCACACCATTGCTTTCGCTGCTTAGTTTGTCCTCAAACTAAACTCGTGCGGGGTGGCCTAGGGTTTTATGGACTTCTTTTCTTTGGATCGAGGTTTGCTCTAATACCACTTCTAAGACCCCATTTTTTTCCTTACAAAACCCGGGTCCTATTCCCATAACCGTCGCTTTGTGGTGACACCAACTCACGGGGAGGTCGCCACTAGAAATTCTGATCCTGCCGGCAATATCAATCACAGTAGAAGAAAGAATAAACAAACTTATAGAAGTTCAAGTCCACATCACATAGAAAATAAAACCATCTAAAGAGATGTCCACATCAAATATCTGA
Source organism: Dactylorhiza incarnata (assembly GCA_033032865.1). NCBI lineage: Eukaryota > Viridiplantae > Streptophyta > Magnoliopsida > Asparagales > Orchidaceae > Dactylorhiza > Dactylorhiza incarnata. The sequence goes on along the minus strand of JAWHQI010000315.1, from coordinate 2,865,660 downwards.
ACAAAAGGTACGGAAATAATAAAGGGCTAATGCCCTGTACATTAATTCCTCACTACAAAAGACACTCGTGAAAGCAAATCAACTAAAAGTGACACTCACAGATCCTGCGACTGGTGCTCCTGTGCTAGACTGTCCCGCCTCCATCTGCACCGGCCTCTGGTGCTGGGGCGTCTCCTCGGTCTCCTAAAATGATAAGGTCCACCGACCGTTAGTCAAAAGGCTAAGCCAATCCCCCACCCCTCCCTCGGTGATTCCTAGGCACCGAGCGGGAGGAATGAAGCGGAGGACAACAAGGGGTGTAAATAATAGCAGATGACGGGTGTATAATCTACAGGGGATGTCTACCACTACGCAATATATATTATAATTGAAGCAGTAAGTAAAAGTAGGGTAAGAACAAGTAAAGTAAGCAAGTAGAGCAAATATATAAGGTAAGTAAGGAAATGTAACCGTTGATTTATAGGAATGCCCGTACAAACCTATAGACCAAGGGGTCCTTTAGCAGGGCCTATCGTATAAAAAGTCCCTAACCAATTTATACGTTAGTGTTGGAACCTTAGTTTTGATTTGAGTTAGGATCCATCTTTAATGTCCAAGTTTCTATCATAACACATCTTATAGCTTAGATCAAATCCCATTAAGATAGAAGGCTGAAAATATATATAATTAATAGGCTGAGAAAATAAGAGAAAGATAAAAAATTAGATATATTCTCTGCGTTCGATGAACAACTATCTGCGTTCGACGAACAACGCTCTGTGGTCGACGAAAGATGTTCATTCTGCGCTCGACGAAATCCAGCTATCTCAGCGGTCGACGAACAGACCCCGTCTCAGCGGTCGAAAAAAGCTGCATTCGACGATCTCAAGTCTGCGTTCGACGAATCTTCAACAGAAGCTCAGAACGACGAATTAAATGTTTAGATTGACGAACTTGAAGCTGAGCTCGACGAACTTCTACCAGCTTTATAATTTAGATATTCTCAGTTTGACTAATATTCTTATATCTGATTAAGCAATACTTTAATTAAATTACATATTGCTGCCCTTCCGTATCATTTAATATTATAGCCATTGCAGACATTAAATGTTATAGCCGTTGCAGATAAGCAAAAGACAGCTGTTTATCTTCTTGAGGAGTCAAGATAATTAAAGAGACTTTATCTCTTTCCTTTTTCCCAAAAGAGGAATTCAAAATAAGATAGAAGCTCTGCAGATTACATATATAGAGAGCACAAGGAAGAAAGACAGAGCACACATAATATATGACACAAGCATAAATAGAGAACAACATATTATTCTATCTTGTTTGTTTTGCTAACTCTTCTCTGCAGATCATATTCATCCTGAGACACCTATCAAGATCATTTGCTCAGGATCTTAACCGCAAAAGAAGAAGAAAGGAATACTACATCCAAGAGAAGAAGCTTCACCACCTGAACATCAACTCTAATCAAATCAGGGGGAGCTCTTCAACATCTTCATCAAAGATCCATTCTCAACAACCCATCAGAATCTCTAGTGTCTTCTCAGAAAAGAGAAGAACAATATATATATATATATTTGCTTTCTTTATTCCCCTCTTGTATAAGGTTATAACTCCCTTCAAAAGTTAACTCTCGGTGATAAGGCACCTTAGCAAAAACCTGTGATTTGGTTTTTGAGTTACCTAATCAAAAGCTCATATGGTGGCAGGGCACCTGATCAAAAACCTGTAGTGGATTCCTACCAGTGGGTAGAAGAGTAGATGTACCCAGGTTGATTGGGGAACTACTATATTTCTTGTGTATTCTGGTTGCCTGGCTTATGTTCTATTTTCTTGTTGCTGTGCTGTGTTGCTGTGCCTTCTTTGTGTTTGCTTTTATTACTCACTTAATTACACACATATATATATATAACACTATTTTTTAAATAACCCATAAAAAGAGTTTTTAACTTAAGAACTAAACTCCCTTTCAATTGGTATCAAAGCAAGGCTGATTATATTAATCACCTTCAACTGATATTCAATTGCACTTTCAATTGGTATCAGAGGGTAGTTGATTATTTATACAGGCTAACACCTGAATCATAAAGATCACTTAGTTCTTAAATTTTTTTTAAAAAAGTTTTTCTATAATCTAATGGCACAAGTAGAATTTTCAAATCCACCCATCTATAATTTGGATAGATTTTCTTTATGGCAAGTTAGAATTAAATTATATATGAATGCCACAGATGAAGATATTTACAAATCTATTTTGCCAGGACCTCCATCTTCAATTTCTTCAACAGATGATCAAGAGAAGCTGAAAAGTGCTGATGCAAAGGCCATGGACATATTGGCTCAATCAATGTCAAAAGACATTCTTCAAAGAATGGCCGATTGTACTTCAGCAAGGGGCATCTGGAACTCCCTCTCAAGGATGGTAAATGAATCTTCTTCCACTTCTTCCACTAACTGTATTTTTGATGCAGAACCATCATCTAGCCTAAGTGAAGAAGAAGAAGAAGAACAAAAGGCCAGAAGTTTCTGCATGTTGGCCATATATGGCTCAAACCACATCTCAGATGCAGAAAAGGTAAATGAGGTAACTTCAAATCCCAACTCTACCTCTGAAAATTACAAATCAGATATTAAAATTCTATATATAGATATAATAAAATCTGAAAAGAAAATTATAAAAGAGTTAATAGAAATTAACATTTTAATTCCTGAAAATAATAAACTTAAGGAAAATTTGAAAAACTCAGAAGAACAAAATATTTCCTTGAAAAATAAATTTGAACAAACTTTTAAGGAAATAAAAGACTCTGTAGAAATTACTGAATTTCTTTATGTTAAAACAAAATCTAGAAATCAGTTTAATTTTTCAAATTTATATTTTAATGAGATAAAAAGGCCAATATATCTAATTATAAGGCATTTGTTTTTATCTATTTTAAAACTTTTATAATTAAACAGCAATTATAAGATTCATTTAAATTTTTTTTTATCTTAAAAACAAAGTCAGATAACTTCACATTCTTACAGATTTTCTCCAAAATCATGTTGAGCATTCTACTCAGATTGCATAGATCAGAAATGATCAGAGCACTAAGTGTGAGTCTCTTCTGATTAAAGGGATTCTATAGAAAGAAGGTATCAGGCAATGTTTTTCTGATTTTAAAAATTCCTTAGAATTCATTAACAGCTGTAGCAATTCATATCATTAAAATCCCTTTAAATCAAAATCTAGGAAATCAGAAATTGCTTAAATGTATTTTAAAAGAAGAAGAAATAATATAATTTATTGTTAAATATTTTTCAATAATCTCTGACCCTTAAGCCTTAAGTTATTCAAGACTTTTTATGCTTAGGTATCCTAAACCAAATAGGGGGAGATTGTAAGAACCTAGTCTTTAATTTGGATTAGGATCCCAACTCAAATAGGGGGAGATTGTTGGAACCTTAGTTTTGATTTGAGTTAGGATCCATCTTTAATGTCTATGTTTCCATCATAACCCATCTTATAGCTTAGATCAAATCCCATTAAGATAGAAGGCTGAAAATATATATAATTAATAGGCTGAGAAAATAAGAGAAAGATAAAAAATTATATATGTTCTCTGCGTTCGACGAATGACTATCTGCGTTCGATGAACGGCGCTCTGCGGTCGATGAAATATGTTCATTCTACGCTCGACAAAATCCAGCTATCTCAGTGGTCGACGAACAGACCCCGTCTCAGCGGTCGACGAAAAGCTGCGTTCGACGATCTCAAGTCTGCGTTCGACGAATCTTCAACAGAAGCTCAGAACCACGAATTAAATGTTCAGATCGACAAACTTGAAGCTGAGCCTGATGAATTTCTACCAGCTTTATAATATTGATATTCTCAGTTCGACTAATATTCTTATATCTGATTAAGCAATACTTTAATTAAATTACATATTGCTGCCCATATGTATCATTTAATATTATAGCCGTTGCAGGCATTAAATGTTATAACCATTGCAGATAAGCAAAAGACAGCAGTTTATCTTCTCGAGGAGTCAAGATAATTAAAGAGACTTTATCTCTTTCCTTTTTCCCAAAAGAGGAATTCAAAATAAGAGAGAAGCTCTACAGATTACATATATAGAGAGCACAAGGAAGCAAGACAGAGCACACAGAATATATGACACAAGCATAAACAGAGAACGACATATTATTCTATCTTGTTTGTTTTGCTAACTCTTCTCTGCAGATCATATTCATCCTGAGACACCTATCAAGATCATTTGCTGATGGCGCAAATCTCACACACCGCTATAGGCGGTAGCTCGACTACGACACGAAACGGCAGTGTACCGATCGTTCAAGTAATATAAAACGAGGAGTAATCCCCGAGTATCGAATCTCTCAAGGAACACAGTAAGGTGGAGTTAACGTTCGAGGTAGGACTTGAGATTGAAGTCCTTAACGTCGGATGGAATGCGGGGGAGTTGGGTTGGCTTTTGGAACATAAAATAAAAGCTATCAACTACTCCTATGCAATGCCGCTATGCAATGCTTCGCTTGGCGGGATGGAGACTAGGCAGGCCTTGAGCGCGCTGCGTCGCAAGGGCGGATGGACGAGTAGGCAAACGGATCGAACTATGCAGGCCTTGAGCGCGTTGCTTCATTAGGCGGGATGAAATGCGGGCCGCGATGCCACGCTTCGGTAGGCGGGTGGACGAGAAGGCAAGCGGAATGAGGGTCGCAAGCACCTCTTCGACAAGCACGCCACTAGCAATTGCTAGTGCGGCACCGGACAACCAACAATCCACACCACAAGGCACACCTCAAAATAATAAGCAAGAATACTCAAATCACATAGACATAATCAAGTATAAATGCTAATAATCAAGCACGCTTCATCATAATGTTAGATCTAACTACATATACATCAATAAGAGAAGAATAGAGCAAGAAATCGACCGAATCCGAAGGCTCGTTGTAGATTCACGGTTGGAATCGCCGGGTTGTCAATCCGCGTCCAAGCTCAGTCCGCAACTACGTCCGGGGTAGAGAGAGTTGTCACTACTCTCCAATGGACCCGTCTTCTTCGTGTCACGATCCGGTAGAGGTTGCAAACTTCCTCTTGCTTGATGGTAATGGCGGCTAGGTCTTCCTTTGAAGCTCTTGGATGAAGGAGGAGGCTGAGAGGAAACTCCGGCTCAAGATTGGCGTGAAGAGCAAGCCCGGAGCACCTCCATATGGTGGGCGGCGATGGAGGGGCGAAATCGGGCGGAACGGGGCGGAAAACGGCGGCTGAAATTCGGGATCCGACCTAAAATCGCGAGCAGGTCGTTTTATAGGCGCTGGAGTAAACAGTGCGCACGGTCATTGGCGCACGACCAGTGGTCGTGCACACTAGAATTCGGTGATCGTGCGCTCTGTCTGGACGGAGCCTGTAAAGACAGAAATTATGGAATAACATGATCGCACGACCAGTGGCGCACGACCGGTGGTCGTGCGCACTATCGTAGGTGGTCGTGCGCACTGATTAAAACAGAACTCATGAAATTGATGATGAGTGCGCATGAACAGTGGCGCACGACCGGTGGTCATGCGCACTATCGTAGATGGTCGTGCGCACTGCACCAAACAGAACTCATGAAAAAGTGTTAAGTGCACACGATCAGTGGCGCACGACCAGTGGTCGTGCGCAATAGAACCAGTGATCGTGCGCAGTGTTCCTGTGCAGAATTGCACCGGAAGCACCTGCACGACTCCTGTTCTAGCGTACAACCACGAATCCAGCTACTGAAAGTGGCACCTAACAGTGCATGAAAACTACTAATGAAGATAAACATGAAAACACACCAAAATGGGCCTAGAAGTGCACCTAGCATAGACTGATCAATATGAACTATAACAGGGCTAAAGTGCGGTGAAATGACTAAGTAAATGGCCCAGATGAGTCCATAAAAGTGTATATGATCAGGACTCATCACACCCCCAGACTTACCTGTTTGCGCGTCCCGAGCAAACAAATTTTAAGCGTACGGGAAAGAAAAGTAGATGGCTTAAAACTACAATATAGAGTACTATGCGAAGTCGCATGCTCATGTGCATAAGAAGAATAGTAGAGAAGATTTCTCAATATACACAACAGTTTATATATTTCTAAAAGAGTAAAAGCATATTACAACTACTCAAAATGGTGAACAACGGTGAATCGTTCGGTCATGCATACGGAGAAAGTAAACTAAACGCTGAGACGAGCATTGCCCAAGATCAGGATGCCGGACAAACTCCACCGAAATCCATCGGTGTCGGCGACCATAGGCTCACCCGGTCACATTCTCTCCACGACACTAGATTGGTTCATAGCGTGAGTCGGTAGGACTTTAGGTTAGAGATGGGGCTTGGGTTACGGTGAGGTAAACGATGATAAACAAAATGGCTTAAACACATAACCCAAATGAGCTTTTTAAAAAAAACTACCTGCGCACCACAATCGAATGCAAGTGCACCACACCCCCAGACTTGAACTTTTGCAATCATAGGTGTGTGCACCGCCTACTCCCAATACATATTTTTTCTAAAAGATTTTTCAATAAAACTCATTTTTCTTTCTTCTCTTTTTTTTTTCATTTTTCTTTCTATCTTTCATTTTCTTGTCTTTTTTTTTTCTTTCAGCAAAATTTTCAAATGAGCACATCCACAGATTCACAAAATAGACACCACAATCAACATCCCCCAAAATGTAAATGAAACAACAACAAAAGCTCAGATTTGGGTGTGTGACTAGGCTAGGCTTTTAGGCTTTGGTGAGAAAAATGTGGAGCTGAATCAAGAAAAGGGTAGGCACAAAGGGGCTAGCAAGGGTAGACGATAGGCATGAAATAAAAAGTTCAACCGAGCCAAAATAATGGCCTACGTCATTCTCACGCACTAGAACTATCCTATGCCAATGCTTCAAGAATCGCTTGGGGCAAGTTCTAGCCACCGAGAAAGATTCTCCTTTCTCCTGACTCAGCAATACGAATCTAACGATCGTTTACACACAACCCTATGCTATCGTTTGATTCCACCGAATTCACCATTTGAGTAGAGTAAACAACATTTACACTAATAAGAAAAATATAAAACCATAAGTATAAAGAGAAGTCTACTCTACACAAATTTCTATGCAACCGAGCACTCGACTAGGAGCACTACTAGAGTCAACATTTTACTCTGCTGCATAGTCCTAAGCCATCACCTAGACTTTCCCAAATAAGCAGAAGAATTAAATTCACTACAGAGCACGCATACAGACGAGTACGCGCTCAAGTGGGTGATGTGGTGTGCAATGAAAATGAACAAATAATAAAACTGAAAATAAAATACTTCTGGCATGCTATGCATGAGTGCACGTGAGTGGGTGCAAAAACTGCTCTCCCCCAGACTTAAACTAAACACTCCACAAAATATATGACATGAAAATCAGAAAAGGCTAGGGATAGAGAGTACCCAGTGCTCAGAAATGAGCACACCAGAAGATTGGCGTTTAAACCACGACTAAGCTGCAGCATCCGCCATCCAGAAGAAGTACCTGCAGGGGTCAGCTCCGCAAAACAAAAGAAACAGAAAAAGACAAACTAAAATAAACTACAGCTAACTAAACATGATTAGAAGAAATAAAAATGCAGGAAAAGTAAGATAACTACTGGGGTTATTGTCCTCCCAGCACGACTTATTTAGCATTTGTACAGTTCTAGCTAATGGGCCTATGAAAAGAAAAGTGCACAGGTAACTGTTCTAATATGCGCATCGGTAACGGGTACCGATACGGAGACAGAACAGTCACCCCTCTACCTAAATATAGATACCTGCTCCTCACAGGTAGAGGGTAGAGAATGTAAGAAAAGGAGGAGGCCTGGTCCTCACTCATCTCACAAAACACATCCTTGCCTAGCAAGGTATCGTCAACAGGGAGGCAGCAGGAGGAAAAGGCAATGAGTGGAGCTTCCTCTATGGAGGGGGAATAAACCTCCTCACATAAGAGGATACTCTCATCATTGACTTGAGCAAAAAGCTCCAAGTCCTCCGGGGATACCTGTGAAGACTCAACCTGCACAGGCTCAGATGAAGAAAGGGGATCAAGAAATAAAGAAGACGAAGAACATAAATAAACATCAATCGGGGGAGTGATCCCGGTCTCACTCCCATCAGGTTGGGGAAGTAAAAAAATGTTTGCATTGTCATCAATGCTACAAGATTCGGCGGGATCAACGGTGGCCAGGCTTAGGATTTAGACTTCCTCCACCGGTGCTGAGGAAAATTCCTCTTCACCTAGAAGGTTGTCCTCCTCCATAGGAATAGGCACAACACTCAGATCAACCGCCTCCTCCTGCGACACATCATCAACAATGTCGTCAGAGACGAGTGTAGTATACACAACAGGGAGAGGAGTAGTGCTCGGATAAAAGTCGAGCACCGATTCCTCACAAAGAATCGAATCCACTAGGGGTGGTGGATGCACCGGGAGAATAGGCTCAGCAATGTCGGTGCCCAGATCAGCCACACATCCAGTGACTGTGTCCATGCCATACCCTTCAAGATGCGAAGGTGACAAAGAAACATAACCGGATGTTGAAGGTGTGCCGCCAGAGTTAGGAGTTGGAACGATCTGGATATCCGGCTCATCGTCTTCGTCCAATTGGCGAAGATACTCAGCACAGTCCTTCAGGACATGATCAGTGCTCTGACAAAACCGGCACTGCCTTGCGGGCTTCTTTGGCACAGTGGGAGCTGGAGCCGAAAAGAAGTACGATGGTAAAGGCTCAGCAGAGTAGCCATAAGACTTACGCGCACCATATGGAGTACCAGACGAAGTCGGTGCTCCATATGCTGGGCTATAAGAATTATGCCTACTATTCTCCGTAAGGCATTCATCACTAGAGTGGGAGGTAGCTCCACACCAACGACAACGAAAATTAAGATGTGCCCACATAGTGCGAAGATAAAACGATTCAAAAAGAAGAACACTATTGTGCGAAATACTACACCTAACAAAAATTTACTAAAGCAACCTACTATAAAACAAGAAAAAGGAATAAAAAGAACAGAAATAAAATAAGAGATGCAATTTACAAATGGAAGGGCTTCTCTCTCAGACTCTCCCTCTCCAGAAAACTCACACGCCTGTGTTCCCCGGCAACGACGCCAAAAACTTGATGGCGCAAATCTCACACACCGCTATAGGCGGTAGCTCGACTGCGACACGAAACGGCAGTGTACCGATCGTTCAAGTAATATAAAACGAGGAGTAATCCCCGAGTATCAAATCTCTCAAGGAACACAGTAAGGTGGAGTTAACGTTCGAGGTAGGACTTGAGATTGAAGTCCTTAACGTCGGATGGAATGCGAGGGAGTTGGGTTGGCTTTTGGAACATAAAATAAAAGCTATCAACTACTCCTATGCAATGCCGCTATGCAATGCTTCGCTTGGCGGGATGGAGACTAGGCAGGCCTTGAGCGCGCTGCGTCGCAAGGGCGGATGGACGAGTAGGCAAACGGATCGAACTATGCAGGCCTTGAGCGCATTGCTTCGTTAGGCGGGATGAAATGCGGGCCGCGATGCCACGCTTCGGTAGGCGGGTGGACGAGAAGGCAAGCGGAATGAGGGTCGCAAGCACCTCTTCGACAAGCACGCCACTAGCAATTGCTAGTACGGCACCGGACAACCAACAATCCACACCACAAGGCACACCTCAAAATAATAAGCAAGAATACTCAAATCACATAGACATAATCAAGTATAAATGCTAATAATCAAGCATGCTTCATCATAATGTTAGATCTAACTACATATACATCAATAAGAGAAGAATAGAGCAAGAAATCGACCGAATCTGAAGGCTCGTTGTAGATTCACGGTTGGAATCGCCGGGTTGTCAATCCGCGTCCAAGCTCAGTCCGCAACTACGTCCGGGGTAGAGAGAGTTGTCACTACTCTCCAATGGACCCGTCTTCTTCGTGTCACGATCCGGTAGAGGTTGCAAACTTCCTCTTGCTTGATGGTAATGGCGGCTAGGTCTTCCTTTGAAGCTCTTGGATGAAGGAGGAGGCCGAGAGGAAACTCCGGCTCAAGATTGGCGTGAAGAGCAAGCCCGGAGCACCTCCATATGGTGGGCGGCGATGGAGGGGCGAAATCGGGCGGAACGGGGCGGAAAACGGCGGCTGAAATTCGGGATCCGACCTAAAATCGCGAGCAGGTCGTTTTATAGGCGCTGGAGTAAACAGTGCGCACGGTCATTGGCGCACGACCAGTGGTCGTGCGCACTAGAATTCGGTGATCGTGCGCTCTGTCTGGACGGAGCCTGTAAAGACAGAAATTATGGAATAACATGATCGCACGACCAGTGGCGCACGCCCGGTGGTCGTGCGCACTATCGTAGGTGGTCGTGCGCACTGATTAAAACAGAACTCATGAAATTGATGATGAGTGCGCATGAACAGTGGCGCACGACCGGTGGTCGTGCGCACTATCGTAGATGGTCGTGCGCACTGCACCAAACAGAACTCATGAAAAAGTGTTAAGTGCACACGATCAGTGGCGCACGACCAGTGGTCGTGCGCAATAGAACCAGTGATCGTGCGCAGTGTTCCTGTGCAGAATTGCACCGGAAGCACCTGCACGACTCCTGTTCTAGCGTACAACCACGAATCCATCTACTGAAAGTGGCACCTAACAGTGCATGAAAACTACTAATGAAGATAAACATGAAAACACACCAAAATGGGCCTAGAAGTGCACCTAGCATAGACTGATCAATATGAACTATAACAGGGCTAAAGTGCGGTGAAATGACTAAGTAAATGGCCCAGATGAGTCCATAAAAGTGTATATGATCAGGACTCATCATTTGCTCAGGATATTAACTGCAGAAGAAGAAGAAATGAATACTACATCCAAGAGAAGAAGCTTCACCACCTGAACATCAACTCTAATCAAATCAGGGGGAGCTCTTCAACATATTCATCAAAGATCCATTCCCAACAACCCATCAGGATCTCTAGTGTCTTCTCAGAAAAGAGAGGAACAATATATATATATTTTTGCTTTCTTTATTCCCTTTTTTATAGGGTTATAACTCCCTTCAAAAGTTAACTCTCGGTGACAGGGCACCTTAGCAAAAACCTGTGATTTGGTTTTTGAGTTACCTGATCAAAAGCTCATATGGTGGCATGGCACCTGATCAAAAACCTGTAGTGGATTCCAACCAGTGGGTAGAAGAGTAGATGTACCCAGGTTGATTGGGGAACTACTATATTTCTTGTGTCTTCTGGTTGCTTGGCTTATGTTCTATTTTCTTGTTGCTTTGCTGTGTTGCTGTGCCTTCTTTGTGTTTGCTTTTATTACTCACTTAATTACACATATATATCACCATTTTTTAAATAACCCATAAAAAGAGTTTTTAACCTAAGAACTAAACTCCTTTTCAATTGGTATCAAAGCAAGGTTGATTATATTAATCACCTTCAACTGATATTCAATTGCACTTTCAGGTAGAGGTAGAGGTTGAAATTCAATGTTTATGCTATGTCATGCAAGGTATATCGTTTTATGTTATGATCATACAAGTACAAATCACACACTATGACTCTATGCACACAAACCTGTAGTTCCCCCTTTTTGGAGCTTAAAAAACTCCCAGGATACTCCCGTAGTGGCAAACGGAAGCAGTGGGTTGGGCCTCGCCAACCTCTAGGTTGGTATTTGCACTACCTAACCTAGACCTAACATACGCTTCAATGCTAAGAACATAATAGTGGAGCTCTTACGTACTCTTGCTGGTTAGACAACCAGACTTGTCTTGGTAAAGGGTTATCCACACTTACCGAGCCCAAGTATCAATGTCAGTGCAACGACCATCAACACTAAGGGCCCACCACCTTATGCACATGCATTAATAAATACCATCTATGATCTCCAAGTCATAAGCTACCCGGGCTAACCTGCCCGACCAAGGATCATTTTTGAGTCACGAGCTCACCGGATTGTTAATCCTCTCCTACGACCACCGAGCCTACAAATCGTAGTATAAAAACAACTAAGCTCCCGTAACCACGGGGTGTGGTAAGTGTGTTATTAATTAATCTTGTACAACATCTTACTCCTACGATTTATGGTTAATCTTGGTCTTCCCGAGGTCAACCCTATGAGGGGCTCGCAGCGGTACTAGGAACTGTACTGATGGGATGATAGCCCAAAGCTCCCTTTCTCAAGACACTTATTATTGTTGGTAGCTACCCAATGCATGCCCTCTTTTACTATTTCACCTGAGTTAACCCTAAGTGCTTTATGACACGCTAGGGGAAAGACGATCTTTCGTCAATCCTAAGCACAACCTTACCCTTAACTCATCAAGCACTCTTATCACATGAACTCCTTTTTTGTGACCTCAACCTCTTCATCCAGACCATGTACACCAACTACATGCCATTTCCACTTGGTAGGCCACTAAACACCCATGTTTCACAGTTTTACTATACGCAGACCAAATGAGATATACGAACTACATAGGTAGAGGTACTCCAAATAATCATCCACATGACTCAAGATTAATAAAGGAAGTCAATCATGATATTATGAGACTAAATTCAGAGGTTCACATTCTTCCCTAAATATTTGGCATTACTTATAATTTTTTTCCAAAACTAGCCATGTGTGAAATTGAACATGAAGTGTAGGATCTTCTTATGATATGGCCTCCACTAAGTTATGGCATGTCTATGATAACAAAATAACAGTAAACACAGAATATCATAATTTTACAATAAGGAATTGTCCTCTATTTATAATATTTAACATCTATCCATAATTGGAGGTTAATGAAGGAACCATCAAAAATACTTATCCAAAAATTATGGAAAAAATACTAGATCTCTATAATGATCAGAAAGGCTTACTGACTGAGTTTCACAATTTATGGATATCATTTTCTCACCTAAATAAATATTTTAATAAAATCCCACTTAGGACATGTTGTGAAGTAGCCTACTGATACCTATCTCCAAAAATTCTACAAAAATTCACATAGCTTCCTAGTGCACGGAAATGTCCTATCACCAAGTTGCAAAATTTCCTAAAGAGTATTGGACCCTCAATTATTTTTCTTAAGCCTAAGACAAAATAAGTGCCTTGTGAATGAAGTACTGGTTAAATCATTTCATTAATTACTCAAAAATTACAAGGGGTTTATAATATGAGTATAAAGACACTACCAAGGTTTCATCATCATCCAAGACCATTTGAGCATGTAAATTTCTCTTATAAGAACTTTCCCTACACGGATTATGACCTATTTCAAAGGGGATAATTGCTCATTAAATTCTTATAAAATTACCTATGGTCTAATTACACCCTATGAACTTGTCCACCAAGTTCCATAACCATTCAAGGACATTTGACCCCATGTCCTTCACAAAGCTAAAAGTGCAACCCAAGGGGTAAAGCTAGGGTTCTAGGGCATATTCACCCCACATCACCCCAAATCACTCATGGAGGTGCTTTAGGTGATCCTAAACCAGTGGTCAAGGTTTCAAATCATGTTGATGAGAATTGACCACAATACCCCAAAATGAGCACCATACCCTATTTTGACCTAGTTTGACCAAACTTGGGATAACAAATTACTAAACTAAATCAGTCTCAAATGGGCTGAAATTTTTACCAGGGTCATATTATAACCCTATGGAGCACCCACCAAAATTTGGTGGGGACTGGAGGTCATTAGACCCTTTAATTATTTAACATATGAATTATGAAAATTATTACAAAAACCTTATAAAAATGTTCTCCCAACATTTACATCTTTGGATATGTTAAGGGGGTTGATACAAATAGCATAGGTGTCAATTTTCATGCCCATAGCATTTCCCTATCAAGAGTTATTCAAGAAAAGGTGGCTGCCCTACCCTAGGTACCAGTCCTACCAAAATGGCTCTACAGGGAGCTACGATGCTCTTATTGGTCTGAAACAAATTTTTAATTAAACTACACACCCAAGGCTACAACTTTGATGTTGGGAACTTTTTCATTTAAGGGGCCCTAGTTGTTTTACCCAGAAATCGGCGATCTCTATGAGCTAACATTTTCAGGTATTACGGTATGTTCGGAGATCCGGGCCGATCTCGCTCCTCCGGGGGGGGGGGGGGGGGTCTCATCGAGCCCAGGCTGTCTCACGTAGGAGGAGGTCGCCCCTTCCTGGGCGACCTCATGCAGGGGAGGTCGCACCTTCTGGGCGACCTCGCAGAGGCAGGTCACCCCTCTTGGACGACCTCGCAGAGGGAGGTCGCCCCTCCTGGGCGACCTCACAGAGGGAGGTCGCCCCTCCTGGGCGACCTCGTAGAGGTAGGTCGCCCCTCCTGGGCGACCTCGCAGTGGGAGGTCGCCCCTCCCGGGTGACCTCGCTGGGAGGAGATCGCCTCTCCTGGGCGATTTCCCAAGGGGTAGGTCGCCCCTTCCGGGCGACCTCGAGCAGAGCAGGCCGCCCCTCCCGGGCGAACTCGCAGGGAGGAGATCGCCCCTCCTAGGCGATCTCCCAAGGAGCAGGTCGCCCCTTCCGGGCGACCTCGAGCAGAGCAGGCCGCCCCTTCTGGGCGACCTCGAGCAGAGCAGGTCGCTCCTCCCGGGTAACCTCGCAGGGAGGAGATCTCCCCTCCTGGGCGATCGAGCAGAGCAGGCTGCCCCTTCCGGGCGACCTCGAGCAGAGCAGGGCGCCCTTTCCAGGCGACCTCGAGCAAAGCAGGTCGCCCCTCCCGGGCGACCTCGCAGGGAGGAGATCTCCCCTACTGGGCGATCTCAAAAGGGGAGATCACTTCTCCTCGGCGACCTCGCTCCAGAGGGTCTCGGTCTCGCACTGATTCTGGTTTATGTAATCTGTTCAGGTGATCCAGGTCTAGACGATCTCGAGGATCTCAGCGGTCTCAACAGCGGTCTCAGGCGATCTAAGCAGGTCCAGATGATCTCGACGATCTCAGCAGTCTCAGTAGTTCCAGACGATCTCGACAATCTCAGCGGTCTCAGCAGCGGTCTTAGGCGTTCTCAGCAGTTCCTAGCAGCCCATTACCCTTCAGATCTGCCCATTCGGGCAGGCTCCACGTCTATAAATAGAGGGGTAGGGGTACCATTTGGGGATCTTTTTAGAGAGTTCTCAGCTCCAGCCAGGGACTCGAGCGGTCTCTGTTTTTTGAGACCACGGAGACCTTCCCATCTCCCTTTCGGAGACCTCTCCACCTCTTTTTCAGGAGACCTCTTTTTCATTTTTTCCATTGTAACCTCAGCTATAACTCAAGCTTTATATCAATAAAATTCCCTTTCTTTCAGCTCAAAGTAACCGGCCACCCACAAGTCTCACCCCCCGTCTTTCAGTTCAAGCGAGTGTGGAGTTGGTACATTTTTTGGTGCCAACACTAGTATTTTTAATAATCAAATCAAAATACTGCAAGATGTGTGATATTAATACAAATAATAAAATATCATATATAATGATCTTGCACAGATCTTGGCTCAAATCATGCGACCCTGGGTCATCGTCTACCTTCAGCCAAGGGCTGATATTATCCAGTCCTGGGCCTCCTTCCTCCTCACTTTTCCGGCCACCTGAGCGCCGCCCCGACCGGCCAATGCCACCACCACCTTCGTTGAGGTGGCGGTCGGTGATTAGGGGTGGTTGGCCGGCCGGAGGTGGCCGGAGTGATGAATTTTTGCGGGGGAAAAAGAGCTCGAAACGAGCCCTATCGAAAGCTTGATTCGAGCCCAATTTGGCTCAAATCAAGCCCAAATCTAGATGATGATCTAGCACTAGGGGAGAGGAGATAGATCGGACCTGATTCGTGGCCTGATGGTGCGTATTTCAGTGAGTCGCCATTGCCGGTGGTGGAGCTTTTGGTGCCATGCCGATTTGCACTTGGAGGGCTCAATTTCTTCAGGGAAGAGGGGGGTTTCACTCCTTTCCGACCTCTGAATGTGTTAAAGAGGTCAATTGAGGCTATGGGGGAGGAGTTACTCGAATTGCCATTAATGGCCATAAGTGGAGATTTCAGTTACACTTGGGGGGTTGAATTGGGCATCAATGTGGCCGGGAGAAGGCTGGAAACTTCTCCTCTCCCCAAGAGGAGATGAATGGTGCCATCAATGGAGGGATTTGGGGGTTTCTTCTTCTCCTCCATTAACTCCCCCTTCTCCCACTCTCTTCCAAATTGGTTTTTCTCTCTCCTGGCCGATTTCCCTAAAATTGAATGGCCTAATCAGTAGCACTCAACCCCATTAGGTGGTGGACCACCTCAATTGGGTCTAGCCCAAGAGGATTGGGCTGGATTTGGGCAAATAAGGTCATTTTGACCTAATTTAGGAGAAGGTTGACTTTGGTCTAATTGACCATTTGGGTTGACCCCAATGGGTGGGTAGTGACCCCTTGGACTCCCTCAAGGGTTAGAAAGGTCTAGGTAGGGTCAATTTGGCAAGGTGAGGGTGAATTTCCCCTTAATAGGGCACTTTTGACCAAATTGGGGCTATGGTTGACTTAGGTTAAATTGGCCAATTTGGAGGTCCCAAGATGGGGCCTTTTGGTCCATTAGGTACCTAGTAACCCTATAAGGGTATGGGCAAGGTCAATTTGGCATAGTGGAGGACAATTGACCCTTATTGAGTTAGTTTGACCTATTTAGGGTTAGGGTTGACTTTAGTCAATTTGGTCTCTTTGGTTTACCCCAATGAGTCCTTGGTGCTCTAAGGAGACCCCTAATGGGTTAGGGATGTTATGGTGGGTCAAAGGTTCAAGGTGAGGCTCTAAAGTCCAACCCTAGGCTTGGTATCTGAAAATCGCTAATTGCAGACCACTTAGGTTTTCTCCTTCTCTCCTAAATTCACATGGTCTTAAGCTCTTCCTATGGTTTTGTCATGACCTAGTCATGACAAAACCAACTTAGGGGTCTAGTTGTTTGGGGGATGTTACAGATACGGTAGCCCTGGTTGCGTTACAAATTGATATGCTAAATAAAAAATGTCTGCGATGTTTCCTTCTTCTTCAAATTCTTATTGGGATGCTACTAATAATGATGTTTTATTGGCAGAACAGGTAGATTATGTCGGGAACCCAATTCGGCCTTCTGCAAATTTGGGTAACAATATGTTTGGAAACACTTATAACCCAAATTTGAGGAAACATCTAAATTTCTCTTAGAGCAATCAGGGGAATGCGGCACGCCCTCCAAACGCTTTTTCATATGATTTTCCACCCCCTGCACCTCGTGCACCCACATTTGAAGATTTTTTTCAAAATATGTTGCTAATACTGACGCAACTTTGCGAAATTTAGCCGTCTCTCTCTGGAATCTTGAAATTCAAGTTGGGTAACTCGTCAAGTTCTTAAATGAATGCCAACCTGGAACTCTACCATGAAACACGGAGGTAAACCCACGGGGTTCAGTTAATGCCATTACTCATAGAAGCGGAAGAGAAGTGAGAGTTCCGGAACAAGAAAAAAGTAAGTTTGAAACTCCACCTTCTTCTTTTTCTCCCCTGCACCTATCTCTTCTTCAGATATTTCTAAACCATCTCTACCTTATCCTACAATTTAAAAAAAAAACTCCGAATGATGAAAATTATAATAAATTTAGAGGTTTTTAAACAAATCCAAATCAATTTGCAATTTTGTGTGGTAATCTCACAAATGCCAAAATATGCTAAATATCTACAGGATTTGCTTTCAAACAATAAAAAATTAGAATATTTTTCTCGATTTAAGTTAAATGCCGAATGCTCGACAATTTTACTTAACAAATTACCACAAAAATTAAACGATCCGGGAAGTTTCTCTATCCCGTGCCTCTTTGGTGATTTGTTGGTAAAACATGATTTAGCGGACCTAGGAGCTAGCATTAATTTAATGCCTTAATCTTTATTTAAAAAGCTAGGATTATGTACGCCAAGTCTGACTCAGATAAGTATTTAGCTTGCGGATCGTTCTATCAAACACCCTATGGGTATTATTGAAGACATTTTAGGTGGACAAATTTATTTTTCCAGTTGATTTTGTCATATTAGATATTGAGGAAGATGCCGATGTTCCTCTTATCCTTGGTCGTCCTTTCCTTGCCACCTCTCGGGCAATAATCAACATAAGTAATGGAAAACTTATACTTAGAGTTGATGATGACAAAGTCACTATTTTCATAAATTCTTCTTTGAAAAATTCCCTTTCAAATGACGACTCAATTTATTTTCTAGAAATTTTTTCTGAAGAACAAACTAACATAGATTTTCTAATTCCCTCTGCTAATTCTCTTGAAGTATTAAATTCTTTATCAACTGATGAAGTTACTCCAAATTCTCCACTTTTTGAAAATCTTGAAAAAGAGAAAAATATTTTATCTACCTCTTATGAATCTCCGCCTAAGTTAGAAAATAAACAACTTCCTGAACATTTAAAATATATTTTTCTTGAATCAAATTCTCAATTACCTGTAATAGTTTCTGCTTTTCTTTCAGATTTTGAAAATGAAAATAATCAAAATTTTAAAAGAACACCGGCACGCCACGCTTGGTAAATTTATGATATACGTGGAATTAGTCCAAAATTTTGCACTCATAAAATTCTCTTGGAAGATAATTCACGTCATTCGATTCAACCTCAACGCTGACTTAACCCAAATATGAAAGAAGTAGTTAAGGAGGAAATTATTAAATTATTAGATGCGAGAATTATTTATCCAATATCCAATAGTTCAAAGATTAGTCCCGTATAGGTCATACCTAAGAAAGGTGGAATCACGATTGTTTTAATGATAATAATAAATTAATTGCTATTCGTACTGTAACTGGATGGAGAATGTGTATTGATTTTAGAAAATTAAATGATGCTATTGTAAAGATCATTTCCCTCTTAAGTTTATGGATCAAATTTTAGAATGTCTTTCCGAACATGAATTTTATTTTTTTCTCGATTGTCTCTCAGGTTACCTTCAAATTACAATCGCACCCGAGGACCAGGAGAAACCCACTTTCACATGTCCATTTAGAATGTTTACGTATCGCAGAATGCCTTTTGGATTATGCAATGTATCGACCACATTCCAAAGATGTATGCTGGCTATTTTTGATGAACTTGTAGGCGATATTATGGAAGTTTTCATGGATGATTTTTTGGTTTTTGGCGATAATTTTGATTTTTGTTTAAATAATTTAAAAAAGTTTTAAAAAGATGTGAAGAGACTAATCTTGTCCTAAACTGGAAAAAATGCCATTTTATGGTCAATGAGGGGTTAGTTCTCAGTCATAAATTTTCAAATGAAGGAATCGAAGTTGATCGTGCAAAAATTGAAATCATAGAAAAACTCCCTCCACCAACTATAGTTAAAGCAATTAGAAGTTTTCTCGATCATGCTGGTTTTTATAGACGTTTTATCAAAGATTTTTCGAAAATCACAAAACTGCTAACTCGTCTACTTGAGAAAGATGTTCCTTTTAGTTTTGATTCTACTTATTTTTTTGCTTTTTCTATTCTTAAGAATAAACTTATTAATTCTCCTATTTTAGTTGCTCCTGATTAGAATTTGCCTTTTGAACTAATGTGTGATGCCAACAGTTATGATGTTGGTGCTGTGTTAGGGCAACATATTAATAAACTATTTCATCCCATTTATTATGCGAGCAAAACTTTGAATCCCGCTCAAGCAAATTACTCCACTACGGAGAAAGAACTTTTGGCTGTAATTTTTGCCTTCGATAAATTTTGCTCTTATTTGTCTTTATCTAAAGTTTTAGGCTTTACCAATCACTCTGCACTCCGCTATTTGCTCACTAAGTGCAACGCCAAGCCACGGTTAATTAGGTTTATTTTGCTCCTCCAAGAGTTTGATTTGGAGATCAAAGATAAAAAGGGCGCAAAGAACTTCGTTGCTGATCATCTATCCAGATTGGAGAGCCCAGACTCGGGAGCTGATGATGAAGAGATTGATGATACATTTCCTGAAGGGCACCTTATTTCTTTGGCTAAGGTAAATTCTCTCCCCCACCCCTTGGTTCGCCTATATTGCTAATTTAATTATAAGAAAGGTCATCCCAAAGTCCCTTTCAACTCAACAGAAGAAGAAATTCTTCTCTGATTTGAAATTATACTTTTGGGAAGACCCCTTCCTCTTCTGGATTTATGCAAACCAAGTGGTAAGGAGGTGTGTTTCCAAATAAGAAGGTTTTCAAATTTTGAAGCACTGCCATGAAGGACCGACTAGGGGCCATTTTCAAGCTAGCAGGACGACACATAAAGTTCTTGGTGCCAGGTTCAATTGGCCATCTCTCTTCAAAGATGCACATCATTTTGTAAGTACCTGCGACACTTGCCACGAATAGGTAATCTCTGCCAAAAATGAAATGCCTCAAAATTATTTTTTAGAATGCGAAATATTTGATCTATGGAGCATAGATTTTGTAGGACCTTTCCTTCTTCTTTTGGCAATCGATATATTTTAGTTGTCATTGATTATGTCTTTAGGTAGGCAGAAGCCCAAGATTTTGTGAAGAATGATGCCAGAGTTGTCATAGGATTTTTGAAAAAATTATTTTCTAGATTTGGCACTCCACAGGCTTTGATTAGCGATCGGGGATCCCATTTTTAATGCCCAACTCACTAAATTACTTATACAATATGGCGTTACACACAAATTATCCACGGCTTATCACCCCAAGCTAATGGCCAAGTGGAAGTGGTCAATCGAGAGTTAAAAAGAATATTAGAAAACATTGTTTCTTCAAATAGGAAAGATTGGTCGATCAAGTTAGATGACGCTATTTGGGCCTATCGCAAATCTTATAAAATAGCTATTGGTTGTACTCCATTTCGTTTAGTCTATGGAAAATCATGTCATCTACCAGTTGAGTTAGAGCATCATGCCTATTGGGCACTTAAATTTTTAAACCTTGATCAAACTTTATCTGCTGATATGCGAAAATTTCAACTAAATGAGATATAGATGAGTGACGAGCTACACATACGAGAGTAATTATCTTTTTAAAGAAAAAGTAAAATTATTTCATGATCAATGGCTTAAACACCCCAAAAGTTTTAAGACGGGTGATCTTGTTTTATTATATAACTCTTGCTTGCATCTTTTTCCGGGAAAACTTAAATCTCGGTGGTCCGACCCCTTTATTGTTAAAGAGGTTTGGCCATATGGGACGATGCTTCTAACACACCCAGAAAAAGGTGAATTCAAAGTTAATGTCCACCGCCTAAAATTATATTTTCTTGGTGAGGAGTTGGTGTTGGAACATAACTTTCCACATCTCTTTGATTTGAGAATGACAAATCCTACTTGTATTTGATCTTGTTTGCCATTGTGTTTTTAACATGCAGGTTTGAACAATTATGACACTAGGATGTTGCATTATTGGTCCAGACCTGCTCACAAACTGAAAAGAGGGAAGTGGTCTAATGCCAGGCGTTAGGAATTAATGCTAGGTGTTGTCTCTCGTTCCCCTCATGATGATTATGGCAAGGAGGGAAGAAGTTGTGATTGCAGGAGCTCTTTAGGAATGATCTGACCTAACGCCAGCATTAGCCTCAACGCCAACGTTAGGGTTGCCTAAAATGAATGTTTCCTAAAGTGCAGAATCTCCTTCCTATTTTGAATATCTGAGCCATCAAAACAATTCTATACTAGGTAACGCAAGGCTTTAGCCTTAATGCCGACGTTAGCATCCAGTGCCATAAATAGGTGGATTTCGCCTTCTTCAAGGAGTAATGCTAAGGAGACCTATTCCAGCACTCTGAATTATTTGTGAGGGCCATATTTCCATTCCACAAAGGATCTCCCACTCAATTTCAAAAGGAGGAATCAAAGAAGGCTTGAATCAACACGCTAACTCAATGCGAAGAACGCACGCTTGGACTTCAATGATCTTTAGTGAATCTTCATTGTCTCCTTCAGCTTACCTCATAGGGAGTTTTTATATTTGTATTTTATATTTATCTTTGTAATCGGTTTGTGAATTCACCTCATATTGGCGATTAGGTCTGGGTAGGACTTAGGGAGGTATTTGCCTCGTGTTGGCGACTGGGTATAGGGAGTAGCTCTAGGGGGTGCTCGAGGACTTTCTGGGGATAGAAGGGCTAGAGCGTCTTGAGGCCGTATCTGGGAAGAGACCGGCTAAAGCCAACCGGTTCTTAGTGAGAAGAGTCGGTATAGAAAACAAAAAGAGTATTTCATTTTTTGCACTGGATTTCTAGCGTCATAGAAATCAGATTTTGTAACCAAATTTTATTAAAGACAATCATGTCTTTTTCTATTTAAAATTGATTTACTACTCTTTGTTTTTGATTCACTCTTATTCAAATAAAATATTAAAAGTTTTCTATAAAAATTTAAAGTTTTCGAAAACCCTTATTCACCCCCTCTAAGGGCGCCTCAAGATCCAACAAGTGGTATCAGAGCGAAGTTATTACAAATCAGCTTAACAACTGGGAATAATGGCGTCTCATGATCTCGCTTCTATTATTGGAGAAATTTTTTATATAAATGAAAAATCACTAGCACCACCTTTATTTGAAGGGAAAAATTATAAAGGGTGGAAAACATCAATGAAATTTTTTCTTAAAGCTTTAGATGAAATAGTTTGGAATATTACTATTGAAAAGCCACCTAGCGTATTAAATAGAAACGAAATGGTTTTAAATGCAAAATTTATAAATAATCTATTTTGCGCATGAGATCAAAATATTTTCAAACTTATTTATACTTTACCCACTGCATATGAGATTTGGAGTTTTCTTGAAAGAACTTATGATTTTCCTTCTGTAGGTATGGAACAATTACAAGAACCGGAGAATATGCAAGCCTGCACAAGTATTCAAGAAAGCTCCTCACATGATGGATCCATGGAATGCACATCAAGTGGAAGGGATGATGACAACACATTATTGGAAGAGGAACATGAAGATGTCTAAGGAACTTTATGTTCAAACCTTTCCTCATCCAAAAACAAAGTAAGGAAATCAAATTCCCTTATTCTTTGCAATTCTATTTCTTCATTACAATTGCTACAATTACAAAGCGCAAACTACATAAATTGAAAATTGCGAATTACAAATTGCGCTTAGAAAATAAAGGTTTAAAAGAAAAAGTTAAAGTAGAATCAAATTCTGATTTATCTAGTTTTACCCATGTTTCTTCAATTGAAATATAAAACTTTGTTTTGATTGCAATATTCTTAAAGAAAAACTCAAGGTATATGTAAAAGAGCATCTTAAAGAACATAATGAAAATTATTTTTAGAAAATTCATCTATTACAAATGATTGTGCTATGTGTAAAAGTTATAAAATTGAAATTATAGAGATGGATGAAACATTTGAAGAATTTAGAAATAACTATCAAACTCATATTGATTCTATTGTTTCCACTCTTAAAAATATCACATTGCTTATAATAAAGCTAGACATAATCTCAAGGTTAAGAATTATGAATTAGAAAATAAAGTTAACTTGCTTAAGGAAATTATAAAGAAAAATTATCAACTCATAAATTCAAAATATCAAGCAAAATCCAAAGGTAAGTTGAATATGAATATGAATATCCTGAATAAACCTAATAATGGGAGTAAGAAAAAAGAAAGTCTTTGTAAATCAAAATCCGAGTCACTATCATTTATAAAATCCATTTTCTCCAAACATAAATTTAAATGGTAACAAATTTCCAATACGTAACACTTTTGAAAATCATTATGGAAATGTGAAATATTAGAATATGAAACCAAAGTATGAATGGAGGCCCAAAATTAAAGATGAAACTCTAACTCCACTTGAATGGGGCCATTGATACTCATCTCCCCAAAAATCATCTCATTATATTTGGGTACACAAAGGAACCACCACACTTGGTCCCCTTTGGATACCTAAAACTCTTATTCATTAGGTATCATCAAATGCATGAAGTAGAAACCTTTCAAAATGAAATATACAAATTTCTACTTCATGATATGCTTCAATGTCTTCATTATTTTTTTGTTTTCTTATTTGTTCAAAGCTATCATGTCATGGTCGTCATATATATTATTGGAAATATTATTTTATATCTTAAAGCTTAATGAGTTTATAAATCAAATCAATCAAAATTCAAAGTCATATTTTGTTTTGATGACCTATCCATCTTTCTATATTCATTGCATATATATATCTTATATTATCCATATAAAACAAATTCTAATCTTGTTATAAGATATTTATCTAATCATGAACTTCAATTGTTCTCTTTCCAAAAATATTGAGTCTATAAATTTTTAAATATTAAGTATGGATAACAACCAATAACACTTAAATATCTTGAGAAAGGGAGATTTGGGATGTCACCCCATCACATCTCCTAGTACTGGTGCGAACCCTTCACATGGTAGACCTCAAGAAGTCCAAGATCCACTCTAAATTGCTAAGTCTGACTAAAGCCTAGCAAAGATCAAATTAATTATAGACTCAAGCGTGCTCTTGTAATAACCGAAAAAGGGAAATTATCATTATCCCACCTTTCAAGAAGTTTACATATTCGTGTTTAAAAATAAAAACAAAAAGTCATATCATTTCTCAAGTGATTTATATATTTTGTTTCGTTTATCCTTCTAAATCCCTTACCTATAAGAGTCTCTTATCATCATTATAAGCTAAATTCTAAATGTGGTACATGATGTTATCAAGACTAATGAAACAATTATCAAAAATGGATTTAAAAGGAGTATTAGGGGACTTACACTAATAAATTAAGGACGTTGTTAATAGCAAACCTTGAACGGATATTAGCAAACCATCAAAACTTAAAAAAATACGCGGTATTTGAAAATACGCCTTATAGGTGCATTTTTAGGAAACGTGTTCAACATCAAAGTTGTAGATCTTGTCGAGATCTACAACTTTCGTGTTGAACATTTTGCCTAAAAATGTACGGGTTAGGCGTATTTTTAAAATGCACAAAATATTTCACAATAGTCTCGCGCATTTTGAAAATACGCTTAACCCCTGCATTTTTAGGCAAAATGTTCAACACGAAAGTTGTAGATCTCGACGAGATCTACAACTTTGATGTTGAACACTTTTCCTAAAAATGCACCTATAAGGCGTATTTTCAAATACCGCATATTTTTTTAAGTTTTGATGGTTTGCTAATATCCGTTCAAGGTTTGCTATTAACAACATCCTAAATTAAATGCACAACTTTTTGAATATTTGTCTAATTTCTTTGCAACATATGATAATCCCTATATTAAAAAATCATAATCTAGAAAAATTGATACTGAAAAACTACAATAATGATGAATATGAACTCACACACTCCACAATGATCTTATGCTAAAATTTACAAAAATCATATATCATAATTCATGATTTATCAAGGATTATCTTAAATCAACTATTTCTATCAATCTTAGGAACTATGAAATATATGATAGCTAAGTGGTATCATAATTTCATACTTAGTTTTGTGTGTGATGGGCATCAATATTGTTTGCATGTATATCATTATATGTAGACCTTGGAATTAACTTAGTATCAAATAGAATTGTCACTCAATTCTAGGTCTATGAAATTTCAAAACTTTATGATTGAATACATGCAACTCATTTATATGCTTGTAATCTTTACATAACATTGCACCTTGTTACCATAACTTTCATTCTAGCATCATCACCTACTATAAGTAGAAATCAATGTCTATGTTAGTTATATAATGCCATGTTATGTTAAAGAAAAATAAAATAATGAATTTTGAAAGTCAAGAAAATTATATATATATGTTTTGTTTAATATTCAAAATTCAAAGAGAAAATTTCCAAAAACCTTTTCAAAATAACCAAAAAATATTCTCTCAATACATTCATTATTCACCTTAAAATCTTTCTCTTTAATATGTTGAAATGGATGAATATGAATTGTTTTATTTTAAATACTTACATAATTATGAATAAAAATTATGAGTTCCTAAATTTCCTTGTGTTTAAACTAATGATCGCTTATAATAATCATGCAAAATCAAAAGATCTTTTAATTCAAATATGAAACATAACTACAAAAGATCCTTTGCTTCCAACATATGGTTTGTGATCATGATAATATGAATGAATTATGTTTGTGTGTGTATGTATTTCACCTATATGTAAACCCTAGAATCAACTTTATACTAATAAGAGCAAATCAAATAGAATCATCACTTTATTCTAGGTCTAAAATTGAAACACTACTTTTGAATACATGCAACATTAACTCTATTAATCTTATGACGTAACATTGCTCGCAAACTCATCATTCTAGCATTATCATCTAATAAATATTATTCATGCTAGTTATCTCATATTGCCTTAATGAATTATTTTAAATAGAAAAATTAAATGTAAAAATTCATAATAACTATGTGGTTTTAAAATGAACTATAATTAGAAATCTGTTGGAACCTTAGTTTTGATTTGAGTTAGGATCCACCTTTAATGTCTAAGTTTCTATCATAACACATCTTATAACTTAGATCAAATCCCATTAAGATTGAAGGCTGAAAATATATATAATTAATAGGCTGAGAAAATCAGAGAAAGTTAAAAATTATATATGTTCCCTGCATTCAACGAACGGCTATCTGCGTTCGACGAATGGCGCTATGCGGTCGACGAATGGTATTCATTCTGTGCTCGATGAAATCCAACCGGCTCAGCGGTCGACGATCCCGTCTCAGTGGTTTAGCAGTCGACGAATAGACCCCGTCTCAGCGGTCGACGAACAGACCCTGTATCAGCGGTCGACGAACAGACCCCGTCTCAGCAATCGACGAACAGACCCCGTCTCAGCGGTCGATGAAAAGTTGCGTTCGACGAACTCAAGTCTGCGTTCGACGAACAGCTCAATATTTCAGCGGTCGACGAAATTATCCCATCTCAGCAGTCGACAAAATCCTGCGTTCGACGAACTCAAGTCTGCATTCGACGAATCTTCAGTAGAAGCTCAGAACGATGAATCAAATATTCAGGTCGACGAACTTGAAGCTGAGCTCGATGAAATATCTTCATCATTATTTTAATATGATTCTCAGTTCGACTAATATTATATATGTTGACAGAGCAATATTTTGAATAGTTTCAAATTATATATTGCTGCCTTTCCTTTATTTGAATTAGCCATTGCAGAACAATAAATTTTATAGCCATTGCAATAAAGCCAAAGACGGCAATTTATGTTCTCGAGGATCTAGGAAATCAAAGAGAGATTATCTCTTTCCTCTCTTGTCGGCAAGAATTCAAATCAGCTGAACAACTCTCTAGAATATATACTTAGAAAGAAGATCTGAGAAGAATAACAACAAGGAGAAGAAATAAGAAAAGGCAGAACCAGAATAGGAAGAAGGAAATATACAGAAGCAAAAAGAAGCAGATCTACAGTGTTCTTGATAAGAACAAATATTATTTATCTTCTTTTTGCTAACTCTTCTCTGCAGATCATCTTTACCTTGAGACACCAATCAGGAGTATTGCTCAGGGATCTAAACTGCAAGAAGAAAAAAAGAGTTATTACAATCAAAAGAAGAAGCCTCCATAAGCTGTCATCAATTCAATCAGATAGGGGGAGCTCTTCAACATCATCTACAAAGATCCAATCTCAACAACCCATCAGTATCATCAAGAGTCTTCTCAGCAAAGAGAAGAACAATATATCTTTTCTCCTTTCCCTCTTGTACAGGGTTATAACTCCCTTCAAAAGTTAACTCTCGGTGATAGGGCACCTTAGAAAAAACCTGTGGTTTGGTTAGAGCACCTGATCAAAAGCTCACTTGGTGTGTGGACACCTGATCAAAAACCCCTTGGTGGCAGGGCACCTAATCAAAAACCTGTAGTGGATTCCTACTAGTGGGTAGAAGAGTAGATGTACCCAGGTTGATTGGGGAACTACTATATTTTTGGTGTCTTCTGGTTTGCTTTGCTTATGCTTTTATTTCTTGTTGTTGTGCCTTCTTTGTGTTTGATTTTATTACTCACTCAACACTACATATTTATATATATCATTATTTTGAAATAAACCAAAAAGAGGTTTTAATTTAAGAACTAAACCTCCCTTTCAATTGGTATCAGACGCATATCAATTGACTTTCAATTAGTATCAGAGGGTAGTTGATTATTTATACAGGCTAACACCTGAATCATAAAGATCAATTAGTTCTTAAGATTTTTTTAAAAGGTTTTTCTAAAATCTAATGGCACAAGTAGAATTTTCAAATCCACTAATCTGTAATCTAAATAGATTTTCTTTATGGCAAGCTAGAATTAAATTATATATGAATGCCATAGATGAAGAAATATATAATTCCATTTTGACAGGACCTCCATCATCAACATCAACAGATGCTCAAGAAAAGCTGAAAAGTGCTGATGCAAAAGCCATGGACATATTGGCTCAATCAATGTTAAATGACATTCTTCAAAGAGTTGATGATTGCACTTCAACAAGGGGCATCTGGAACTCCCTCTCAAGAATGGTAAATGGAACTTCTTCCACTTCTTCCACTAACTGTATTTTTGATGCAGAACCATCAACCAGTCTAAGTGAAGAAGAAGAAGAAGAACAAAAGGCCAGAAGATTCTGCATGTTGGCCATATATGGCTCAAACCACTACTCAGATGCAGAATCTAAATCTGAATCAGATAAGGTAACTGAGGTAACTTCAACTCCTAAATTTACTTCAGGACAAATCAAATCAGATTCTAAAATTCAAGGTATAGGTTTAATAAAATCTGAAAATAAAATCAGAAAAGAGTTAATAATAAAAAATTTAACTTATGATAAACATAAAGAAAATTTGAAAATATCAGAAGAACAAAATATTTCTTTGAAAAATAAGTCAATTAAGGCTAAAGAAAAAGGAATATTTTATGTTCAGCAAAATCAAAATAATTTTTCAAATTTATATTTTAATGAGATAAAAAGGCCAATATATCTAATTATAAGGCATTTTCTTTTATCTATCTTAAACTTTTATAATTAAATAAGCAGTTATATAATTCATTTGAATTTTTCTATCTTAAAAACAAAGTCAGATAACTTCACATTCTTACAGATTTTCTCCAAAATCATGTTGAGCATTCTATTCAGATTGCATAGATCAGAAATGATCAGAGCACTAAGTGTGAGTCTCTTCTGATTAAGGGGATTCTATAGAAAGAAGGTATCAGGCAATGTTTTTCTGATTTTAAAAATTCCTTAGAATCTATTTAAATCAAAATCTAGGAAATCAGAAATTGCTTGGTTTTTAAAAGAAGAAATTTAGAAATAATCTCTGCCCCTTAAGCCTTAAGTTATTCAAAGAATTTTTATGCTTAGGTATCCTAAACCAAATAGTGGGAGATTATTAGAACCTAGTCTTAATTTGGATTAAGATCCTAACTCAAATAGGGGGAGATTGTTGGAACCTTAGTTTTGATTTGAGTTCGGATCCAGCTTTAATGTCTAAGTTTCTATCATAACACATCTTATAACTTAGATCAAATCCCATTAAGATAGAAGGCTGAAAATATATATAATTAATAGGCTGAGAAAATAAGAGAAAGTTAAAAATTATATATGTTCTCTGCGTTCGAAGAACGACTATCTGTGTTCGATGAACGGCGCTCTGCGATCGACGAATGGTATTCATTCCGCGCTCAATGAAATCCAACCGGCTCAGCAGTCGACGATCCCATCTCAGCGGTCGATGAACAGACCCCGTCTTAGCGGTCGACGAACAGACCCCATCTCAGCGGTCGACGAACAGACCCCATCTCAGCGGTTGACGAACTCAAGTCCGCGTTCAACGAATAGCTCAATATTTCAGCGGTCGACGAAATTATCCCATCTCAGCGGTCGACGAAATCCTATGTTCGACGAACTCATGTATGCATTCTACGAATCTTCAACAGAAGCTCAGAATGATGAATCAAATATTCAGGTCGACAAACTTGAAGCTGAGCTCGACGAAATATCTTCAGCATTATTTTAATATCATTCTCAGTTCGACTAATATTATATATGCTGACAGAACAATATTTTGAATAGTTTCAAATTATATATTGCTGTCTTTTCTTTGTTTGAATTAGCCGTTGCAGAACAATAAATGTTATGGCCATTGCAGCAAAGCCAAAGATGGCAATTTATGTTCTCGAGGATCTAGGAAATCAAAGAGACATTATCTCTTTCCTCTCTTGTCGGTAAGAATTTAAATTAGCCGAACAGCTCTCCAGAATATATACTCAGAGAGAAGATCTGAGAAGAATAACAACAAGGAGAAGAAATAAGAAAAGGCAGAACCAGAATAGGAAG
The DNA here is from genome assembly GCA_033032865.1 of Dactylorhiza incarnata. NCBI lineage: Eukaryota > Viridiplantae > Streptophyta > Magnoliopsida > Asparagales > Orchidaceae > Dactylorhiza > Dactylorhiza incarnata. The sequence continues at coordinate 2,835,365 of JAWHQI010000315.1, read as the reverse complement.
AAGGAAATATACAGAAGCAAAAAGAAGCAGATCTACAGTGTTCTTGATAAGAACAAATATTATTTATCTTCTTTTTGCTAACTCTTCTCTGCAGATCATCTTTACCCTGAGACACCAATCAAGATCATTTGCTCAGGGATCTAAACTGTAAGAAGAAGAAAAAGAGCTATTACAATAAGAAGAAGAAGCTTCCACAAGCTGTCATCAATTCAATCAGACAGGGGGAGCTCTTCAACATCATCTACAAAGATCCAATCTCAACAACCCATCAGGATCATCAAGAGTCTTCTCAGAAAAGAGAAGAACAATATATCTTTTCTTCTTTCCCTTTTGTACAGGGTTATAACTCCCTTCAAAAGTTAACTCTCGGTGACAGGGCACCTTAGCAAAAACCTGTGGTTTACTTAGAGCACCTGATCAAAAGCTCACTTGGTGTGTGGGCACCTGATAAAAAACCCCTTAGTGGCAGGGCACCTGATCAATAACCTATAGTGGATTCCTACTAGTGGGTAAAAGAGTAGATGTACCCAGGTTGATTGGGGAACTACTATATTTCTGGTGTCTTCTGTGATGCTTGGTTTATTTCTTATTTTCTTTATTGATGTGCTGTGATAATCTATGATAACTATTGTAATTATATAAATCACTTTGATATACATATATATATCACTAATTTAATTCCACTATAAAATTAAGGGAAAAGTTTTTAATACTCTATTCACCCCCCTCTAGAGTAACATTAAGATCTAACCTCCACTTTCAAAATCAATTTCTCATAAAAGCCATAGTTTAAAAATTGATTCCATAGGACAAAAGGCTTAGATGTCCATGATCATTCACCCACATTATGTGTCTCACAATAGCGAGGGAATAGGATTGTATACATTAGATGACCAAACCTCTAAGTCATCTCTTGTCCATAACCGGGGAGTGTTCCAGTGGGTCCTTGCGAGGCACTGGGGGGAAAGAGTGCTAGGTTGAGCATTCTCTAGTGTGGGCATATGGGATTAACACCCCAACCTATGGCATACGTGTAGCTCCTCATGCCCATCCGTCACTTTGTACGGGGCTAGTGTGTATGCATATGGTTAGGGTATTATAATCTAGGACATACCTATATCATATTTTGCATGCACTCTTTATAATTATATTATTCATGCAGTCTTGGGTTGATTGAACAAGCTTCTCTTAAGTTTTGCATATTTTACCATTTTGACCTTTAATGATCTTGTAAAACACAAGTACTTGAAAACCCAATAAAATATAAACCATCTTTTAAAACAAACAAAAACATGAATCTATCTACATCACCAACATCAAAATTGAACTAAAATGCTTGACGCTATCAATAACGTCCCGTGTTAGTATTTATCTCTAAACTTAACAACTCTTTCTTCCTATTCATTCATATACTTATATATATCTGTGTTTACATCTTAATTACTTTTTCATTACCAAAAAAATCAAAAACAAATATAAAATATAAAAACCCATTTTAAAACTACCAAAAATATGCTTAAATAGCCTTCTAATCCTCTCCAAATTCTCTGAAATTTCTTCACTGAGAAGGTCTATATACATACTACCTATTCTAAAGTTTTTTTTCAAAAATCTCAAAAAATAGTGTTCTGATTGGGTGTTGAGTAGTTAATGAAGGGCGTTAGCTCTTTTGGCCAAATTGAAATTCTATTTTTCCTAAACTATTTATGGTATTTTTTTAATTCTTTTCTTTGTTTATTTTCTCTGCTTTAAAATTATTTTGTTAAGTTTCTTCCAAAATACAAAAAAAATTCAAAATGCTCAAAATATGATTTTGTCATTTGATATGTTTTAAATATTTACAAAAGTATGGTTTGACTATATGACTTCACAAGAGCAAACATCTTAGTTATTTTGGTTCATATGCTCAAAATTGATTAGGCATACACTTAAAGATTATCTTCAATGTCTAATTTTAATTTCAAATTTCCTAAACATTATTTTATCTTTATGCCTTGGCCTTAATCTGATTATGTGCAATGAAATAGTCTATAGAAAATTGTGTATGATTGCCTAATGATGAGTCCCAATTATATACACATTTTTGGACTCATCTAGGCCGATTATCTAGTCTATGCACTACACTTTATACATGTTTTCATTCATATTAAATAGCCGTCTATTATTCCATGCTAAGTGCACTTCTAGGCCCGATGTGGTGTATTTTCATGTACTTCATTCCTATTATCTTTCATGCTGTGTTTTGTGCCACTTTCAGTGGTTTTGATTTGTGTTTATGCTGGAACAGGGGTTGTGCAGGTGTTCCCGGTACAAATCTGTACAGGAACACTCCGTACGATCACTGATTATACTGCGAATGACCACTGATCGTGCGCATTCATTTACAGCCCAAAGTTGCTTTCTGAATTTGGTCGTGCGTTCTTACGCACGGTCGTGCGTTCGATCGTGCGCTTTATTATGTTCTGCAGTTTTGTCTTGCAGGTTTTCGGGTACAGTGTGCACGATCACCAACTTCCAGTGTGCATGACCACTGGTCGTGCACCACTGATCATGTGCCCTATTTTCTATAAATATACAACCCGCGAAATTAGGTCGGACGATCATTTCCAGCGCAGTCTCTCCACTGTTTTCGCCATTTCCGCAGGTTCTCCGCCCCCTTTGGCCTCCTCCATCATCCTCGAGCTCTAAGGAGAGGGATTTAGCCATACATCCACCAATATCCAAGGAGAAGGAAGCTAGGTCGTGCAACCGAATCGTGACACGAAGAAGACGGGCCATTGGAAGGTGGTGACAACCTTCTCTACCCTAGACGATGTTGAGGACCGAGCTAGGACGCGGATTGACAACCCAGCGATTCCAACTGTGAATCCCAACGAGCCTTCGGATTGGGTCGATTCCTTGCTCTCTCTCTCTTTGTATTGGTAGTTGTGTAAGCTAGATTTCTCTATACTTTGATGATGTACACTATGAACCATGTTATGTAATGCTTATTTCATTTTATTGAAATTATCTTGTTCATATGTGTGTGTGAGGTGCGCCCCCATCCATTTTCCATTCCACCATCATGTTCGTGTGCCGCACTAGCAATTGCTAGTGGCGTGCTTGTCGAAGAGGTGCTTGCGACCCTCATTCCGTTTGCCTACTCGTCCATCCGCCCATACGAAGTAGCGCGCTCAAGGCCTACGTAGTCTCCATCCCGCCAAGCGAAACATTGCATAGCGACATTGCATAAGAGTAGTTGTAGTATTTTCTCTTTATTTCCACCAACCAAAACCCCCGTTTCCGCATTCCATCCGACATAAAGGACTTCAATCTCAAGTCCTGCCTCAATAGTAAACTCCACCTTACTGTGTTCCTTCGAGATCAATACTTGGTGATTCACTCCCACATTTTATATTACTTGAATGATCGGTACACTGCCGTTTCGTGCCGCAGTCTTGCTATCGCCTATAGAGATGTGCTAAGATCTGCGCATCAAGTTTTTGGCACCGTTGCCGAGGAATACAGACATGTGATTATTCTGGAGAGGGAGAATCTGAGAGAGAAGCCCTTCCATTTGTTTATCGCGTCCTTTTTGTTTTATTTCTTCTTATTCTGTTTTACTATTTATATTAGGTTGCTCTAGTAAATTTTTGTTAGGTGTAGTATTTTGCATAATAGTGTTTTTATTTTGAATCATTTTATCTTCACACTATGTGGGCTTCATTCAATATTCGTTGTCGTTGGTGTGGAGATATTTCTCATGCTAGTGATAGATGCCCATCGGGAGATAATAGCCCTAGCACTCAAGGCCCAGCATATGGAGCACCGACTTCGTTTGGTACTCCATATGGTGCGCGTAAGTCCTATGGCTATTCTGCCGAGCCTTTACCGTCATACTTCTTTTCGGCTTCAGCACCTGCTATGCCAAAGAAGCCCGCAAGGCAGTGCTTGTTTTGTCAGAGCACAGATCATGCCTTGAAGGATTGTGCTGCATTCCATCGCCAATTGGATGAGGATGATGAGCCGGATATCCGGATCGTCCCGACTCCTGCTTCTGGCAGCACACCTTCAACATCTGGTTATGTGCCCATTTCACCTTCAAGCTTTGAAGGGTATGATGTGGACACAGTCACCAGATGTGTGGCTGATATAGGCTCTGACATGACTGAGCCCATCTCCCCTGTCCATATATCACCATGCATGAACTTGATTCTTCATGAGGAATCGGTGCTCGACTTTTATCCAAGCACTATTCCTCCCCCTATTGTGCATACTACATTCGTCTCTAACGACATTATTGAGGATGTGTCGCAGGATGAGGCTGGCGATCTATGTGTTATGCCTGCTCCTATGGAGGAGGACAACCTTCTAGGTGAAGAGGAGCTTTCCTCAGCACTGGTGGAGGAAGTCCAGATCTTGGGCATGGCCACTGTTGATCCCACCAAACCTTGTAGCATTGATGACAATGCAAACATTATTTTACTTCCCCAACCTAATGGGAGTGAGACCGGGATCACTCCCCTGATTGATTTTTATTCATGTTCTTCTTCTTATTTATTTCTTGATCCCCTTTCTCTATCTGAGCCAGTGCAGGTTGAGTCTTCACAGGTACACCAGGATGACTTGGAGCATGATGCTCAAGTCATTGATATGAGCATTCTCTTATGTGAGGAGGTTGATCCCCCCTCCGTAGAGGAAGCTCCACTTATTGCCTTCTCCTCATGCTGCCTCCCTGGAGATGATACCTTGCTGGGCGATGATAGTTTTGGTGAGTTGAGTGAGGATTCCTCCTCTTCTTACTTTTTATTCCCTCTACCTGTGACGAGCAGGTATTATTTATATTCGGGTAGAGGCATGACTGTTCTATCGCCGTATCGGTACCCACTACCGACACGCATATTAGAACAGTTACCCGTGCACTTTTCTTTTCATAGACCCATTAGCTAGAACTGTTTAAATTTGAATAAGTCATGCTGGGAAGACAATAACCCCAGTAGTTATCTTACCTTTCTTGCAATGTTAGTTTATCTAGTTTGTTTAGTTAGTTTTACATTATTTTTGTGTGTATATTTTCTTTTATTTTTGCGGAGCTCACCTATGCAGGTTCTTTTTCTGGATGGCAGATGCTGCAGCTTTGTCTTGGTTTACACACGTCTTCTGGTATGCTCACTTGCTGAGCATTGGGTACCCTCTTCCCTTAGCTTCATTTTGAATTTCATGGCCATATATTTTGTTGGATTGTTTAGATTAAGTCTGGGGGAGAGCCTTTATGTGTTACCCACTGCACATGCACATATCATTTGCATACTAGAAGTACATTAATCTCATTTATTTTGTATTGTTCATCTTCACAGCATATCACAACACCCACTTGAGCACGCGCTTATTTGTCTATGCGTCTCGGGTAAATATTATTTTTCTGTGTGATTGAAAGATCATGATGCTGGCATAGGATTGAGTGGCGGAGTAACATGTTGACTCTACCAGTGCTCCTAGTCGAGTGCTCGCGTCTCGTGTTGAAATTCTTGTAGAATTAGCTTTTTCTCATGCATTTAGTTTTATAATTTTCCAATTGCGTGAATACTGCTTATTCTACTCGTATTTCGTGAATCCAGTTGAATCCGATGATAGTGTAGGTGCGTGTGTAGACGATCGCTAGTGATGTATTGCTCGAGTCGGGAGAAAGGATATTCTTTCTCGGTGGATAAGAACTTGCCGCTAGCGACTCTCGAAGCATGGGTATAGGTTATTTCATTTGTGCGAGTGTGATATAGGCCATTCTTTGACCCGGTTGAGCCTTTGCACCATTCCTAAATGCTCTATCCTTGCTTAGCCCCTTTGTGCCTAATCCCTACCATTTGATTCAGCTCCACCTTCAATTCACCAAAGCCAAAATGACTATCCTAATTGCACACCAAATTCTGAGCTCAAGCTATTTGTGCATTTAAAAGTTGGGTGTTGAGGCTGTGTATATTTGTGGTTGTGGTGGGAATGCGTTATTGAAAATATAGCTGTGTTTGTTATTATATGTGCAAAGTTATAATTTAAAAAAAAAAGAGAAAAGAAAAAAATGTGAAAAGAAATGAAAAAAAAGTGTAAAGCAATGTATTTGGGAATAGGTGGTGTACACACCCCATAGTTTCATGTTTAAGTCTGGGGGTGTGGTGTACACATTTTTCATTATTGCCAGATAGTGTTTTTATTGCGAGCTCATTTGGGTTAGGTGTGCTAAGCCCCCACGTTTATCATTGTCTACCGCACCGTAGCCTAAGCCTAAATCATAACCTAAAAGTCCTATTGATTCGCACTTTGAACGTAACTAGTGCCGTGGAGAGAGTGTGAACGGGCAAGCTTATGGCCATCGTCATTGATGGATTTCTTTGGAGTTTGTCTCGATCCTCGATCTCTGGCAATATTCCACTTAGTGATCGAGCTACTTTCACCCTACGCGTGATTGAAGGATTCACCACGATTCAAATTATGAGTAGCAATAATAAGTAGAAACGCAATCTAGAAAATTCTAATCTATTTCGCATGTTTAAAAGGTTTTTCTACTGAAATTTCAACGCACGCGTGTAAGCGACTTCGCATTGTACTTCGCATATTCAATTACTTTGCCAGCTTATGATTTTTCTACTTCACATGGGAGATAGTTTGCTCGGGATGAGCAAACAAGTAAGTCTGGGGGTGTGATGAGTCCCAATTATATACACATTTTTGGACTCATCTAGGCCGATTATCTAGTCTATGCACTACACTTTATACATGTTTTCGTTCATATTAAATAGACGTCTATTATTCCACGCTAAGTGCACTTCTAGGCCCGATGTGGTGTATTTTCATGTTCTTCATTCCTATTATCTTTCATGCTGTGTTTTGTGCCACTTTCAGTGGTTTTGATTTGTGTTTATGCTGGAACAGGGGTCGTGCAGGTGTTCCCGGTACAAATCTATACAGGAACACTGCGCACGATCACTGGTTATACTGCGCACGACCACTGATCGTGCGCCGCTGATCGTGCGCATTCATTTGCAGCCCAAAGTTGCTTTCTGAATTTGGTCGTGCGTTCTTACGCACGGTCGTGCGTTCGATCGTGCGCTTTATTATGTTCTCCAGTTTTGTTGTAAGACCCCAAATGGCATGTGCACCCAAAATACCAAAAATGAGCATGAGCTGAAATCAGGGAGCTAGCGCCAGGCGCTAGCGCTAGAGCCGGCGGTAGCGTCCCGAGAACTCCCGAGAAATCCCGAGAAATGGTTCCGAGAACTCCCGAGAAATGGATCAGGCTGAAACATATGAGCTAACGCCAGGCGCTAGCGCTAGCGCCGGCGGTAGCGTCTCTTAGCGGTACCGACTCAGGCTAGCGCCAGGCGCTAGCCACTAGCGCCGGCGGTAGCGGGAAAATCATATATTCTCCAAAATCCGACTCTTTTCCCACTTCTCTGTCTTTTCCTGATCTGAGAGCTGAGAGGAGAGCTGAGGGCAGAGGTTTGGGAGCAAGGAGGGAGATCCGTTAGAGTTGAGCTTTCGTCGCGCCAGGAGGGAGTTGTGAAGAAGCGTCTGCGTGCGTGTGCCACCGCAGATTCCAGCCATCTCCCTCTCACTTCTATGGCACCGAAACGGCCTACAACAGTAACGATTCTCCTCCCTAAGCCTTGGACATGAACGTCCTTTAATTAGCATCTATTTAGGGAGACTTCTACGAAATAGTAGATTGGATCTCCCGGTGGGATGAATTGATTTCCCCCACAAATTGCATATAGAGTCCGAAACGGTATTACGGACATAGGCATGCTGTATGAAGCCCATCCGTACAGGTCGAGCCGGATTGGTGATGATTAGTGCGTGTAAAGTGCCGGAAACAATTCCGTGTACGTGCTGTGATTCGGGTCATGTGAATGTTATTGTGCAGAAAAGAGGACCTGGAGGTATTGTCCAGGCTGTACTCGAAAAATCGTAGCAGAACTAGGTTCTGCTGCTAGCGCCGGGCGCTAGCGTTAGCGCCGGCGGTAGCTCCAGGTGAACTACCCGTGTTGTTATCTGGAGGTGTTTTCCCAGAGGTAGCAGTTTTGTTACCAGTGCCGGGCAGAACTGAGTTCTGTCGCTAACGTCGGGCGCTAGTGCTAGCGCCGGCGATAGCGCCCAGCACAATGTGTGTGCTTCCGTGCTACCTAAAGTCCTGGAAATTGGATGGTAGCAGATAAAGCTGTGGAACTTGCAAACCCCAGCTTTAAGAAATGGGTATTGGGTGAAGCTTACCCGTATCGTATATACAATGATAATTGAGTGCGGGTCTAGCTGAGCCGAACCCCCTGTAGTGTTGGTGTAGAGGTCGCCCCTCATTACACCGGGCTATGGAAGAGTGCCGGAACTTCGTGTGTACGGACTAGCTCAAATTGCTTGTCTAAGTTGAAATATGACTTAGCGTGAAAGGCGTAGCTCAGGGAGTATGCCAAAGTGTGCCTTGAGAGCACGAAACGGATGGCTTGGTTTGCCTCCATTGGTGTTGTTTGCGGATATATATATATATATGCTGCTGACTCTTACTTGCAGGGAAGGAGCACCGCCGCCCCGAGTGTGGGGCGGGGTCGTTATAAATCTTGGTCAGCTAAAGCTGACCGGTTGCTTATTTTCCCACCAATTGGTGGATTTGCTTATACAGGTCCCGGTGAGACTAGCGGGAGATAGCGGGCTGAAGCCCCTGCTGCTGTGCTGTGCTGGCCCTTGAAGGCCAAAGCTTTTGTTTACTTTTGTTCATGTATGGCCGGCCTGCGTGCCGATGTTTGGAAGCCACTTAGATGATGTAAACAAACTTATGTAATAACTATTTATGTATTTCATTCCGAGTAGTGATGTGGACATGTATATAACTGGTTTCAAGTAAATGATAAATATGCTTCCGTTGTGACTCTGATGCTGAGATAGTTATAGTTTTTAACTATTTAATGCTAATTTTAGTAACGCGCTCTTCTGTTCATTTCATATGGCGTGGGGTCCCGGCCGGACCTACTGTTATATGCTATATGACAGAGAGGGTGTTACAAATTGGTATCAGCTACGGGTCTCGATCCCTTTCCGTCTGGATTCGTGGTCGAATTCTTTTAAGGGGTGGTGAGCACGTGTGTGCGTCGCCTTTAACTCATATAAATAACCAGTAATTGTCCACTTTAGGAATAAAATACATGTGTGATTGTAGCAACATAGTGGAATCTGGGTATTCCTTTGCTGGTTAATGCTACAATTCGGTCGTTTAATTGTGTTTTATTACACGATTATAGGTGATTTGGGGTCCTACAGGATGGATCCAACCTCGTAACATCGTGGAGAGTGCTGAAACAGTTCGTGTGGTCACAAATGCGGCTGTGGCAACTTTACTTGCGCAACCCGAAATACCACTGCCGAACCAGTGTTTACATCTCGAGCAGGGAGAGCACTCTGTAGATGATTACTTGAATGAATTCCTCCGTCTGGACTGTTTTACGGGGTCAACATGGGGCGATGAGGAGACCAGAGTTCACAAGTTTTACAACGGTCTGCGGGGTGACTTACGTCAAGCACTCGCGGGACCAAAGTTACTTAGCTTCCATGCAGTGGTGCAAGCGGCTAGATCTCTGGAAATGAATTTGACATGTGAGCAAAGCATGAAAGACCCCATACGTAAGCAGTCAAAGAAGAAGAGGAAGGGTAGGCGGTTGAATCTACCTTCCTCTAGCGTGGCAGAAGTTGCCACCACTCGGGTTCCCCTAACGTGCTACACTTGTGACAAGAGGGGACATATTGCTCGCGATTGCCGAAGTGGGCCCCCAAAGTCAGTTTTCCGAGGCATGGACTCTATAGGTGTGATGGGTCCAACCTATAAAGGTAAATGTGTAGCAAATGCGATGGTGAACATACCGAACGCTACAACATCTGGGAAACGCAGATGGAGCAAAAGAATGAGACCTTCTGGGTCAGCTCAATCTTCAGCATCGGGAGTGACTGGGCGAGGCCCAATCATCTGTTACAACTGCGGCAAGCCGGGACATATAGCACGTGACTGTCGTAGTGGGAAGAAGCTAGTTGCGGCCTATGCGGCAGAGAAAGGGAAGGCGGCAGAGTCAACTGCATCCCACGCTGCTCCAGCCTAACCTAGGGTTTACAACCTTGGCCAATAGGAGGCCATCAAACAGAACGATGTGGTGACAGGTATGCGATAGTATATAGCTTTTGTTGCTTTTTATACTTCATACCTTATACCTTGCTTGGTAACCATTGATGTCCTAGGCTTTGTCCTGATCTTTAACTGTCCGGCGAGAGCACTATTTGACACGGGTGCCTCACATTCCTTTCTATCGGAGGCCTTCATACAGCAACTTGGAGTGCCTTCATCGTTTAGACAGGAACGATTAGAGGTGATGCTACCCAATGGGTGTTCGATGCGCGCGGATCGAGGTTGTGTAGTAAAGGTACGAATAGGGAGTCAAGACTTTGATTTGGAAGCACTGATACTCCCGCTTTCGGAATTCAATGTAATCTTTGGTATGGACTAGCTGTCAGCGCAGCATGCCTACATTGATTGCACATCTACGAAGGTCACACAGGGGCGGAATACCGAACGTGCGACTACATTTGCTGGTTTGCATGGATCGAGCAAGACACTGATGTCTGCTGTCCAAGTGGTCAAGGCGGTTCGGCAAGGGGCAGAATTATGCGTTGTGCTAGTGGGGGATGCAAAGCCTCAACCCAGTTTGAGTGATGTTCCTGTGATTTCAGAATATCCAGATGTGTTTCCGAAAGATCTCCCTGGGGCGCCACCTCAGAGAGAGATTGACTTCACTATAGCGCTGGTGTCAGGTGCCAAGCCTGTTTCACGCTCTCCGTACCGAATTGCGCCAAAGGAGATGGCGAAATTGAAAGTTCAATTACAGAAGTTGCTAGAGTAGGGTTATATACGACCAAGTACATCCCCTTGGGGTGCTCCGGTCCTTTTTGTGAAGAAGAAGGATGGAAGCCTGCGTCTATGCATTGACTACCGAGAATTAAACAAGCTGACCGAGAAGAACAAGTATCCGATCCCTCGAATCGATGACTTATTCGATCAGCTAGTTGGGTCAACTGTGTATTCAAAGTTGGATCTCAAGTCCGGCTATTACCAGTTGCGAATTCGGGGTTGTGATATCCCTAAGACAGCATTCAGTACTCGCTACGGACATTACGAGTTTACAGTGATGCCGTTTGGATTGATGAATGCACCGTCAGTATTTATGGATCTGATGAATAGAACCTTTCGAGAGCACCTTGATCGGTTTGTCATTGTTTTCATTGAAGACATCTTGGCGTACTCTCAGTATGAAGAAGAGCACGCGAGTCCTTTGCGTAAGGTTTTGGAAACCCTTCGACGTAGTCAACTTTATGCCAAGTTCTCTATGTGCGAGTTCTGGCTAGCCTCAGTAGCGTTCCTTGGTCATGTTGTTAGTGGCGAGGGTATCGCAGTGGATCCAGCAAAGATCGATGCAATCCAAAAGTGGCCTGTTTTGGCGACAATAGCGGAAGTCAGGAGTTTCCTTGGACTTGCCGGCTACTATCGGCACTTCGTGGAGAACTTTTCACGGATCGCTCTACCTCTCACTACCTTGACGAGGAAGGATCAGAAGTTCGTTTGGTCACCGGAGTGTGCACGGGCTTTTGAGGAATTAAAGAGGCTTCTGACCACATCACCAATTTTGTGTTTACCATCTGGTGCAGAGGGTTATGAAATTTACAGTGATGCGTCAGGGAGCAGCTTAGGCTGCGTACTTCTTCAGCACGGTCAAGTAATAGCTTATGGCTCTCGTCAGTTGAAAGTGCATGAGCGGCATTATCCGGTCCATGACCTGGAGTTGGCGGCCGTGATTTTCGCTCTAAAGCTGTGGCGGCACTACTTATATGGTGTGAAGATTGACATCTTTACAGACCATAAGATCCTTAAGTATCTGCTAAATCAGAAGGAGCTCAACATGCGACAGCGAAGGTGGATGGAGTTCCTGGGGGACTACACTTTTGATATACACTATACTCCCGGGAAGGGAACTGTCGTCGCAGATGCATTGAGCAGGAGGGCTTTTTCCCAGGCCAACTGGATGCAGATGTATGATCCACGTCTGATCAGGGACTTGGAAGCCTTGGAGATCTCCTGTGTAGAGAGGAGTTCTAGTGTGAATGCGTGCTTACACTGGACGGAGGTGCAGTATGACCTCGCGGACAGAATACGACAGGCCCTGGAGCTTGATTCGAGCATGCAACGCTATTTGGCAGAGTCTGGGGATGGGACTACTGCAGAGTTTGTGATGGACGACGGTCTGATGTGGAAAGACGGTCGGTTGTGCATCCCAAATGTGGGTAAGTTGCGGGAGGAATTGATGTACGAAGCACATTTTACCAAATACTCAATTCACCCAGGGAGCACAAAAATGTACCAGGACATGAAAAAGCTATTTTGGTGGCCAGGATTAAAGAAACACATCGCCTTGTATGTGGCAAAATGCAAAACTTGCGCACAGGTGAAGGCGGAATGTCAGAAACCTGGAGGTTTCCTGAAGTCGTTGCCTATACCGGAATGGAAATTTGATGACATTTCGATGGATTTCGTACACGGTTTGCTGAGATCAAAGAGTGGGAATGATGCCGTATGGGTGATCGTGGATCGCTTGACAAAGGTAGCCCACTTTATTCCAAACCGGAAGGACGATTCAGTTGAAAAGTTAGCAAAACTTTATGTTGATAGCATTGTACGATTGCACAGTGTGCCCCGTAGCATCGTCAGTGACCGAGATGGGCGCTTCACTTCGAAAGATTGGAAGCTAATCCACCAGTTGTTAGGTACAAAATTGAAGTTTAGTACTGCCTTCCACCCTCAAACGGATGG